>NW_019104643.1:44490-97711 GCF_001995035.1 Momordica charantia
AACTGATATAGAACTGATTGACTTCTGATATACTATTGATTTACTTATGATATACTAATGTTGTCAGATATACTCCTGATATATATGTGATATATATTTGATATATAATAACGAAGTGATAACTGAAAAGGATAATTTGGGAAAATTGAAAATTTTAAAATCACGATTTTCAAAAAAATGCTATATTTGAAAATATAAAAAGGCATGCTATTTTGTTAAATATAGAAAACTTATATGCTACCCATTACAAATCTCCTTTTTTTATAAAGATTTGTTTTTTCTTTATTAAAAAAAGAAAAAAAAATCACAAGTCGCATATTCCTATGTGAGTGGTTTTTTCTGCATTTTATCCCACTTATATTTAACTTAAAAAATTAAAAATGAAATTCAAGAGAGACATAGTTTAATATAATAGATTGATATTATTGATTCGTAAATTTAAATTACCTGAGTTGTTAAATTCGCACCAATTTAAAAAAGGGATGACTTGAAAAACAAATAAAATAACACACCAGTGTGGTGCTAGACACACACACGCAATTGACATAAGTCAGAATCGAGTTTGGTGTGAAGCTCAGCTAAAAGTAGGATTTCTCAGCTTACCTTAATAAAGAGGTTTATTCCTTTATTTATTCGTGGAAGAAAACCTAGAATTGATAGGAAGTATAGATTAAATAGGATATTTTCTCCTTAAAATTCCTTAGATAAGAGAAATTTGAATTTTGTAAATATCAGGATCTTCTTCCTTTGCATCCTCTCTTGAATTGATACCAACTCTGGATTATTGGCTCGTGACTTGTCTGTGATTAACTAGAGGACCAATGATATGTTGGTCGAGTCAACCAACCAACCGAAGTTGGTTTTGTAGCCTAACTAAACCGAGCGAAGTAACTAGCGAGTGGTTAGCTGCAAGGATGCATGAGGCCGAACTGACCAGCCGGTCCACCAGTTTGCCCTTTTATTTAGGTTCGTGTGTCGATTCTTCTTATTCAGTCTCGTTTTTCTTAGTTCTCGGGTGCCTGTTTTATATTCTAGTTTGGTTTGTCGGGTTTTAATCTTGCTTTACTTTACCCATAACATGAGACCCTACTCTCAAAGTAGAAGATAATAAGGCAGAGGAAATGTTAAACTTCTATATTAAGAGTATTTGTTTGCTTGGTTTACTTTGAAAATTGTGTTGCTTAATCAACTGGTCATTCTTGGTCAGTCATTCTTGGTTTGCCATTTTTGGTCCACCATTCTTCGTCTACCATCCTTTGTCTATATCACTCTTCTAGCTTGTGGATCTTTATCGGCCTTATGACTTGTTGATTTTGATCGGCCTTATGACTCGTCTACTTTACCCCTAACAAAAGCAGCCCAATCTTTTCATGAAATTTTGCTAGTATTAAAGTTGTCATGTGACAGTCAATCTCTATCTTGAAAGTAGTAAGAGTTTTGTGTTGGGTCTAGTCTGGAATGACGTTCCATTTAATGTGTTTTTTCGTAGCTTGTTTGCCTCGGGAGTTGATGTTTTATTTAATCCGACGTTTGGGTAGAGGTTATATAATGGTCATTTTCTTTGAAAGAAGACTAGATGAGTAAGTTGAATTTTTATTTGTTCTTCAGAATAATTGAATACTTCTTTTGAGTGATGGTAGATTTGAATGATTGTTCTACCTTGTTCATATAGATGGCGGCCTGGTCTAGGGGATACTTAACCAGTAAAATTTTTACAAGATTAAGTCCTTATTGGATTTACTTGGTTGAATTAATCTGTAGAACTCTAAACATGACTAAGTGACTGTTTCTGTTGCTTACAAAGAACTCGATGAGATGCTTTCTAAATTTAGTTCTCATTCTTTGTTCTTAGACTCAAGGTCGCTCTTGCATCAGATGTTGTGATCAACAACTTGACGGATGAGTATCGTCCTTCTTATCATTCATAATACTTGCCCTTCTACTCCTCCTGCTACTTTTCGTTGCTCTGCTCATCTTCATGGAGGTTCTACATCTGCATCCTCTCAAGTTAACCAGGTTTGTTGTCGGACTTTTTTGCTTTAAGGATCCTATTCTTCTAATGTTTGCTAAGCTGATTGTCTTGAAAAAGCTTTCCAACTTTGGTGAGAAATATCAGAGAGTCCCCTCGATGGGGATTCGGGATACTCTGGCCCAAATCAGGGTGTCAATTCTTGTTTGCTCAATCTTCGTCTATAAAGACCACCATTGTTTATATTAGGTTGTTTTTTCTCTTTCAAAAGTGAACTCATTTACTTGGTTTTACTCTAGGTGCTTACTCACATGGTGGTCTCTTCTGGACAAATTTCAAATAAACTTCATTACCTCCAACAAAATTATACCTATCGGAAAGAACTCAACCAAGCGTTGGCTTCTTTTTATCGAGCCAACCATTTGTTGGATTCCACACGCCGTCACTTTGAAGCTGAAGAGAGGTGGATCTTAGATGGAGATTGCCGACCTGCAATCATGACTAGATGAAGTGCAGGCTTGGCTTTCTGACTCTAAATTCTTAGTTGGAGAATTCAAGAAGGCAACTGAATATGTTGACCTCCAGAATGTTGCCATAAAGTGTGGTGTTCCTTAATTGCTTCAATATGTTTCAATTAAGCATCCTAAAGTAAATTATTCTTCCCTCACTGAGTGTTCCAAAGCTGAACGTGATGCTGCCGACAACATGGATGGAGAAGATAATGGTGTTGACTAGGAATTCTAGTTGTAATTTGCCTCCTTCTGAAGCTTTCTTTAGCCATGATTTGGTTGGACGTGCCTTTCTTGGCTTGGGTAATCAGATTTAGTTTCGTTCATTATAAGTAATTCTTTGTAGGTTTGCTTAACTAGTTTAGCTCTCTGTCTAGTTTAGTTTTAACACCCTTCAAAGTTCGTTAATCATGATTAGCTTTTAATCAAGTCTCTTAGGTTTAACTGGTTGGATTTATCTACCCGCTTTTAGTTTTATTTCCCTTGGGTTCAACTTGCTGGATTCAATTACTTGCCTTTAGTTTTAACACCTTTGAGTTTTGTCCATCGGTTAGGCTTTAGTTGCCTGTTCACGACCTTTATACCCTAGATTTAAAAAGCAACTACTGAAGTATGCACAAAACAAAATAATTTTACTCAATTAAAAAAAACAATAAAATTAAAATCTAACTTACCCAGCATCTAATGGCATCGACAACTACGTAGATATTCATCCATTATAAATATGCTTCGAGTTGATCAATTGGATTCGTCGAATCATCATACTGCTTAATAGTTTGCTATTAGGGATTTCCTTTAGATCTCGATGGCTCTTTCATTCCTTGTTGCTTCAACCCTTGATTTATACAATAGATCTATGTCGTTGATTGCCCCTTGGACCCAGTATACTGAACACTCCATCATGAGTTGGCTTGATGGTTGGCTTGTTGTTTCTACCCATCTTCAACTTGCTAAGATTTGGTGGCTTTGTTCGAGATTCGATTATATCCTTGATTATAGGGGCCTTTCCTTTTGGCTGGTCTCAGATTAATTGCGGTAAATTTTGCTCTTTTAGTTGGCGGCTTAGTCCGACTTTGTGTCCATTTTTGAGGTTTAGATCTTCTAAGATGAAGGATAAATTCTGATGCATTCCCTCTATCTTTTCTTCTAAAGTAGCCAATTTATCTTCTCGTTGCTCTTGCTCTAAGGCAGGTTTTTTTCCTATCCCAAAGTAGGTCAGCTTGTTTCACTAAGAAGGGACGTTTTGACATGTGGGATCATAAGTTTTTGAGTCATCTCTCCTAGAAGGGGCATTTCACGGATCGGACCACAAGTTCTCGGTTTGCCCTTCTTCTTAGATAGTAGTCGTCGTTTGAGCCCTTTCCTTTCCTGAAATTGATGTAGATTGCTCATCTCGTTATGATCCAGTCATTCCCACAAACAACATCAAATGTTGATGTGTAAATTGGATTACCTAGGTTGCCAGACTCGCACCAATTTAAAGAATGGATGACTTTAGAAACAAACATAAAAACACATCGGCGTGGTATTAGGTCACACAAAAGTCTAAGTAATAATTGAGTTTCGTGTGTAACTTTGCTAAAAGTAGGATTTCTCGATGCACATTAATTAGAAGGTTTCTCCCTTTATTTATCGGTGGAAAAAAAAACTAGAATCAATTGGAAACCAAGATTCAATAGGATCTTTTCCGGTATCTTCTTCCCTGGCAGCCCTCTGTTGAATTTATACCGATTCTAGATTAATTGGCTAATGGCTTGTCCATGACTAACTAAAAGGTGAGTGACCTTTGTTAGTTGAGTCAATCAACCAATTGAAGATGGTTTTGTAGCCAAATTAAACCGAGCGAATCAACTGACAAGTGGTCAGTCGAGCCGACCAGGTCAGCTCCATAGCAATAGTCGTGCTGACCAGGCCGGCTGCAAGGTCTGTTTCAAGGTCGTGGTCGAGCCGACCAGGTCGGTTGCAAAACTGAGGCCGAGTCGATAGTTGGTCCACCAGGTTGCCTCAGTCCTTGGTTCTTATGTCAATTCTTCATCTTTTGTCTCGTGTTTCTGAGTTCTTAGGTGCCAGCTTGATATCCGAGTTTGCCTTGTCTAGTTTTATTCTTGCTTTATTTTACCCATAAAAGTTTTTCTTTGACAATTTTACTCTATTTAATACCAAAATGTCATGATAATAAGAAGATAAAATGAGGTTTTCTCAAACTATACAAGTTATTTGATCAATAAGATGAAAAATATTAAAAAAATACATTATTATTATTAAATAATTTATGCCCTGATTAAAAATAAATAAAATTAAAATTCAAGAATTTTATCTTATCAAAAATTGTGTCATGCGACACAAATATTTTGTTACTGACAAGTAAAGAAATAAAGTCCATTTATCGAACTTCAAGGATATCTCTCCAACACAAGGAGAACCAATGCGAGAGACCAACAGTCTAGATACAAACCCCTCGAAGAATATAAGCCTCCACCCAAGCAACCCACAGAGAACCAGCCCGCATAATTAGGAGCCAAAGAAGCTTCATAACAATGACACAATTCCACGATGTCAAATGACGAACACCCAGACCACCCTCCCTCAAAGGATGCACACCTTAGACCATGCCACCTTAACACCCATCGAATCATTCTAACACCCCTTCCACTAGAAAGAGCGAAGAATATTCTCAACCTCATGGACAACCCGAGAAGGAAAGAATAAACACACTAGCCCAAAAGACCTGAAAACTCTGAAGAACCGACCAGAGGAGCTTCAAGCGACTAGCAAATGAAAGCACACGAGCCGACCAAGTTCGAATGCGAGAAATGATCCGCTCTAATAGAGGCTTACAATCAAGGTAAGAAAGTCGACGCGAGATGAGCGGAACCTTGGATAGCGCACAGGAAGCGACACCACCGAAAATCCTAAGAAGGCAGTCAAAGCCTCCACCACTTTAATAGGAGACCAGCCTAAAAAGACGAACTCTTGTGAGTATTCGCGACAATACTCACCAGCTCCTCAAAAGAAGGCAAAGAATCCTTAATAAAGGATAAAGAATATGTATCCCTATACGAAAAGATCATCAAATCATCTGGCCAACCTTATCACACTTCGGATGAAACCGAAAACTTGACGCCGGCCTATTAAGCATGCGAGATAACACCTCTATATCCACAACAAAAAGGTAAGGGGAAAGGGGGCTCCCTAACGCAAACCATAGTGCCTCGAAAAATAACCCTTAAGTGCACCATTCAAAGATATCGAGAACATTGGGGATGCAATGCAAGCCCTAATCCAATTCACAAAATGGACCGAAGTCCCAATAGCCAACAAAAATTCTCAATGCATTGAGTCATAAGCCTTCTGAAGATCAACCTTAAGCACGCACCTAGGAACATCCTTGTTAAGATGATAGCCACCCACAAGTTCCAGACACAATAAAATATTATCCACAATAACATAGCATTGTATTGTTTTTTGGAATGAGTTCTGAAACAACATTATTTTTTAAATAAGTTTTAAATTAACATTTTTTTAACAGTTTAAAAATTAGCAATATTAAAAGAAAATCCTAGAATCTCTTACATGTTATATTTTTTTTTTCTTATATAAGTTTTTTTATATCATAGATATGCAAGATTCTACCTATCATATAGAAAAGGAGTCGAGTACTGATGGGGGCTCAAAATTGCTTTATTTTCATGCACAATCTACATTGTTATAATATCTCGAATAATTTTATTGGGACTTTGGCTACTCCATGATTTTGTTAGGATAAACACTATATTCTAAGAACCAATTATCCTCCGTGCGAAGTTAATAGAAAATAGCAAGTAGAAACAAAAATAAATAAATGTAAGAGTAAAATACCATGAATTCAAAATCTTCACTTCCCTTTATTCACAACTAGAGACAAGATCTCACTTAAATGGCATTGAACTACCCACTGTCTTATTATAGACAGCTTCAAAAGAAATCTCCACCATTTAGAGTAGGCAGCGGAAACGAAATCTCCTCCATCCAAATTAAATACCCCATCATGTACTCTCGCTTGGGATTATAGATTGACCTCGAAACATGCTGAAAATGATTTTCTTTTATCGCCCTTCGACGGGCAGCTGGGCGTTTAAGTGTCGGCTCTCATCAAAAGCGAAAATATCCCAATCATGTTACCTATAGCCACCAAGCAATTTGTAGACGACGTATCATGCAACTTGTTTTTGGTTTTCGTCCTTTACTCTCATCCATGGCTCCTCTTTCTCCAAAAGCTTCAAACTAGTTGGTGGATAATGGCCACTTGCAATATACATGCATCACCCATTCTTGAGGGAGACCCACCATCGGTTCAAAACAAAAGAAAAATTAGTGAAAATAATTACCCTCAATGAGAGTGAGTGGTCATACAATGGCCGCAAGCTGTTTGATGAAATGCCACACACACAGTTTTAACTAATTTTGTGATGAAAAACGCCTCTACGTGGAGCGTGGCCAGTGGTGTTTGGTTTCTTGTCTGATTCTGTTGCACTCGAGCTGTAAAAACTAAAAAGGCTGTTGGAACAGTGGAGCCGCCGAAGAAGACAAATTTTGTTGGGCCATTCACCAACATTTTTGAGGGCACAGGCATGCATTTGGGAAGATACAGAATTAAGCTTACAAGGTTATGAGGAGTGTTTGTTACTTTTCCTAGTTAGAAAATGGTAATTCTTTTCTTGTTAAAAGAATAAAAATAAATACAAAGAAGGATGAAGGGAAAAAGAGTCGGAATAGGGGGTTACTAATTACTCGGACTCTTGTTGTAGTGTGAGCCTTGAAAGTATCCTTTGTTAGGCAAGAAGTAAGGAATGAGTTATTTAACTCACTCAAGGGACCGGAAGGGTCTAGGAAGTATCATGATCATCCAATAATAAGGGATTCAATTTTTTCAAATGAACGATTTGAAGACTTGTTGATTCTAACAACTGATTCCAGAGTTGATCATTTGGACTTTTCAATTCATAGATGCGGATCTCAAACCTATGAATGAGGATATTCACAAAACTCACAGTCGTGCCATCTCCGTAAGGGTAGAGAACCCATCGCTGTCTTCTAGGGAGGTCCGTTTAATATCCAAAAATTACTCAGCAATAGTCGAACAAGTGGGGAATGCTGGGGTAAACCTGGGAAGGGCATTAATGATATAAAACCACTCTCATTTTATTTGTTTATTTTATTTTATTTTTGCATTACTTCAATAGTAATAGTAGTTAAAATTATTAGCCAGTTCAAAGGAGGTATTCGTGTATGGGATCCCAACAACTTTGAAAGGTTTATACATCCGCGTTAGTTTGTGTTATGATTCTATGTAGTTGCCATTCGTTATTTAAATGATCCGAAGGAATGTCTGAGACAAATATGAGACAAATATTGGATTGTTTGGCAATATAAAAGACAAATGATCATGATAGAAGGAAGCGACAACTAGATAATATATAGTAATACATGACTTGTGAGAAAGATTTGACATATCATGTTTGTCAATGATCCCACGTTGAAAAAAAAAAGGATCTAATAATGGTTTATAATAGATATGGACTACTCCTCTCATTGTTAATTGATTTTGAGATGAAACCTCATGAATATTAATAGTGCCTAAAATGGAGAATATGTTGCATATGGTTTTTTTTTTTTTTTACTTGTCTACTTTATACCTAATCTTTCTACCACACTATGTGATAAGTCAACTGACACTTACTTAATAGGCATATTGCATGATTATATATATATATTTTAATAGTGTTAACAATAAAGATTACTTATAATTATGTCAAAGCGAGCATAACTAGACAGTAATTGGCATATATCTCCAATCAAGAACATGTGAGTTCGATCCCTACATTCACATGTTGTACTAAAAAAAAGTTACTTAGAATTACAATTCGACATTTAAAGTTTTTATTATTTTGAAATTTAGGTTCTAAATAAATAAGATCATTATGCTATTAAAAATTTAAATAAATGACGAAAAGTATGTGTAAAGAGAATGAGAGAGGAAGTATATAGATTGAGGGAGAGTCTAAGACTAAAATTATGCGTAAATGAATTAAATTTATTCAACCAATCAACTTAAAGTTTTTGGATTGAGTAGTGGTTTATTCATTTTTAACATAGCAGCGGGAGTTGCATGTACTCCTTTATCACTATATTTCCAAATTGTGGCTACAGTCATTCTTTCCTTCTCTCTCCCATGCCACTTCCCCTAATTTTTTTAATTAGGAAATTTTTAATTGTTATTTCCTAATTAAAAATTGGTTGAAAAAATGAAGGAAAGAATGAAGGAAATTTTTCTCTCTCATTCTTTCCTTCTCTCTCCCACGCCACTTCCCCTAATTAAAACTCTCCCTCTCATTCTTTCCTTCTCTCCATTTTAGGTATGCCTAAAAGAAAATTTTATCTCTCTCAGAAAACTCTCCCTCTTTAGGATATAAAGAGTTAGAATAGGTATTAGTTTTATCTCTATGTTTCTATGAATGAATTAAAAAGTTATAACTTAATTTTAATTATAATTAATAAGGAATTTCAAAAGTTGCGTAAATTTTTATTTTTCACAATTATATAAATAGTTTTTTCTTACTCTTTCTCCCTAACATTTTCTTCATCAAAACTTAGCTTATTTTCTCTGTCAGTATATTTTTCTCCTTTAGTCAATGTCTCGTGTTTCCTTATATTTTAGTTAGATTGTGATCAAACACTCAACTTTTTTTTCCAATGCAAGGTTAAATAATTGTTATTTTAAAGAATATTTAATTATCTACCATATATAAGTAATTTATTCAAAAAGCTTAAGAGATAGCATACTTTTTTTTTGTTATTTTCTTTTTCAATGACTCAAATAAGAAATCAAAACAAATTTTATTTTCTTTTATGCATTTTTATGTTTAGGGAAAAAATGATGCAAAATCCATGAATATGTGTTTTTTTTTAAGAAAAAAATTAAGTAATTAAGGAATAATATTTTTAGTCGCACTAGTCTGATCAGTAGGTGATAAGAATTATTGGGACATCGATTTTATGAGATAAACATGGAGAATATATATATATAAAAAAAACATGATGAGGTAAATATTGTAAGATAAAAAAAAACTCAAATTATATTAAAAATTTTAACTTTTTAATTAATTTTAATATTTTAAATATTAAAATAAAAACTATAAAACTTCACTTGTATCGCAACTGTTTCTTACAAGTAATAATTCAGAGCACTTTTCTTAGTTCAACAATTTTGGGATGGATTAAACCTCGATCCCAACCAAGATAATTATGGGGGCTTAATTCACTATGGGATTGTCAAGAAAATTAACAATAATTTGATTGATTCATGGATAAATATGCATGTTAGTGTGTATATATATATATATAAATATAACTTTAGCAAATAGATTACAAAGTGATTGGCTATAAACAGTTATAGATACTGACAATATAAATAAAACTATTGACTGTGTAGATATTAGAAATACGTAAAACTAATATTGAACAATGTAAAAGCAATACTATCGTAAATGATCAGAACAATAGTAGCAACAACAAAAAAAATAAATTCTACTTGATCGATGAACATCAAAAAGTGATGAAAGTAGGTCGAACCCCTCAATTTTAAGACATTTATTAAAAAGTAATAAGAATAACACATTGGCACAGTGGAAAATGATAGGCAGGTGTTCGAGCTTCAGATGTTGGAGTTTTAATTAGATTCAATTATTTTTATTATATATAATTTTTAGTTTGATTTTTACAAATTCAAAAGAAGTCAGAAATTTGAAGATTAATTCTCTAAGTTACACTTTTTCTTTAACTACCTATCAATTTGAAGTTATCTTTGTTTTCAAAAAAATAAAATAAAATAAAATTGAAGTTATTTTGGATATAATAGTGTACTAAAAAGAATATACATAATTGTTAGTAAAAAATCTCCTCCGAACAAAAATTATGTATTTATTACTCTCCTCCTGAGTAAAAATTCTGGATCTACCACTGTAAACAGGATACAACAACTAATTCTASTAGAACAACAACTTTGAACTACTCCGATCTAGCATAAGTCTTAAACACTTGCTCTCAGTATAAACATAAACAAAAAGAGGAAAGGAAGATAGAATTCTTGTAAGAGGAAGGTAAAGTCAGTGGTAACACAAATCAGTGCAAAAAAACCGAAACAAAAGGTGGCTAGTGTAATAATTATTGATTAGTAAACTATTTTTCAACCTTTTCAAATTCAAAACTCTCACTTTCTTTCCCTCATTTACGGCAAAATCTAACACAAACAAAAACATCATTTATAATATGTTTTTGGGTTTGTAGACAATTACTAATTACTAATATGTTATTGCGAGACAGAAATTNTGTATACATTTGTGACCATTGGCAGATCGTCCTGAACTTTTAGAGTATTAGTATATAAAAGTTCAAGTAAAATATTTAAGGTTTCATTGATATTTTTATTTATTTGTCGTGATTTTGGTGATTTCTCCATGATTTTTAATGTAAATTGTGATTTTTTCCTGATTTATTTTTATTTGCTTTTTATGTAAGTTCTATAGATTGAAAATAATTTCAACCAATTTTTCCATGATTTCTAAAGTTGGGAAAAGAAAAAATCATTAGCATTTGGTCAATTTAAAAAAATGAAAAGTGCAAATTTTCTATACATATATGTCAACTTTTATGGGAAGAAAAGGAAGAAAAGTTTATTAGTGAGAGAAATTTAAGCCCTAATTTTAAATTTTGTACCCACCATCGATTTTTTTTGACCTACAATAAATTTTATTCCGTACATCATTTATCGTCACATTAATCAATTTTTTGTCGATAATTTCAAAACTTATTTTTGTTTTCGATCAATTCATACGTTGTTGTTATATAGATAATATTTTTTTCTATAAATGATTGTTTCGGTATTTTTCTCTTCTCTTTAAATCATCATTTTTAGATTAGATTGTTCTTATTTATGAATTTTTATTTTTAATTTTGCAAAATAATTTGGAGATTAATTATGTTTAAGGTACATTTTTATTAACTTTACATCACATATACTATGAATTTTACTATTGAAGTTATTTTAAATATAATAGTCAGTAGAAATTTTTACTTAATATAAAATTTGTATGATTCTTGGAATTATTTACCTGTAATTTATTTTTACTAAATTTTAAATGAAGCTGTTTCGATATCTTCAATCCGCTATCATCTGTGACCTTCAAATTCTTGGCTTAGCCTCTGAAGTATATATTTTTTATTATTATAACATGTGAGGTAAAGATTCTAACTCTCACACTCATGATTAGATACATGTGCCTTAACTTATCTGGTTGGCAAGGTCGATGATATATTCATGACATATCATCCATTTTTCTAATTAAAATCTACTCTTTCTCCCTTATAATTGTCGGAATTTATTATTTTACTAATGTATCGCTGATAATATATATGTCTCAAATGTCAACAATATTTTTACTCTCATATAAGATAATAAAATTGAGTTACACAGTTGAAATTTGTAGTTGATTATAACGACATGTAACATGTTACATGCCTTTTCATAAAGAGAACCCTTATACAAGTACGATAATCTTTAGACTTCTAGAGAATGATTTGTGCATTCAGATGTTTAATTAAAGTTTTAAATATTGATATCTATAGAAATGTCGATGTCTCAATTTTATGAAAATGTCAATCGAAATATCGATAAAAATTATTGTCGATATCGATGGATATTTTTTAAAAGATTATAAAAATAAAAATTCATAAAAATATTTAAATTAACAAATAATAATTTCATCATTTTAAAATAAGTTAAAAATTATTATTATTAGTACTATGTACACATTATTGATATTTTTATGATATTTTTCATTCTTTTTATACTATAGAAATGTTAATTTGCCTTTTATATGTCAACACCAAACTTATTGACATATAGAATTGTCGATGAAAATGTCGACGTATTGACAGAAATTCAATTTTAATTTTATTAGAATTGTGTATATTTGAGAGTTTTTAGACTTTAGGAAAGATCAACTTATGTTATCTATCCTTTATTTTAAAAGTACACACTCGTACTTGAACTATTCAACTTGACTAGAGTGCAAGCTCTCGAAAGCCCACTGACTGTATGTGCCTAGATTTAGACCGAAGTATCTCACACAACCGTTTAAACCAACTCACTCATTTTAACAACAATGTTAGACGGGTGGGATCGAGAATCTCTCTTCCATAAACAGCAAATAATTTTCATGTGCAGGTATATGCAATTTGATTCCTAATCTTGAGATCTTTAGGTTGGATTCTTGCTGACTTAAATAAAGTATTTGTGTTCTCTTTCTACAGGTCTTTCCTCACATACATTGATTCGAATAGTTCGATCAATCCTACCACACACTGTTCTCAAGCATATCAGTTTTGGGTTAGTTCTTAGTACAGTTATTGTTTTTTTATTCTCTATTTCAACCTTTTTAAGGAATATAACCGTTGTTTCTTATTTTTAAGAATAAAAAACGTTTTCCCAATTGTATACAAATTTTAGAATAAATAAATAAATTTTGGTTGCTTGTTTATCTTTTTCATTTCAAAATTTTCCTTAAACATAACTACATTACTTTTAAAGTTTTTTATCTATAAAATGTATAATAAATATTAAAAATTAAATATGCCATGACAATTTTAAATACTTTATTTTTATGTAAAAAACTTTCATCTTTTTCACAGAACAAAAAATCAGGAATGCCTACCAACCCAAATTTTCTTTCTAAATTAAAAAGAAAAGAAAAAAACCAAAAAAAAAAATAGTAATTACCTAATACTTCTTTTTGTTTTCTATGAGTAGGAAAAAAAGTCAATGAGAAACAAAAAACAAAAAACAAGAATAAAAAGAGAAATATTTTATTAATTCTAGTAGGAAATTTTTTCAACTCTTTTGATAATAAATTAACATTTGTACTTTAAAAAAAAATTGAAGTGTGGAAATAATATCTCACACATTGATGTAATTTTCTATTGGACTGCCTTACAATAAAAAGGTAAAATCAAACCTATTTGATAAACATTTAAAATTTTTTCAGTTTGATCAACACAAAATGAAGAGAAAAAATAAAAAATAAAAAAGTTTGTGCCTCATCTATGCCTCACACACATATATCTTTCTTCCATTGAAGTCATAATAAAATTTTCTCTCTCATTCCCTTCAATTATTAATATAACTGACAAAGTTCAAACATGATGTTTTTTATTAATAATGTTAATAATAAAAATTATTTTAAAAATATTATATTTTAATTAAAAATGTTTAAAATATGGTATATTTTGAAACTTTTTTTAAAAATATAGTAGTTTTAAAAAAGTGAAGGATGGTCGTCTCTATTTAAAACAAATTTACGTGGCGTCCAGCGTGGCGCCACGTTGCATGGTCGTCTCTTGAAGAGACGACCATCCGGTCGGTTCATATTTGGAAAAAAAAATAACACTTGTTATATTATATATTATTTACTAATTTAAATAAAAAAACTATTTAGTGTTGCAGTGGGTGAAGTCATCCAAAGTTCAAATCTTGGGTTATGCAACTTTTATTTTTAAACYATTAATCATCTATTTTCTCTTTTTTACTTAATATAAATAATAGTATAAACAATAATATATAAAATAAAAGAACATACAATAATAGTAATAATAATAACTTTATTATTATTATTAAATGAATAATAATATATAGAATAGAAATAATAATGTATAAATCGGTAATATTAAGTAAAAAAGAGACAAATAAACAATAATAATATATATATAAAAAGAGAGATGATTAATGGTTATAAAATAAAAAAGTGTGTTACCCAAGATTTCAACTTGGGATGGAAGAAATATTAGGTAGTAGTACATCCACTATACCACTAAGTAGTTTTTTACATTAAAACTACTAAATAATATATAATATAACTAATTTTATTTTTTTTTCCAAAAATTAATCGACCAGACATGGTCGTCTCTTGAAGAGACGACCACGTTCAAATTTTTAAAAAAATTTACGTGGCGCCACGTCTAAATGGTCGTCTCTTCAAGAGACGGCCAACCTTCTATTTTTTAAAAGTACAATATTTTTAAAATAAGTTTCAAAACCTACAATATTTTTAATATTTTTAATTAAACAACTATATTTTTAAAATAAGTTTCATTTGGAACAATATTTAAAAAAAAATCCAGTTCAAACATTATACTTTAGTATAAAATAATTATATTTAATTAAAAATAAAAATTATAACTCAATAAATATTGTATAGTCAATAAAATACGAAATATTAAATAGAATTTTTTTAGTATTACAGCTCAAATATGATGGTGGAGATTCAAATATATCCCGTCCATATATATAGTTGAGATGTTAGGAGAGAAAGAAATAGGTTAGAGATAGAAAATTTATCTAGAGAAGATTAGTCTAGATTGAAATAGTCACATAGTTCAACAATTACAATTATCATATAGAAATATCAATTTTTAGAATGGAAACAGATGTCTTAATCTACTAAACTAGGTTGGAATGAGAAATAACTGTAAAAGCAACTTTTGAAAATGAAACAATATTAGTCGTAGTTATTTCATGTGTATTTTAATATAATTTTTGTTCTTTATTCTTTTACTTTTCTATGTTATGTTGGGACATTTATGTCTTTTACCGTTTGTGGATGATGTGGCTTTAATTAGAATTTCTTTCTATTATGTTTTATTTATCACCTCAGAGGCTACTTAGCCCTACCACCCTATATTAGCCTTTTGTAAGGTTACATATGGCCTAGCTAGTTCATTTAATTTTGATAGAAATTTAGACTTGGAAGATTAATGAAATTAGTGCTTTGCCCTTTTGATAACGAGACTATCGCTCATTTGTAATTTATGTATTGTTTTACACGGAGAATTGATTATAAGAAGAATTCGTGAATCAAGATTGAATTTAGTTTTTTCGTATCTTGAATAGTGATAATGTTGGGTTTTGACAAAATATTGGAATTGAAGTTGTCCCACATTTGAAGAATGCATCTCCATGTGCTAGAAGTTGTCCCATACGGAGGAGATATATTCCAACTACTATAAAAGAAACTCATGGGCTTGAGTTTTAATCATCTCAATTGAAATACTTTAAGTCTAATATACAAGCGGTAGTGTTTTGTGTAATTGGAATTGGGGAGAGAAATATGTGTGTTTGTAATAATTTTCACATAGATTTTCCCTTGTGGGTCTTTTGCTTATTCCTTGAATAGAAGTAGAGGATTTTTCCCATTAGATAAATGATCAATAAAGTAAAGCGTCATTTCTATAACATTTGCTTAAGGTGGAAATTGTCTTAATTTGTGAGGACTTTTGGGTTTATTATAAGGAATCGATTCTTATCTTCAATTCTCCAATTATTCATATTAATTATCTTTTGGAAGAATATGAGTGATCATAAATTGTAGTTGAGAAAACATAAGTATTTATTTTATATTGAACAACAATGAATGCACAAAGAAGTTTGACATTGTAATACCAACAGAAGAATAGCCAAGAAGGAAATTATGTACAATCACTTTTCAGCTTTAAATATATTGTTGAATGTTTTGAAGGGCAATGTCCATAAAAATGTTTAGACATCTCAATTTTAGGAAAATGTCGATGGAAATGTTAATAAAATGCCGATGTCGATCTATACTTTTAAAAAGATTATAAAATAAAAAATTTATTAAAAATATTTAAATTATCAAATAAACAATTCACCATTTCTAAATAAGTTAAACATTATTAATATTAATATTACGTTCATACGAGTGATATTTTATTAATATTTTGTGGATACTATGTAACTGTTGATTTATCCATCGACCTTCTTGTTGAACCCACAGACATATGAAAATGTCCATATGTCAATAAAAATTTAATATCCTTTCGACGACAAGTTCGAGCGGAGAAATAGAATCTCAATAGTGAGTAACATCATTTTTTAGTACAAAGGTGGGAATAAGGAATTTTTAACCTTCATTTTCAAGAAATTGAACCAAAATACTCACTATTGAACTAATTCACACCTCGGCAGTGATTCACATTCTTACAATTTGAGAGTTTTGAACAATTATATTGGAGTTGATTGGGCATCTCATATTTAAAATTCTAAATTTGTATTTTAAAACTAATTTTAAGAAAGATGATTCTCAATATTCTTGTGAATATTTAAAAAAAAAAATCACTCTATACAAACTTATCTTGATTTTAGAAGTAATAATAGCTTGATTTCTTAACAAAAGAAAAAATAACTTTTAAACATAGTCATTTCCATATTCTCTTAAAAAAAATTGATTTAAATACCATTTCGATCTCTATACTTTACTCTAATTCATTTTGGCTTGTGTAATTTTAAAACATCAATTTTGGTCTCCAAACTATCGACTTTTATTCATTTTAGTCTTTGAACTTTCTAAATGTCCATTATGGTTTTCATAATTTCTAAATGTTCATTCTGGTCTATATACTTTTAAAAAGTTACTATTAGGGTCAATTGATTTTCATTTTTATCTCATTTATCTTTTGATCATAAAACACTTCACTTACTAAATTTCTTAAAATGTAGTCATATATTTGTATTAAAGGATTTTTAATTGTGTATGAAATGTGTTAAAAAATTTACAAATAAGGACTAAATTGGTCACCTTTTAAAGGTACATGGACCAAAATGAACGTTTTGAAACTTAAATTCAAAGACTAGTTCATTTTAAAGTTCATGAACCAAAACTTGTAATTTAACAAAATATAAATGATATGACTACAAAATATAAAATCTTCCGAAGGAACGTGACTTTTTCATTTTGTTAAATTATAAATGTAGTCTGTTGGAAAAAAATTGTTGCATTTTAGATTATACAATTTCTTTTCGTACAACGTATGTGTGGATATATGGGGATTTGAAGCTCTACTTAGTAGATATCATTTATCACTAAGCTATATGCTCTTACCGGAAGTTATAAATGTAGTCATTAACTTCGATGGGTTGTATCTATTTAATTAGTCCTTAAACTTATAAAAGTATAAATTGCATCTCTAAACAATGACTTATCACTATATAATTAACCTTTATAACTAATAACTATTAACTGGTATATATCTCCAACCAAGAGGTTGTGAGTTCGATCCCCCACTCCACACGTTGTAAAGGAAAAAAACAACTATTTACTAAATGAAAAATGAGCAGTTGCAAATATGACAAAAACATTTAGTAAAATTAGCAAAATAACAATCACATTTAGTTTTTTCAAATATAGCACTTTTAGAAAAGAAAAAACAAACGGAGGTCCAATTTAAAAATGACAACTTTACCCAAATGATATACATTTGTAATATATCTGTAATATATCTGACTACTGATATATTTATGTGATATACTACTGATATGAGTGTTTGATAAACTTGCAATAGTTATGTGATATACATCCGATATACTATTGATATGAGTGTCTGTGCAATATGTATATGATATATATCTAAAATACTACTGAGGGACTAATTATGTTTCGAATGTCGAAGGCTGTTATTCAAAGAATCGCTCAAGTAATAAAAGACTGAATACAATAAAGAGATAAGTAAATAAGGACCATGAATTACCTAATCTACTGAAATGGGAAAGGATAGAATGACATGATGCACATGTCAATAAAGACGAATATACTACTTAACTAGTGACAATATATCTTAAGATGCTGAGCGTGCCACGGATGGGGTAGGGCTTTGCCATGTTGATCTTCTAAGGTATATGTGCTTGGTCGAACTACCTCTTTATACGGGCCTTCCCATGTTGATCCCAGTACTCCACTAGTCGGTTCTTTGGTGTTTGACATGAATTTTCTCAATACCAGGTCACCTTCTTTGAAGTTATGCTCCTTAACCTTCAAATTGTAATATTGTGTGATCCAATTTTTATACTTTGTTGTCCGTAACCGTGTCGTTTCCCAATGTTCTTCCAATAGATCAAGGTTGAGTTGTATGGATTCATCGTTCTCGAGTAGATTAAATTGCTCTACTCTTAGAGAAGGAAGATCGATTTCTACCAGTACAACTGCTTCATAACCAAATGATAATGAAAATGTTGTCCCACTAGTTGATGTAAACGGTATTGTTCTATAAGCCCACAATACACTAGGAAGTTCTTCAACCCATAGCCCCTTAAGTCCTTCTAATATGGTTTTTAGAGTCTTTTTAATGATTTTGTTGACTGCTTCAACCTGTCCATTAGCTTATGAGTGTGCTGGTGAAGAACAAATGTGCTTGCTACCAAGTTCCATACAAAAACTTCGAAATGCAGCATTATCAAATTGCTTCCCATTATCACTAATAACGGCACCTTAAAGCGACAAATTATACTCTTGCAGATGAAGTCGGTAACCTTCTTCTCAACGATCGTAGCTAGGGCCTCAACTTCGGGCCATTTAGTGAAGTAATCTACAGCTACCACTGCGAATTTGGTCTGTCCCTTTCCTTGTAGAAGGGGACCGATGAGGTCTATTMCTCATTGGGCAAAAGGCCAAGGACTTATTATGCTTGTTAATGGTTCAGTCGGTTGCCTAGCTATTGTTGCGAACCGCTGACATCTGTAACATCTCTTTGTGAACTGTATTGCATCTTCAACATGGTTGGCCAATAATACCATTGACAAACAATTTTATGGCTCATAGATCATGCTCCTGAGTGGTTGTCGTATATCCCTTCATGTATTTCTCTCATCGCATAATCAGCCTCCTTTGACGCTAGGCACTTTAGGAGCGGTAGAGAGTAGCTTCTTTGGTATAGGTTCCCATCTCTAAGCACATACCTGGCTACTCGCCATTGGAGTTGTTGGGCTTCTACTTTCTGTTGGCTTTTTCACCTTAATCTCAAATTAATTAATTTTAATTAATTAATTAATGTTTTGATGATAACAAACTTAATTTTATTTATTGACATTTTTTGTATTTTAAAGTGTCTACAACGTAAAGCTCGTTACAATGATTCCAACGACTATTAGATCATCCAGATCGGAGCTCAAACGGAGAAGTTACGATCGAAACAAATTGGAAGGAAAAATACCCAAGAAGATGACGTGGACAATTCGTAAGCTGACAAGTGACAAGCTTCTTTTTAAAATATATATATATTGAAATAGAAAAGAAAAAGTTAAAAAATAAAAATAAAAACAACAAAAGTTACCAACGGTAACTTTGTTTAAAAAAAAAACACGTCATTGTCACATTAATGCTGACATGTGTCAGCTTAAAAAAAATTGAAAATCTTACCGTTTTCTCACATATATATAATTCTGTCACTTCATTATACATATATATATATATATTATTTTATTTTATCATTATTATATATATATATTATTCTTAATTTTTTTTTAAATTATCTCACCCCTTCATTTTTAATGATTAAGATCTAATGGTTTAAAATTAAACTTGATTTTTTTTACCATTTTCTTCCCTCTATTTAAACTAAACTTCTGATTCAAAATTAAAACAACAATTCTCTTATTCTCAATACTCCATAACTTCAAAATTCTCATTTTGCTAATCTCTCCAAGTTCTCAATTTTTCTTTTCATCTTATTTGTGAGGGAAATTTTATTGTTGTGAGGATTGAAATTTTTGTGAGCTCAAATTTGTATATTTACTCTATTTGAGAGTTTGTAAGTGTGTGTTTCAAAATCTTCAACTCATTGTAACGGTGTGATACTCACCGTGGAGAGGATCGTCTTTGCTCTTGTGAAGAGCAGTGTACAAGTTTGACTCCTACTGTGGAAAGAGTCAGAATTTCAATTTACAATCCAAGAGGTGCTTGGGAAGTGGAGTAGGACAGTTGTGCCGAACCACTATAAAAATTCCTGGTGTCAAATTTCTCTAACCCTCTCTCTTATTTATTTTTGCAATTAATCTTAGAATTTTATTGTTTGCTTTAAATTTCTCTTGTTTGCCTTAGAATTTATTTTATCTTACTTTGTTAAAATTGCATATCTCAAAAAGTGTATTATTTTTGTTTAAATTTGGGTCATTTATTAAAAAGTTTATATTTTGTTAATTAAACCCTATTCACCCCCCCCCCCGGGTTGCCATACCGATCCAACACTTTCTTGGTAGCTAAAGTTTCATCTCTTAAATATTTGATCAGTGGATCCATTCAGTTCTCCTTAGATTGCTTTTGTTCGCTGATATCCATCATATCCTGAACTGTTATGCTCGACTCGCGTAGAATCTCGACTGGCACGGTTCTTCCTAAGTCAATCTTGTAGACTGCAGCCAACCAAGCTAATACGTATTAATGTTTTGGGAGCGAAGAATTTGTTTGATCTCATATTTTGAAAACACGTTGAGATGATCTCTTACTTAAGCTAGGTATTCCATCATTCGTGGTTCTTTAGCTTGAAATTCTTCTTTTACCTGATTCACGATCAACTGTGAATCATTGAGAATCTATTCGTGATCCCAATATACTTGACCACTTTCAATCCTGCTAGTAGAGCTACGTATTCGGCCTCGTTGTTGGATGCATGAAAACTAAACCGTAGCGCATATTCGAATTCTTTCCCTATCTGGGGAAACTAGTAGAAGTCCTACTCCGCAACCCCTAACATTCGAGGATCCATCCATGTAAAGGATCCACGGCTGCTCTTCCTCATCATATGACACTAGTTGAGAACTGATGTTGTAGATTTGTTGCTCTACCACAACTTGTCCCTTTGTTGTTGTCCTTGGTTTGTAGTGGATGTCATATTCGGCTGAGCTCCACTGCCTACTTTACTAGACATCCTGAAGTCTCAGGTCTTTGTAGGACCTGTCACAAAGAAAGTTGGTAAAAACAGTTATCTTATGTGCTTGGAAGTACGGGCGTAACCTCCGAGCCGAGGTGACCAAGGCCAGCGTCAACTTGTCTATATGCAGGTACCTAGTCTCTGCGTCCACCATCACCTTTCTCGTGTAGTAAACGGGAGATTGTCGTCCATTCTCTTATTTCACTAACTCTGAATTCACTGCAGTATCTGATACAACAAGGTAGAGATAAAGTTCATCACCAGGGACGAGTTTAGAAAGAAATGGTGCCCCACCTAGGTAGTTTTTTAGCTCTTTGAAGGCGAGTTTGCACTTTTCCATTTACTCAAATTGTCCCTTTTTCCTTAAAATTTTAAAGAATGGGTGACATCTGTCAGCTGAGCGACTTACGAATCTATTGAGTGCCACTATTCTTCCATTGAGACCCTATAGTTGCTTTAAATTTCTAGATGAATCCATCTCCAACACAGCTCAAATTTTATCAGGGTTTGCTTCGATTCATTGCTAATGCACTAGGAATCCAAAAAAATTCCCTAAAGTTACCCCAAACGTGTACTTGCTCGGATTTAATTTCATCTTGTATTTTCTTAAGACCTCAAACGCTTCTTGTAGGTCTGTTTCATGTTGATTACCTTGTTGACTCTTTACCAACATGTCGTCTACGTAGACCTCTATATTTCGACTAATTAGTGCTGCAAACATCCTGTTTACCATCCTTTGGCATATAGCACCTGCATTCTTTAACCTAAATGACATCGTTGTGTAGCAATAAAGACCTCGTCTCGTCACGAATGAGGTCTTCTCCTAGTCAGACAAATGCATTTAATTTGGTTGTATCTATAGTATGCATCCATAAAACTCAATCTTTCATGTCCAACAGTGGCATCTACAAGTTGATCTATCCAAAAGGAAAAGAATCCTTTGGGCAAGCCTTGTTCAAATCCGTGAAGTCGATGCACATTCTCCACTTACCATTAGCCTTCTTCATTAGCACTACATTGGATATCCACTGAAGGTAATGCCATTCTCGGATAAATCCCGCTTTTAGCAATTCGTCCACCTGCTCGGCCACAATCTCATTCCTGGCTTAGTTGAAGATATGACGTTTCTACCTCACTGGTTTACAGTTCTTGTCTACGTTGAGTCGGTGTACCATAATTTTCCGATTGATTACCAGCATGTCCTCTGTGACCAGGCGAACACATTGGCGATACTTCTAAGGAAATTGATTAGGCTCGTTCTCTCCTCGACCTCCAGCCTGGTTCCGATGTTGACCCGTCGGTCTTCTAACGTCAAAGGTATTAACTCTACCTCTTCAGTCAGTTCTCCCCTACCAGGAGTGAGTGATTCCGGATGACAGCCAGGGCCTGGGTCGGCTCCTCCACGGTGGTCGATAGGTCGTTTAGGCTTTCTCGGTTCGTTTCTTCCTTTGGATGACCAGTTTCATTGAAACACTGTTGATTCCCTTCGAAGCTCATGTCAATTTGCTTCACTCTAACTTCCTTGGATCCGAGCTAGTCTCGGTCGGTTCGTCGCTAATTGTCTTTGAATTTTACATCTCAGTCGTTCCCACAGA
Organism: Momordica charantia; assembly: GCF_001995035.1. The sequence goes on from NW_019104643.1 coordinate 67,371, forward strand.
CGGCACCAATTGTTGATGTAGAAATTTGGCCTCGTGAGATTCTTCCAAATTCGCACCAATCTTCTAGAATAAAGGGATCAACGAGACCTGCAAAATAGAATAACACTAAGATCGGTGTAGCTCTTGCCACACCGGCTTCGATGCTTAAGGTAAGATCAGAGTAGTTGAGTATGAAGTGTAGGGTATTGTCAGTATACCTCTAGGGTTTGACTTACCATTCTATTTATAGAAGTTGAACCCTAATCCCTTTTAGGAATTACTAAAGTTGAATCCTAGGGTGCCGAGGAGACCTGGACTTATGGGCCTGTATGTATCACAATTGGCCTAATGTCGAATTCAGGATCGTGACAAGGTAAATTCAGATCGGGCTACACGGGAGTCGGGAGAGAACCATCGGGGTTCTTGACTGGGGGCCGAGAACTCCTCAGTGTCAAGAAGGTCTCGGCACTCAGCATCGACGCTGACCCGGGTCGGATATGGATGGCCCTGGTCGCGAGGTTTTGGCCTCCTTACCTGGTGAGCCCGCTCCTCCTCCGACCCAACTCCTGTCCTCTGTTAGTCCAATTTGATCTCGTGCAGTTATTTTACCAAACTTGTTTATATAACTTGTTTATATATATATATATATATATAGGTTACAAATCTTGGCAAGAATCATCAAAGACTTGGATCCAGTGTTCACCAAGCTATTCGATTCGGAAAAGATGGAGCTTTCACCTCCACCTTATTCATGTGTATTTTAACATAATTCTTGTCTTTATTCTTTTACTTAGCTTTAATAGGAATATTGATGTCTTTTATCGTTTGCGGATGATGTGGCTTTATTTAGAATTTCTTTCTATTATGTTTTATATATCACCTTAGAGGCTACTTAGCCTACCACCCTATTAGTCTTTTGCAAGGCTACATATAGCCTAGGTAGTTCATTTAATTTTGAAGGAAATTTAGAATTGGAAGATTAATGAAATTAGTGCTTTAGCCCTTTTGAGAAAGAGATCGGCTTCGTTTCTTTGCAATTCATGTATTGATTTACACACCAAAAGAATATTTTAAGGAGAACGGATGATAAGAAGAATCAAAATTTTATTAATTTTTCGAATATTGAGGAGGCACCCCTTCTCCCAAAGTTACGGGACTATTTTGCTGAGTTCCAACGAGAGAGTTGGTCAATAAAGTAGAACGTCGTTTCTATAACACTTGAGGGGAATCATTGAATTACAATGATTCTTATCTTCAATTCTCCAAGAATTCATATTAATTATCCTTTGAAAGAATATGAGCCATCACAAATTGTATTTAAGAAAACACATAAGTACTTATTTTATACTGAACAACATGCACAAAGAAGTTAGACATAGTAATATTAACAGAAGAATAGCTAAGAACGAAATGATGTAAAAAAATCACTTTTCAGCTTTAAATATATTGTTGAAGGTTTTGAATGAGAATGTGACATCTCAATTTTAGAGAAATGTCGATAAAAATGTTAATAAAATTTTGATGTCGATGTATACTTTTAAAAAAGTTATAAAAAAATAAAAAATTCATTAAAATATTTAAATTAATAAATAAGTAATTTACTATTTCTAAATAATTTAAATATTATTAGTATTAATATGACGTTAATATTTTGTTGATACTATGTAACTGTTGACTTACCTATAGGCCTTCATATTGATGTTGAACCCATGAACATATAGAAATGTCGTGTTGACAACCAAAGCTCCAAACAAAATTTGTGCAGAAAAGTGGTATCACAATAGTGAGTCACATTCTTTTTTTATTACAATAAATATGAGAATAAGGGATTTTGAACATTCATTCTTTGAAATGAAGCAAAATACTTTAACCAACTATGATATTCTTAATATTTGAGAGCTTTAGACAATTATATTAGAGTTTATTGGGAATCTCACTTATTAACAATTCTACATTTGTATTTTAAAACTAATTTTAAGAAGGATGATTATCAATATTCTTATGAATATTAAAAAAAATCACTCTGTACAAACTTATCTTGATGATAGAAGGAATAATAACTTGATTTCTTAACAAAACAAAAAATAACTTTTAAACATAGCCATTAAAAAATATATTTTCCAAAAATAAATACCATTTCAGTCCATCTACTTTACTTTGATTCATTTTGGTCTCTGTACTTTTAAAGCATCCATTTTGATCTCTAAATTTTTAACTTTTATTCATTTTAGTCTCTGTACTTTTAAATGTCCACTCTGGTCTCTATACTCTTAAAAAGTAACTATTATAGTCCATTCATTTTCATTTTTATCTCATTTATCATCATAAGACACTTTACTCACTAAATTTCTTAAAATATAATTATAAATTTGTATCAAAGGATTTTTAATTGTGTATAAAATGTGTTAAAATTGTACCGATATGGGTTAAATTGGTCGCCTTTTAAAAGTACGGGCACCAAAATAAACGTTTTAAAAGTTAAATTCAAAGGTTAATTAGTTAGACATTTTAATGTTCATGGACCAAAACTTGTAATTTAACCAAATATAAATTATGTGACTACAAAATGTAAAACCTTCCCAAGGATTGACTTTTTCTTTTTGTTATAAATGTAGTCCTTTTTACGTTGGAAAAAAAATTGCTTGCATTTTAGATTATACAATTTCTTTTCGTACAACAAATGCGTGGATATATGAGGATTTGAAGCTCTAATTAGTAGATATCATTTACCACTAAGCTGTATGGTCATATCGTAAATTATAAATGTAGTCATTAACTTTGATGGGTTGTATCTATTTAATTAGTCCTTTAACTAAGTTTAAATTGCCTCTCTAAACAATGACTTATGACCGTATAATCTTTATAGCTAACAACTATTAACTGACATATATCTTCAACCAAGAAGTTATGAGTTCGATTCCCCACCCGACATGTTGAAAAAAAAACATTTACTAAATGAAAAAAGGGTAGTTGTAAATATGGCAAAAACATTACAATTTAGATTTTTTAAGTATAGCACTTTAAAAAAAACGGAGGTCTAATTTTAAAAAATGACAACTTTACCCAAATGATATACATTTGTAATATATCTGTAATATATCTGAATATTGATATATGTATGTAATATAGTACATCTGATACTCATAATGGCGTAAACGATGAGTGTTCGCCATTGGTCTACGCGGATCAGGGGCCAGCCTCAACGGGAACTTCTACTTCTTCCCGTGGAGGCAGATCGAGATCAATGTCTTTACAATATGTATGTGATATACATTTGATATACTATTGATATGAGTGTCTGTGTAATATGTATGTGATATACATCTAATATGAGTGTCTGATATACGTATATGTCGGATGTATCACTTTGTTTTGTCACCTTCTGCTATTTGGTTAAATCAATCAACATTTGTTTGATAGGTATGCACGACCACATCACCATTTAGTTAATGTATTAGTAGTACGAACTTCATATAATATTATCAATTAAAAATATAGAGACGTAATCGAAACATTTTAGAAGGTTAGAGATCACTTGATATTCGATACAACGACGATAAAATTAAAGTTTATGGACTAAATTTGTAATTTAGTACCACGGGCCTGGCTCTCTTTTTGTTTCTCGTAAAGGATCAAATTTAATGATGTCGAGTACTTCTTGACGACCTTATCAAAAGGAGCATGCATGTGATCCTCCCATTGTTGCGTGTAGAATCACTTTTTCTTTGCAACAAATGATAGGTCCAATTAATCCAACTCTCTATGATATTTTAACTTATGGTTCTCTTGCATCCCCAGAAATATATATATATATATATTTCATTTTCCCCCATCAATTGAAGGGACTATATAATGACGTTTTTTCCTCATTGTTTTCAATTTTAATTAATCTTTTTCACTGGTACAAATTTCAATCAGATTCTAACTCAAGGGAAGTAGGAGTGTTATCGAGGCAGGGTAGAGATGGAAGGGCATCTCTGTTTCCGTTCTTGCCCCATTTTTCATTTTTCATCATCTCCGTCGATATTTTCCATGAAATTTTGTGGAAAACATGTTAATCATGGAAAATTATTATTCGGTTTAATCAATGAAAGGTTAATTCTTGATAAGATTCTTATTGAAATGGTTAAGTGCTCATTTAAAAGGAAAAACTCTTAAATTTATTAAGGATGTCTTATAATTCATTTAAAAAGACAAATCCTAACAGTTAAATAAGTAACTTATTCAAATTATCAATACAATGACGTCTTGTAAACCAACAATGTCCAGTAAATTTTATATCCAAATATTTAAATTTAGGATTTATATAATCAATAAATAAACAGGGTGTTAACGGATGACATATTCCACGTCCCTATTTAGGTCACGTGAAAGATTTCCTCCATGTTTGCCAAGTCGCTTGATGGGTGGTCCTCACAAAGAAAGTAGCAATCTTTTCATGAGTTTTAACCAATGAATGATGTTGAAGTTATAAATTCGTATAGATTGAAAGTTAAGATTCTTATTAATCCAGCAAGCTTCAACTTTTGTTCTTTGTTGGAATATAGTTTTCTTTCTAAAGTTTTCCACCTTTTTTTTTCTCTCAATCTAATATATTGAAGAGAGAAAAAAAACTTTATTTAGATACAATTAGGAGGACTTTAACTTTTTGGACAATTGTTCCAAACCCATCAAATGGGACCAAATGTCAAACTATCTCCACTCTAAAAGAGAGGTACTAAAAAGAAAAGCAAAAGGATTGCACCATGAATAACATTCAATTATTCAACGTAAATAATCAATGAAATTTTGATTTTATTGACCATACTTTTTAAAAATATTTATATATATAAAAGATAAAAAATGTAAGATTGAAGGTTTTTGAACTTTTATATTTGAATTAATTAGGATTTTGAGTGATTTTAAATGAATTTTTCGAATTTCAAATAAATGGACATAAAAAAATATCTAAATGGAAGGTTCAAAAAATAAAATAATCTCTTCATCAGTTAAATTAGGTTTATATTAATTTTTTACAGAAAAATTATGTTAATATTGAAATACTTAATTGAATTAGTTTATTTTAATTTCATTAAACTTATAATTCTACATTGGTACCATTTTGTACTTGAATTTTAGATTTTACTATCTTTGTGGTCCCTTTTTCTTTTTCTTTTTTTTTTTTTTGTTAGATTTAGATGCTTTTGTCATAGATTTTTGAAAGAAAGGCAAAAAAGAATCTGTTGGTGATTTAATTATAAGTTAATTCTGAATCAATGAACAAAGTTGTAGACCCAGTAAAAATAATTAAATTATTTAAACAATTATTGTAGGGAAACAAACAACCTTGTTTGAAATTATTACAAAGGATTTCACATTTTTTATTCAAAAAAGGAAAAAAAAAATGCTCCTCCCTCCTAAAACAATATTAATTTCCCAAACTTTATTTACTTTTTTGCCCCTCATAGACAGTAAAAGAACGACGTCGTTTTCATTCACAACACGAAATTTCAATTTCGTCTTCTTTCTCTGCCTACTTGTGGCTTTTATTGCGATCCATAAACTTCGTCTCTCTCTCACAAACCGCCAAAAAGCTTCAGATTTGTGATCGGAAACCGCCAGATGTTGTACCCATTCCATTAATACGTCCATTCTTGAGGGAGACCCACGTCCATTTGGCTTGTCGCCGTCTCCGCCGCCGCCGCCGCCGCCGCTTCCGGCTGGGTTTGGGTCTCGCCATGTGTGGCGGTTATCGCACCACCCATTGCTTCTGGTTGAACAAAAGGATGGGAATCTCTTGTTAGATGAAACAGAGGGTGGCCCAGATCAAACGGAGATGAGAAGGGCCGAAGCTAACAATTGGGTATGAGGAATGAGCGCAAACTGTTTGTGAAAATGCCACAGAGAGTATTTTTTGTGGAATTTTGAAATATATGTATGTATACCTCTAATTGCTGCGAACCCAGTGATTTTTTGTCTCGTCTGGTCGTCCATTCGGTCGTAGTGAAGCTGTAAAGCTTGCAGGACTCTCACGGGTATTAGAACGGTGGAAGAGCCTGAAAAGAAAAGGTACAATTTTTAATTCTTGTTTTGCTTGTAGGGGAAGACAACGAATCCATCTACCCATTAAAAATTAAAATTAAAATTAAAAACTTAGTGGAGAATGCTGCAAGTGGTTTAAGATTCAATTTGGGTGTCGTTTTCAGTCACTTCCTTTTGACTCTAGAACCGCCAGGTTTAAAGAGATGAATCATGAATGGAGATTCCATAGAAGAAGTAGACAAATTTGGTTGGCCCAACCTGCGGTTAGTTGAAGCTCTAAAGATTCAGAGGGGGCAACTGGAAGGGCACCACGGAATCTTTATGAATCCGTAGAAAAAGAAAACAAAGAATGGTGGGGTTGAGGAAAAGTCCAAAACGCATCACGAGGAATGGTTGGAATGGCAATTTGTTGATGGAAAAACCCCAACTAATGGGGTAGTAAAGAGAATACCCACTGCGAAAACGATGTGATTAACTGTGTAGGGGAAATCAAGTGAATTACCCTTTGTCTTGGACGGCTGTGGCGGCTGAGGAGATGGAGCTGGGCGGTTGTAGTTCACATGGCGGGGCAAGAACACGCCAGTCCCTGCTGAACCACCTGGTTTTGACCCTCTTTGCTTCATAAACTGCTGCTGGCTCTGGCTCTGGTTCTGGTTTTGCTTGTTCTGGTTCTGCTTCCGCTTTTGATTCTATAAAGAGGGTTGAGTTTTGAATCAGCAAAAGAAGGGAGTAAAAGAGACTTAGAAACAGAGAGAGTTTTGGGGGATTTGAATCTCATCTCACTTTGAGAGCTCGAGCTTGGTCTTTGGAAGAAGAAGAAGATCCAGTTTCTCCATCCCTGCACACATTTTTCATCTTCTCCAACTTGCTGAAAACGTTTTGTGAAATGTCCAGCCCCAGCACCCCTCGGTCTGCTACGATTGGCGTCGTTGGTGGCGATGGCTCCTTCGATGGCCCCTCCGGGCTTCCGTGGCTGCTTCCATTGCTTGAGCCTAGAGGTGACCACAGAGTTGAAATTGGCGAACCAGCCAAACCCCATGACTGCGAGAAACAGACCAAAACAGAGCTACAAAAATAAAAAACAGAGGAAAACAGAGAAACAAAACAGAGAATTTGAGAAACATATATATCTATATGCATACCTTGTTTTGAATCTCAGAGCCAGAGCTTGCAGTGGAGGAGTTATCTTCATCCTGAAGCATGTACTGAGCCATCCGGCGACTCAATTCAGCCGTGTGATCATCGTCTTTATCGCTCTCGATCTCGTAGGAACCGAGCTCGGACTCCACCGGAGAGCTGAAGCCGAGAAATGAATCAGAAGGGCCAAAGTAGCTCGACCAATTGTCCCCTTCAAAGGGTTTCTGCTTCGTTTGCTCTGTCTGAAACTGAGAGTACAGCTTCAACTCTTTACCTTCAGGGTCTGCAGCCATGGCCGCAGCTTCGAACTGACACAGAGAGAGAAGCAGAGAGAAAACAAAGAGAGAGAGAGTATTGGAAATATAGGCGCCGCAGGTTTGGACTTTATAGAAATAGAGAGAACAGAGATCAGAGTCTACGAAGCACTCCAATTAACTTTTTAAGGTTATAGAACAACACCCTCTAGAGGGGGAGGGTTCCCTTTGCCGGTGGTCGGCCGGTGAGCGCCGCCGTGGGGTTCCGTCGGAGGCTTTTTTTTTTTTTTTGGGTATCTCAGATCTGCGATCAGGATTTTGGGATTCTTTTATACATAGGGAATGAAAGTAACGATATCCCCATTCCTATCACGGTTGGGGCTTTTGGATGATTTGGATGCCTCTTGGCCTCTCCTTCACTTTATTTAGATTTTCTTTTCTATCTTAAAAATCAGCATTTTAAGTTTGGCTTATTTTCACTTTGGTACCCTAACTTTTCGTAATATTTCAGTTTGGTCCTTGAATTTTTAAAATATTTATTTTGATATTTAAGAATCAACTTTTAAAACGTTTATTTTAATATTTAAGAACGTGTTTGATATGCCATGACAATTGTTTTTGGAAACTAGTTTTTTTCACTATGATGTGATACGAATGGTGAAGATTCTAAAAGACAATGTTGGAAGTGATTTTTCATTAGCCACGTGGCAGTTCTTGATATGGTAAAGACCAAGTCAACATAACTCAAAGCCTTGAAGCTTATCTGATGAGCCGAGCTGACCACCAGCTCAACCCCTTTGATAAGTAAGTCGAGCCAATCTTATCATTCGTATCGGTAGATCGATTCACCGGTCGAGCCAATCAACGGACACTCCTCTAGGATTATTCCTGGATACATTCCGTGACAACACGTCGAGATTTACGGAATCTAAAAAAGTCGTTGGAGGTTTGTCGAATGCCCTGTTGGAAGCTTTGTCTATAAATAAAAACCTCTTGCTTCATTTCCAAGTACTCGAAACTATATTTTCTCAGATATAGCTCGGTCACTTATTCACTTGGACGTCAGAGTGTTTTCTTTCTTTTAGGTCTCAAACAAACAACTTTTCTTCATTTTTAGTGTTTATAGATCTTGAATTTGAAACTTTAAAAGGTAGAATTATATTAAAAAAAAATTGGATAAATATACCCATTCATGTTCTTTTTTCATTTTTATTTTTTATTAAAAGTAGAACATCTAAAATATAGTATATTATAAATTATTAAATATTAAATATTAAATATTGTAAAATAATAATTATGCCATATTTATAACGTATATATTAATAAATTTACAATACTATTTTCCGCCCTGGGTTCCATCGATATTTCCATGTCCACAGGGTCGATATCAATATGAGGCGTGAATATACATTTCATAGTATTGCGGCAAAATATTAAAAATATCAAACAAAAAGGATAAGTGAAATGATGATATTTTATGGATATTTTGATCCATATCAACATTTAAAACCTTCTATTATGCCGAATTAATCATTTACACTTTTTATTTTTTAAAAAGATCTCAAATAATACTAACATTTATTATGTTATATTTATCAACATCTTTTAAAAAAGTTATAATTAATGTATTCATGAATATTGATATTGACATCTTTGATTTAAATTTAATTCAATTCACGAGACTTTTTCTTGTTTTTTTTTTTAACTATTTATATATTAAATCTAAAGATAGGAGGGGTAGGTTAGAGAATCCTTCTTCAAGTACCACTTTTCATGTGGGAATAAATTCTTGTTTAGCCTTTTGTTTTATATATATATATAATTTAGTAAAATACTTAATTTGATAATATTTAAATTTTATATCTTATAAAGATTAATTAACCGTTAAATTACAAATTTATTATTAGAACGTTCGAAATTTTGTTAAATAGATTTATAAACTTGCCAACATGAACGTAACTCAGTGGTTAAGGTATTACTCATCTCCTAGAGGTAATAGGTTCAATTTCTATTCCCACGTTTGTTGTAATAAAAAAAATAATAAAATAAAATATCGTGTCTTAGTTTGACCTGTTGGACATTTTTTAAAAATTGATCATGTACTTATTAGATCACAATTGAAAATTTATAATTTTTTTTAGACAAAAATAAAATTAATTTCTATAAATTTTAACTTTAATGGTATGTTTTATATATTATTCAACATTTACTTGTTATTTTTTATAAAATGGGAAAAATATAAAACAAAAAGTGATGAATTTTTTCAGAAGAATTTCAAAATTATCTACCTCGATCCCTCGAAAATGAGATTAGGGACAAAATAGAAACTAAAATTCCTTGAAGAGACGAGGATGGAGAAGGTATATGCAACCTCGTCCCATCATGATTAAAAAGTATTTTATAGTTCGGGGTGGGGTAAGGTGGGGAATNGTAAGGTGGGGAATGACTTTTTTTTTTATATCCGTGAGTGTCCAAACCAGGTTACGCATACGTCGACTAATCTCACAAGACATAATGAGATTTAAATCCATTCCGACCCTCTCAATTCACCATAACTCATTTGGACCAATTATCATGATGGGGAATGAAAAAAATGTAGAATTGATTCCTCATCGCCACCCTATTGCCATCATGATAAAAAATTATTCTATAGGTAGGGGGTGGGACAAGGTGGGGAATGAATTTTTTTTTCTTTCATATCCGTGAGTGTTTGGATCTAGCTTACGCGCATCTTAACTAATCTCACGGAATAGTTGCTGACCCTACAGCAATTGATGTTAGGAAACACATAGAAATTAATTCAAAGTAGGTGGTCATCATGTATGAACTCGTTTCCTCTCAATTCACCCTATCCCCTTTGGATCAATGAGCCGCCTAGAGAATGAAAAAAAGGTGGAGAATGAAATTTATTCCTCATCCACATGTCCCAAAACGTTGGGGTGAACCTTTTTCTTCATCTCAAAAGCAATTCTCTAACTTTGTTACGAGTGGGCTCCAATGCCATGGGAATTTTTGCAGATCCCCTATGCCTTGCTCAAACCCTAGGAATAATAGGCATCATTGACAATTTTGGGTGTCATTTAAATTTAACAATATGAAGGATATAATCGATAATTTTGGCATGAGTTGACCATATGGCCTCTTAATGATGGTAGATCCTTTGCTAGGGAAGTCTAAGGATCGAGGTCTTAATTGTAATTAGCAATGTTTCTTTTCTAGTAGCAACCTAACATACACCAAACATGGTTTGACAAAAACAGTACATATTATTACAACACTAAGGAATCTTTTTTTCATTTTTATTGTTATTATTAAAAGTAAATAAAGTAATTAATTATTAATAATATTTATCTAAAATATAATTGGCAAGTCAACATTTCTAGTTCTAACTCTAACTACTTCAACTACCACCAAGTGGCCTAACTCAATTATTGTTTATAGAATATTTTTATTTTTAAACAAATAGTTTTTAAATCATTTCACAAAAGAAAAAAAATGAAAATATTATTTTTAATATACCACTACGATAGAGGAATTAAGATTTTTTTTCCTTTTTTTTTTATTGGACGGTTGTCCATGAGAATAATCGAATTGAACTTAATTGATCAGATAAATATGTAAAAAAAAAAAGTGAGAACTGGGAATTTGAAAAAAAAAAATTACTGATATCTTTAACTTTTTATTTTTTTTAATTAAATTGATGTCAGTCATACTTTAACTCAAAGAAAAAAAGAACGGTAAATAAAACAATTGAGTTTATCAATATATGGATTTTTTTAGTTTGCCTTAGTCTATTTTTTAATTACTGGTTATTAACTTTAACTAATTTTAAAATATTTTCGATATATTGATTTGACGTGGGATTTTGACTTTGTCACTGTTATAAACATTAGATATTGAAATTTGACTTACAAATGAAACTCTCCCACGCAAAACTCCTGCTAACTCTTGGGTGCACACGCACGATTAATGCCAAAACCATAGTGTCTATGAGCTTAGGGGATTATTTCAAGATTATGACAAAGTTGAATAAATTAATTATTTGGTATCTATTCTTTATCCTTCTCTTTCTTCTTCTTCGGTGAATATTTGTTTGGTAGATTTATTTTTGAAATTGTTTATGAATTTGGGTAAAAAATATGAAACTTTTAAAATACAGAATTATATTAATAAAAATTTTTACAAATATTCTATTCGGTGTCATAAACTATTTATTTTTATTTTTATTAAAATATGTGAAATATAATATATTGTAAGTTATATAATATTGTAAAATAATAATTTTATATTAATAAATTAATTAACAATACTTTAGATAGGACTTAATATTTGGTTGATAATTACCACTAGTTTACAAATAAATTATTAAATACCCTTAACGGTTTTTTAAATTGAGATTCATTTTGATACCAAACACATATAAGAAAATACTGAAAATCAGGAATACAATTCTATTTTTGATTGAATCTTTTGTTTTCGGATCATTCATTAAATGTAAGTCTAAGTCCCATTAGATAGTGATTTTTACTCGGGATTTATGCCCTAAATTTTCCTAATTAGTAAATATTTTATTATTAGAAAAAGATAGTTAGTTGACTATTGTGATTGTATGCAACCTTTATTATCAATTTTATGAAAATTTAAGGTTGTAAATGTAATATTGAACGATATATATACAAGATGATTATATTCAGTTATAATCTAAGGAGTCTATAGTATATAGATAATGTTGGGTGTCTATACCTTGATAACACTATTGATACAGTCCACTTTGTGAATGTAACAAATTATTTGATAGTGGAGATATGTGAGTGGCATATCATATACAATAAGTTTGTATAAGACTAGGTCCCAAAATATTTAATCTTTTTGTAAGTTTGCTAAAAGAAAGATAAATTTGTTACATAGGATGATCATATATGTATGACTCGATTTTAATCTTAAGTGAGTTATGAATAGGCACCACAATAAATAAGGTTTTTGAAAACGTCGTGAAAAACCTTACAAACGTTGAGGGTAACTTTTTCCAACGAAAAAAATGCGTCGGGAAAGGTCACTCCTGATGTTTTTTTTCCTAAAAGGTTGGGAAAAGTTCCGTTTTCCCGACTTCTTGAACAAGGTCGGTAAGAGTCACTTTTCCTTATGAACTCCTGCCTTTGGAGACATATCATTTAATTTATGTGAGGGGAAATATTTTTTGTGTCAGATTCAGTAGGCTTATTACTTTAGAAAATGACAAATTAAAATAGGGAGTTAGTAACATAATCTCACACGATTGTAATTCACTCCTTCTCATATATATATAGAGTAAGTATACGAGCTGTTTAAGTGCTAATTTTGGAACATGAACAATAAGTCCCTCCCTCTTGTTACCTGATGGAGATTTAGTTTATGATTGGTTTATCAGAGAATCAGTATTTAAGGTGTAAGATGCAATTATAGGGGTAAAATAGGAAAATATTCTCTTAATGAATAGAGAATATGCTTCTCATTCATCTCCAACTATTACATCAGTATATAAAGACTTTAGATACAACTGAAAATAACAGAAAATATAACAATAGTTAACCACTTTATAATTAATACAACTCATTAGTTATTACCCCCCCTTGAACAGATGCTGGTTGGAGTAGTAGTTTGGACCGGAAATAAAGCAATCAAGTAGAAGTATGAGGTTTGGTAAAAAGATCGATGAACTGATGAGTTGTACGAATATAACAGAGCGTCATGTCTTTACGCACAACACGTTCTCTGACAAAATGGAAGTCGATTTCAACGTTTTTTGTACGTCCATGAAAGACAGGATTTTTAACAGTATAACAGAAGCATTATCACACCAAAAAACGAGTGACTACGTGCTAAACACATGAAGATCCTTTAGAAGTTGACAAATCAATAATAGCTCAACAGCTGTGGAAGCCAGAGACCAATATACAGCTTTCGTAAAGCTACGAGACACTGTCGTTTGCTTATTAGATTCCTACGAAATTGTATTGGAGCCAAGAAAAATAATAAAGCCCGACGTAGAGCGTTAGTCAAGCGTGTCCCCTGACTAATCAGAATCGGAAAAGGCATTTAGTCTTAAGGTTGAAGAGCCCCGTTGAAACATAATGCCCAACTGAAGAGTAAAAAACAAATATCGAACAATACGCTTGGTAGGCACTAAATGAGATTCATAGGGAGCATGCAACACCAACATCCAGAAGATCAACTCATGGGAATAGTGCAAGCCTTAGTAGACAACATCTCAAATCGTTGCAAGACATCTATGGTATATTTGGCTTGATTGACAAGCAAGACATTATGAGTATAAGAGATTTCCAGTCCCAGAAAGTATTTTAAAGCCCCCAAATCAGTCATATCAAATCGACATTTCAGCTGGACTACAAGAGAAGTAATATAAGATGGATCGTCATTGCCAGTAACGATGAAATCATCAACATATAAAAGGAGATAAGTGTATGATCCATTAACATGTCGGACAAATAGAGATGAATCCACAAAGGACGCTACAAATCCAAGTGTGAGAAAATGTGTGGTGAAGCATTCAAAACAAGCACGGGGTGCTTGTTTGAGGCCGTATAAGAACTAGAGTAATTTGCAAACATAAGTAGGATGTGTAGGATCGACAAAGCCTTGAGGTTGCTGCATGTAAACTTCCCCTTGAAGTTCCTTATGAAGGAACACATTCTTGACATCTAGTTGTCTAAGTTGCCAACCAAAATGAGTAGCTCAGGACAAGATAATTCTAACCGTAGGCTTTTTAACAACGAGGTTGAAGGTTTCATCGAAATCAATACCTTCTTATTGATGAAAGCCTTTGGTAACAAGGCAAGCCTTATACCTAGCAATACTACCATCGGGATGTCTTTTTTATTCTATAGACCCATTTACATCCCATTGCATTCTTGTCAGAAGGTAAAGGAGCAAGACACCAAGTATTCTGTTTAATCAAAGCAGAAAATTCTTCATTCGTAGCCTGTTTCCATTCAGTCAACTTAGAAGCTTGGGTATAAGAAGATGGTTCCTCAGAAAACCAGAAACATGAGCCAAAAACAATTGTTTCTTAGAGATCCCAAACTTACTCCTTGTTTGCATAGGATGCACATTAGTAGGTGCAACAACAAAAGTACTAGGATTAACTCTTCCCAAAGAATCACATGTAGCAGTAGTACTTGAGCTAGGATCAGTAGCTTCAAAGGCAACACCAACATTCTCAGTAATATTAGCACCAACATTCCCAATACCAATATTTTTAGTAGTATGAGAACTAGAATTAGAAACCGGCATAGAGACATCACTAGCAATAGGTGCATAAGACGTATCCAAATAGTCTGAATAAGAAGCAGTGGGAGAAGGAACAATCGAACCAGGGGACTCATTTGATTGTGGTAGTAAGGATGACAAAAGGAAATGATTAACAGAGGGAGTAGAGGATGAGGAAACAAGAGTGGAAGCAGGTATGGGTAGAATAGCAAAGGGAAAAACAGATTCGTCGAAGAGAACATGTCTAGATGTGTATTGTCTAAACGCCTTATATGCATATATAGCCTGGCGCCTAGCTCTGCATTTTTCTACACAGAATTATAATTTTCGTTAGAAATCAACTCTAAATGATGAAAAAACGCACTATATGCATGTATAACCTAAGATAACTCCAAATGAAATATTTTGGACACTATAATAAGCTTAAAATATGATTTCAGAGTATAAAATATTAGAACACAACACCAATTTAGCTTTTTTTTTACTCTTACAAAAAAGGAAATTACACCTCCAAAGTTGGCTTTTTGATTGTCTCCAAGCAAACTTAACAATTTATATCCCTTAAATCACATGCAACAATCATAAACATCATCGAACATAAGGATAAACTAGACTTGCTTTTCATATAGTGTCTCAAGAAAGATCATCAAAACCTCATCGTCCTCCTATCTTCAAAAGTCAAATTACCATAAGCCAACAAAGTTCAAAACAATAAAAAGTTTCTTAAAATCCTTTCCTTTTTCAAAACATGAAAACTTTTTGACAACGCTCTAGAATTTGCATGCTTCCTTTTTCACTTAAATTTTAACACTGAAGGAATGACTACTAGCCTCTGTGGGGATTTCCTCCATAGCTTTGTAGCGGCCTTTCAAGTAACAATTGGTCATAACATATCTACGGTGGGTTGCACGATGTTACACTAGACCCAATTGTTACCTTTGAAGTTGCTTACGCCACTCGACCTAAGCTACAACGTGTGTCTACAGTGATAAAAATAAAGACATTTTCTTGTCATTCTTCTTTCTTACCTCTCTTCTTTTTCTCTCACAATTTAAATCTTTTCCCCACTCATTTTTTTCTCACAAGGAACGATGACTCTGTTTATTTGCAAACTTCTTGTTGTTGTTTTTTTTTTCTTTTTTGACTCTTTTTCCAACTTTTTTTCCTTTTAATTCAAAGACTCTTATTATATGCATTTTCTTTCTAGTGACTTTTTTTCGCAAAAAATAATAGCAAGTTCTTTCGTGAATGAAAAGATAACATTTTCTTTCTAAAAGCAAAAGGCTGTCCCCCCAAATTAAGAGAGATAGTGCCCTCACTCGGAAAAGATTTTTGAAGAGACAATGTAAAAATCATAATGAATGAGGACAAAGACTTCATAAGACATTGAAAAAGTTGAAGTTTCAAAAAGAAGAAAAGTAAGGAAAACATTTTATTGAAAATAACTTGGTCACAAATGGCTCATGGCTTTTTCGGACAAAAAGAAAACAAAGTCTATCTAATCCTTAAGAATCATCATTGACATGAAAAATAAGAAAAGGAACTCCAAAATGCTAAATGAGATTAAAGTTGCAGCATGTTTTTTTTTAAGAACTATACTTTACTAAGGCCAAGAACGAGAACATGATCGAAATAGGAAGAAACTAGATGGTCATAGTTTCACATTTAAACTAAAAAAAAAACCAGAAAAGATTCACAATACCATCCTACCAAAACCTAACATGCAACTAAATTCCAAAAAATAATATAACCAAAATAAAAAGAATGAAACTTCCCTCAAAGTGGTGGTTGCACAGGAGGTTGCATATAGCAAGCTCTTCAAGCGATTTGACTAGCCAACCTCCTGGCATCTTCAAACACTACTTCCCATTCCATAAATTTATACATCCGAACATTATCCTCCCTACTTCTCTTCGTTGGTCCATTAGATAAATCTACTGAATCGACCCATTTTCTCGAATTTTCGACCACTGTCACAGAGGGAGGTGCCAGGTGCCTTGCCTCAATCTCCATGTTCAAACTATCGTCAATTTCCATGCTTCACACCCCTGGACTTCCCCCTTTGTGTTCCCCTTGTTGACTCTCTTGTCGGTGCCCCAATTCATCAAAATGTACATTGCTTTCTTTGCGTGGGATATCCTTTTCTTTATTTTCAGTATTCACATGATCTTTCTTTTTAGACTAAAGGTTCAAAACGAGATGTGGGTTACTAGGGGCACTATAAGGGGGAGCCACAAGGATGAACTTTTTGATGGGTAAAGGTGGTCTGCTGTTAGATGTAGTAGCAGGCGTTAAAGGAGGCTCAAGAGGTCTCAATGACATTCCAAACCTCTGACCTTGTCAAAACATAGGACCCGGTTGATACCCACTCATCGGCATCCCTCCTAGAAACATAAATTGAGATGAAGGGGGAGGGGTACTAACTATAGGTGAGGGGACTTGGGCATAATTAAACAAATTTTGGCCGAATCCGAGTGAATGTTGCGGCTGGACAGCATGGTTTTGTAGGGGAAAAAATTGATTTTAATGATAAATAGGTTGAAGACCTATCGAAAAAGTTGGGAAATTGGAAGAATGTGAACTGTAGGCACGGAAAGTGGGAGGAAACAAAGGATACATACCAGAAAAATTATTCCCGAATTGCTGCTGAAAACTGGCAAGAAGAGGGTCAAAACGCTGCTGAAACGATCCCAAAGTTGGTGGGTTTTGAGCCCGGACCAATGACCCATCATATTAGTTGCGTATCGAGACTTGTGGCACTTTCGGGTTAGTGATAAACGGCCGGAAACCCCCAGTCACTGCTGCTGGTTGAAAAATGTGGGTATTGGTAGTTTGAACATTCAAAATTTGGGAGCTTGAGGGATGAGAACTTATGGGTATTATGGTAGATGAAGAGTGGAATGCAGTGCTATGAGAAGATGAAGCCATGGATGATGAAGAATGAAAAACACCAAACCAATAGCAGGTACCAAAGATGAAGCCATGGATGATGAAGAATGAAAAACACCAAACCAATAGCAGGTACCAAAATGTTCCATAATTATCCATTGACCAACTTTTAAATTCATTAAAAGCCTTACAGCTGACTTACTTTCCATTCCACAGTATTCCAACGGCTAGTCTTTATTTTGGGTTGTTTAGGAAAGTTTTGATATCCAGAACATTTCCTTATGATAGCATAATCTCTATTAATATTTTTGCTATCTTTTTCATTTCCTTTTTGGTGTCTTCTCGTGTCTGTATAAATCAACCTTGTACCCTCTTTTGAATCGATCAAGTCTAAAGCATTTCACCCATTTTCTTTCAAATTGTTTGGTCTTTTGTTATAAAGAAGACTCAAATGAGAAGATGGAGAAATTTTTTTTTTCAACCGTAAAAACGAAAAGGGGAAGAGGGGAAGAGAAGAGGGGGGCTGTTTTGTGTGAAAGAGAAGAAGAAGAAGGTGATGATGTGTCCCTTTTTATTTTAAATTAGGGTTTAAGATTTTAATGTAATTAAACAAAAACCCATATGGAAAAGGAAACAACAAAATTAAAAAAAAAAAAACACTACTTTTTTTTTTTAAATAAAGCCCAAAATACATATACTCTTTATTTTTATTATTATTTTTTTAAACCTCCTTAATTTGATTAAAAATGAAAATTTATCGCACCCCTTTATTTCAAGTCAAAACTAACTCCCAAAATTAAAATCAAAATTTTTCGAATTTTTGGAACGAAACGAGGCGCCATAAAAAAATTTTCAATTTTTCAAAATTTCACCCAAACAACTTGTTAAAACCTTAATCTTAGCCAAAGTAACCTATCTACAATTGAAAATAGTCTTACGTTTTAAAATTTAAAACAAAAGAAAACTAATCTAACTAACATTAACTGACTTTTCATAAGAAGAAAACTAAAACCTAACAAACTACCTAACAAAACAATTACGAAGTACACTTAAACAAGAGAAAAATAGAAGTAGAGATAAGAAAACTCCCTTATGGTGCAGGCTCCTTCTCAACATGTAGGCTAAAAGTCTGGTTGCGATGGTGATATTTGGTCTTGTATTCTCATGACAATCTCATATACTCTTAAGACCGCTAACCAAATGATTTCTTCCCACTAAACCATGGGAAAGTGCTTTGTTCTTAGTAGTCTTAAACTCTCTTGGTGGATCCAATTGATTTATTACCTATAATAGTTGAACATTCAACCTGAGAATCCAACCAAGGTGTCAGACGGATCTCCTCGCACTTGCGCCTTTCTTTATGGTTTTCTTGAAAAATTCATCCTGCACTATGAAAATACACATATTAAAAAGTGCAGAAAAATAAAAGACTGGAATTTAAATAAGCAGTAAACTAAAACTTCCCTCCTATAGATATAACTTTGAAGAACTTTTGGAGGCTTTAGACTTTCAACTCATTTCTTTGAGCTCATTTAATCTTCCTTCAGCTACAACCATGTCATAGTTTCTCCTCTTTAAAGCCCAATATGCTTCATGGTTCAGCTCGAGGGGTAGGTTTGATACTTTTCTACATGTGGTTTTGGGAATTGAAACTTCGGTTTCAACATAAAATCCTTCATTTGCATATGTCTCATCCTCTTTTGTTTCTTTATTTCTTCATCCATGAGATGTATGGGGAGTTCCCCATTTTGTATGTCTTGAGAAATCTTTTGAGGGTAAGGAGAGAGTGGTCCCATATCTATAAGTGATATTTCGTGAAAAGAATTTTGAGGGAAATGAGAGAGTGATCTCATAACTGTAAGTGGTGGGTTTGAGCCTACTACAATCTCATCATATGAACTTATCCCATTCTCTTTGTTTTCTAATCCCTTTTCTTCCTTTTGGAGATGAATGATCAACTCCCCCTAATGTATGTCTTGATTTTCTTCTAAAAAATGTTGAGGGAATGGAGAGAGTGATTCTAAATTTACGAGCATTGGGTTTGAGCCTATTGTTACCTCACATATTCATCTTTCTGTTCAATCACCTCAACTGATTGCTCTGGTTCAACTTTTTTCTCATTCTCTACCACGTTGGTCATATCAAATATTTTTGGATCATCATTTTCCACGTGGAACTCAAGTTCTTCATAAACTAGCTTACCCCTTAGGTTTGCTATCTCACTTTGCTCTTCTTTTAGCATTGGGGATTCCATGTTAGTTGGCAAAACTTCTTGTGTAATGTTTCTCCACTCATCGGTCAACTGCCCCAGACAGATCTGTAGGTTGCATATTGCTGCGTCATTTCTTGCCATAAATTCCATCATCATCTCTTCAAGGTTGCAACGTTGCGACGTTTGCACTTGTTCTGGCATCCATTGTTGATCGTAATCTTGTTGATGCTGCATTGGGAACTCTTGTGGGAATGTTTGCTCATATTGTTGGGTAGGATGAGAATAGTTTTCATCATATTGTCTTTCCCACTAGAAATTTGAATGACCTCCCCAACCTTGGTTGAAGGTGTTCGAATGAGGGCCTGAGTTCCACTGGTTTTGTTGTTGACCTACAAAATAATTAGAATTAGGATAGGATGGATAATAATCGAATGGATGGTTGCCTCCACAATATATACAAGAATAGTGATTTTCATCAACTATGGAGAAGTTACTTCCCATTGCTTGGTTATGCTGCATTTGAAACATCGATGGAACTGGAGCATTCCAAGGTGAAAAGGAATTCATCTCAAGCACTTTTTTTGTTGGATGAACAAATAAAAGTATCTCCCATACTTTTTTTTCACTTTTTTTTTTTTCAGTTTCTAAGTTTATGTTCTCTTCTCAATCGATGAAAGGTTCTTTTAGTTTCAAGATCGAAGGGTAATAGAAACGAATGTGTGCTCATGAACTGAACAACAACCTTCGAGGTTTTGATGTAAATCGAAAACGTTTGAGAACAGACACACGACAATTACAAGAATCGATCACAAAATTAATAAAAGACTAAATCAAATTGGTCCCCGGCAACAACACCAAAAACTTGTTTGGGATTTTGGAATGAAAATAAATGATAGAGCGCAAGTATATACCCGTCACAAGTAGTAAAACGGAACGAGTATTCCGAGTATCGATCATCAGGGACAAATGAAGTCTTTTTAATGAAAATGATGTTGATCGGTGACTTTGTAATTGATTTTGAAGTAATAAATAATAAGGATAATGTTGGTTTTGATATTTAAAGACTCAATGCAGTAAACCCAACCCAATTACTTCGAATTAGCTAAAAATACAACTATTTTTTCCAAGTATAAGACTATTTCTAATATGTCTATTAGAAAAAAGATCTTAATTTAATAAAAACCAACCGTAACCTTAGGTCGAGGTCCTATGTCTAGGCTACCCGAGCAAAACCTTTATGTCTAAAGTATTTCTCTCTAAAGTTAAATCATTAAAGCTGTGAACATGTATCAACCCTTTCAGTATTGATGCTTGGTTAAAACAATAATTGGTCAAATCAAGTTTTAACTTTATAAAAACAACTGTAAGTGATAAAAGAAGAGAAAAACGTATTTTGCCTTGTCGGATTTAAAAACTTTAGCTAATAATCCATAACTGGGCTTGGAAAAAATAAATTTAGCTCATGATAATAAAGAAAAAATAGAATTTAATATTGATGGAAGTAGACGACATGATTAAAATATGAGTAGAATTAAAACAAGCTAGAAATGGTGGAGTTGTAACCCGAATGACCCTAACTCGTTCTCTTTCAAGATTGGGGAGCAATACTCAGTCAATTCCACAAGGTTGTGTGATTACAACTTCGAAGATAGAGAGAAAGAAATAAATAAACATGCACGAACTTGCTGGAATTTTAATTGAACAAGATTAAAGCTTACATTGGGAAAGCAACAAGCTGAAAAACAAGAATGCATTTGAAATAAGCAAGGTTTAAAACAATAGCAACTAAAACCTTAAAAGAGAAAACGTAAATAAGCTGAGAGTAAATGTCTAAAGCTGAAATGATCACTCTGAAGATGATAATTGAAGTTAACGTGTTGCTGAATTTATAGGGACTTTAAGGTGGTTAGGAGGTTGAGAGTTTTGTGGAGAGCTATCTATTTCAAATACCTTTTAGTTGGCTTGTTGTTAAATTGGCAATCTCCAATGCACGGAAGACACGTGGAAAGGCTGGGGGAAGCTTCGAATCACACCAAAACGTGGGTTTTACAATAAGAGAATTCTCGGGATTGGGGAAGGCGTCAGGCGCCTAGCTCTGCATTTTTCTGCACAAAATTATAATTTTCATTATAAATCAACTCTAAATGATGCAGAAACGCCCTATATGCATGTATAATCTAAGATAACTCCAAATGAAAGGTTTTGGACACTATAATAAGTTTAAAATATGATTTATGAGTATAAAACATTATAAAACAGCACAAATTTAGCTTCTTTTTACCCTTACAAAAAGGGAAATCACGAACCGACCAAAAAATGGAGAGGTCAAGAGAGAAGCAACTGAGCTCGAGGTGGAAGAAGTGAGATCGAGTCGGACAGAAGGATCTACCTCGAAAATTTGAAAAATATACTCCAACCACGGTTTCCCTCGAGCAGGTATTAATGGAGATCAAGGATCAAAAGTTGCTTAAATGGCTAGAAAGGATGAAAGCACCTCCGAATAAGAGAAGCAAGGGGCGATACTGCCTCTTCCACCAAGACCATGGGCATACCACACATGATTGTTTTGACCTCAAGGAGGAGGTGGAAGGGCTCATCCAGAAAGGGTATCTCAAGGAATATATGGACGATCCCAAAGCGACTCAAAATAGTGAGAACGACAACAAGTCTCCTGCCATGGAAATCCAGACAATAATGAGAGGTTCAACAGAAAAGGGAGTCTGGCAGGAAAAGGAAGGCGAACGTGCAGGAAGCAAGATCAAGCCTAGGGCATTATGAAATCTACCACACAGCTTTTGTAGGACAACCCTCAAAGATCGAATTTTCAGAGGATGAGACCACCACCCTCTTCCACCCACACAATGATGTGTTGGTTATCACCTTGCAGATAGCCAATACGAAGGTACACCGAATCTTGGTGGATGGGGCAGCTCGGCTGTCATCATCTCCTCAACAGCTTATGAGGCTATGGACTTAGGGGAAAAAATGCTTAAGAGCAGCCCCGCACTGCTAGTGGGTTTCAGGGGAGAATGGCCCATCCTAGAAGGCAAGGTGGAATGACCGGTCACAATCGGAAGTGGACTGAGAAGCGTCACCAAAATAGTGGAATTCCTCGTCGTTGACTACTCATCTTCCTACAATGCAATATTAGGAAGATTGACCATACATACGCTCAAAGCGATACCTTCTACGTACCATCAATCTATGAAATTCCCAATGCCTGGAGGTGTAGGTGAGGTCAAATGCTACTACACCTCGTTAAGAGGCTACAACTCAGGAATTGAGACCTCTACTTCGAAATGATCACGGCTACTTTGGGAACTAATGGATAGGGTGTAGGGTAGATGCAACCTTTCAAGGTTGTTTTCTTTTGTTTTTATCTTTTTCTACGGTTATGTTATTTGGTTATGCGTTGATTTTGGTTTAATAAAATTCTTATTATCTACTTGAGTAACCACTGTCATTACTTTCTGTGAACTCCTCAAGTAGGGGGCATATATGGAACAACAGAATATAAGGGAACAACTAAAGATCTCGATCAAGGCCAAACCAAAAGCAGGGGCCACTCAGTCTAGCACGGTTAAAACACGAGGCAGAGCGAGGAGTCAAGTAAACGACGAGAGTAGGGGGTGCAAAACTACTGGCCGTAGCCAACAGTTTAGAAACCCACAAGAATTAAAGGCAGACAAAGTCAACTCCGCCAAAATTAGAGCATTAAGCAAATAAAAGCTTGAAGAGATTTTATTAAAAATTCTGACGTACAGCCAACAACAGTAATAAGGAAAACAACAAAAATATTAGATTTTCTGAAACATGAAACATCAACAGACGACTTGACCCACGCTGTTTCTACTCGTCATCATCATTGTTGTCCATATCATCAGGGGCATTGCATTCAGCCTGGAAACACTCCTGAAGAAAGGAGTAATCGACGTCGGAGTGTTCCTCGGAGACCTGATGAAGAGACTAGGAGACGCCACATTCCATGGCGGAATTCTGTAAATTGATGTAATCTTGGGTCTTCTTAAACTCCTCAGCCAGGAATTCGGAGTTCGAGAGCGGGCATTGGCCTCGTCAAGCTTCCTTTACAGAGCAGCTAGGTCATCTCGAGATCTCTTCCTTTCAGCCTCCAGGTCATGCTGAACATTTGCCAGCAAGATGTTAGCTTGGTCTAAGGAGGCAAGAGCTCGGTCCAGTTCGTCCTAAGGAGTGTATTGGCTGTGGAGGTAGTTGATTTCGTCAGCAACTCTACCCGAAAACACGACCAAGCGGTTAAAAACCTATTAAAGTCAATAGCGACGTTATTCTGAGTATGACATTAAATACCAGAAGCCAACTACAAGACTGACCTGGTGGAGATCACAGAGGCTGGTGCGAATACTTTGTTAGGGGTTTGAGTAACCAAAATTTGACTCGCTTGACGACTCTCCCAACTCTTGCCAAAGGTTGAAGGCTCTCTCTAGATAGGCTGCCCCGTTGGCATAAGCATCATACATACCCGAAAAAGGGAAAGCTGACACCTGGGAGGAAGACCCATGATAGCCACAAGAGAAAGACGGAATGGATGTCCCTTGAAGTCGAGCAGAGCGACGAAGCGCAATAGAAGGCATCGAGGGTCAAACCTGGGCTCGAGAGAGGGGATCGTTATTCGTCAAATAAGTGATCTCGACATCAAAGGCCCGACTAGATCCAGCACCCGAGCTCCGAGAGTTTCGATGACATTCTCTTTCGAATAAGGAAGTGACCCGTCACGACATTCCTACTAGGGGAATACGAAATAAAAATCAGCGGGACGCAGATTTAAAGCAAACTCCTGATGGTTACCTGAAAGTGAAAGAGGAGGAGCCAAGCCAAAATCTACTAAGTTCTGTTCATTTTACCAAGTCTGGTCCCTACCGCTCGACGTCGGGTAACTACAGGACGGTGTAGAAGTTCAATGTCTTGGTGGAGAGTTCACAAGTGTGGGAAACTGCCAACAAAAGAAACAAAAAGAGGAAGTTTAAAATATGATATAGGAAAGCCTCGATAAGAGTTTAGGAAGCCACCTACCTAACTCTCTACACTCCATCGGGATAGTAAAATGCAATACACGGTCGTCCCAGGCAAGCCAGTCGCCGCCGACAAGGAACCACTCATCCTTCCAGTGCTTTATCAAGGAAGAACCTGAAATAAGAATTTGGTTTCGTGAGCTAACATAAAAATGGAAGTTGTCGTCGGGGCTATGCTTAAGGAAATAGAGCAACATGAAGGTGGTCGCGATTAAGGGTTGGTCACCCTTGAGATAAGACCACAAGATGCAACAACTGATCAAAGTAGACCACTCATTAGGGACGATCTGGGAAGGAACTACTTAGTTAAAAGCTAAAAAGTTTTGAAGGAACAAGGGCAATGGTAGGTGAACGCCAAACTTAAACATGGCCGCATAGAATACGACTTGCCCGGGGTAGGATCTGTCGATACTTTCCCCAGGGTTTGGGAGACGAAGGCTAACCGAATCACTAATGCAGTATTTTGAGCGGAGATGACGTAAGTCCCTCACCGTAAGCGTGGAGTTGTCCACCCAGGAAAGATGGAAGGGTCGGGACTCAGAAGACAGGTGGGATGACGACTCGTCGTTGGAGGTAGTCCACTAAAAGTTTAAATCACTACYAGATGCCATGGAAATAAGCAAGTAGAAAAGAACAAGAAAGGAAAGGTGATTACCTCGAACTGGAAGGGGTGAGTGAAATGTGAAGGAATGGAATGGGTTTATATAGCCCCAGAAAGCATGGGGGCGTGGCTCGGACTAGTGGTCACAAACCACTAGGCCGAAGCCTGCTCGGCACTATGAAACCCAAGACGGCCTCGGTCATGGGTTCTGCTGCGAGGTGACTACACCTCTATGGGAACTAGTGCATGACATGACAACACTTCCACGAGAATCGATGATGTGATCAAACCTACACGGTAACCAACAAAGTGGGCTCGACAGTCGAGGTGGTGACAACTCGGTCACAAATTTCAACACGGCTCGGCTCGGCAATCGAGGAAGAGGTCACCTCGGTCGTGAGGCTTGACCAAGAAATGACTACACAGTGACAGATGTGACTCGTCCTTCACGGGTCCATTAGGTGCAAACCCGAGGTTGACAGAGACAACACTCTACGTGGCCCGCTAGTAAGTGTACTCTCAAAGTGATAGATAAAAGTTTAAATACATCACTTCGAGAGTAGGGGCAATTGTTATGAAGTAAAAGTGGCAGCGAAGTAAGACGGAACCGAGTGAGACGACCCACGGGGAGTGGGCTAAACTAAACAGGGCTCGGTTCCGACCCCTGCTCGATACCGAGCCCTGTCCTTGTTCTTCTGCTGCTGTTCCAAGACCTAGGGTTGAAGCATCCTGGCCCGTAAGCCCACGAATATCAAAACTTAGGGTTAGGATGTTGTGAAACCTTAGGAGGCAAATCGACTATAAATAGGGAGGGGATCACCCCAAGCAAAAACTACACTTTCAAGTGTCTTACTTGTTTAGTGATTT
The DNA here is from genome assembly GCF_001995035.1 of Momordica charantia. The sequence continues at coordinate 93,645 of NW_019104643.1, forward strand.
CTCCTTTAGTTAACTTAGGCATCGGAGCCAGTGTGACAGAAGTCACATCGGGTTAGGTTTGTTCGATTTTGCAGGTATCCGGTCCCTTGATATTCGAGTTTGGTGCACAAGGTGGAGTGAACTGGTCTACCAGAATCCAAGCATCAACATTGACGAACACCTACGTTAATAAGACAAAGAAGACGTCAACACATTTAAAATCTTGGAGTCAAGATTACGGAGGTAGAAACATAGGAAAATGGAAAACGCGTTGAGCTGCCGATGGATTCTTGGCGACTAAGAACAGTAAGGATTTGGCTGTGGAAGCTTTAATTGGCTTTCTTTTTGGGGATTATTTTAACTCTGAAAAGTTTGTGAACATAATATTGTAATATTTAACTGCAATTTGAGGCCGAAATATGAAAAATATTATTGGATCAAATGTCGTTTCGACAAAACAGAAGCTACTTACCAGTCGGATTAGGGCAATGGAGCCACCGCCCACTGGCGAACCTTTTAAAGGAATGCAAATGGCCAACTGAACCGATCCATCGGTCGGAGATTATTTTATTTCTTGCTCGGGATGAACCTCATCATCGGATCGCTGTTGTGATTTCTCTCGACTCCAAATTCGAACTGCGCTTGTTTTAAGCTGTGTTTGGAAGTGAGTTTTACTTTTGTCATTGTCAAAATCACCGTACTTTCCATTGTATGTATGACAAAGTAAAACATTGATTTTAAGAAGGCTTAAAATCACTTTAAATTGATTTTTAAGGTAGTCATGATTTTGGAAAATCAATTATACTTAAATGTCTTTTTCAAAATCACACTCTTTGACTTTCTGAATCTTACAAGTTTTTTTTTTTTCATTGTTGGTTAAATTATCGTTTTCAGTTTGATTTTTATAGTTTGAGTTTTGATATAAATTTATTGGCAATTTAATATTTATAATTTAAGACTAATTTTATGGTGTTTACAAAAATGTAGGGATATGATCAATTGGTAGGATATGACTTAAACTTGAGAATGTAAAAGCTAAAAAGTTGTAATCTCATTTCTCTTCTGGAGGGGCTATTGTTGGGTTTTGGCAAAATATTGGAATTAAAGTTGTTCCACATTGGAAGAATAGGTCTCCATGTGCTAGAAGTTTCCCACATCAGAAAAGGAGGAGATGTGTTTCAACTACTATAAAAGGAGCTCATGGCCTTGGGTTTTAATCATCCCAATTGAAATACTTTAAGCCTGATATACTAGCTCTAGTTAACTGAGCGATATTTGCTTTGAAAGAGTGTTTTGTGTAATTGGGGTCGGGAAGAGAAATCTGTGTGATTGTAATAATTTTTCACAGAGTGGATTTTCCCTTGTGGGCCGTAGTTTTTTCTCCGATTTGGAGTTTTTCCACGTTAATTCTTGTGTTTCTTTATTTTATTGCTTTCTTTAAATTTCTAAGTTATTTTCTGCTTATTCCTGCGGTAGAAGTAGGGGATTTTTCCCAACAGCTATTTGGTTAGAGGTTTCAAAAAGCAACCATGGAAATAAGATGTTGGGAATCTAAAATAATTGTATATATGTCTTAGGATGCTGGAAACAAATTATATAAATGTTTATTTTGAGTGATTACTCTAGATATATGAATTTTATGTCACTATAAACATTAGTAAATAACTAATCAAATTTAATATAAATTAAATTATTTTAACTTATTAATTATTTTATATTAATATTCTAAATTTTAAATTTTAATTATATTGGAATAAAAAAGGGTTAATTATATTGACAAATTAACCTAATGATCAATTTAATAATTAATAATAAATATTATTTAACTAAAATTTAATATATACGCTATTTAGCAAAATAATATAAGTGTATAAAGTATTTAAATTAACAAAATTAACTCGCAATAATTAATTTACATTAGTTAATTTATTTTTATTAATTTTTATTAAATTCAATTATTAAAACTATTGTAAGTAATTATATTTTAATTTAATTGTTGGTTTTATTTAGCAATCAATCTTAATACTTATTATAATACTTATTATAAAAGAAACGTGTTTAACCAAATTAATTAAACTTATTATAATACTTATTATAAAAGAAACGTGTTTAACCAAATTAATTATTTTCATTTAATTGCTTGAACTTTTTACATTAAAAAAAGCAAGTATATACTTTAATAAATTAATTTATTACAATATAATAATTAATTTAGTATATTTTTAGTAAATTTTAATATTGTTTAATTAATTATAAATTAAATTTAAATATTTTAAGTAATTTTAATTAATTAATTTTAATAAAATAAAGTAAAAAATTGCATTTGTTATGGATGAGAAAATCTCTATTTTCTACCCTTCAAATTCCTTTTATTTAAGGAATTCAAAAGTGAGATATCTTAGATATTCCATATTCAAAAGGAGAAGATATCCTAATTGTCTCAAGATTCTCCCAAGATTCAGGTAATTAGATTTCCTAGATGTATTAGGATTTGAATTTCACAATCCCTCGTAGATTCAACTCCTATAAGAGAAGTAAGCCAAACCCTAAAGGTATGCTCACAACACTCTAAACTTTATACACAACTACTCTGATTCTGACTTAAGCATCGGAGCCTGTGTGGCAAGAGCCACACCAATCTTTAATGATATTCTGTTTTGCAGGTCCGGCCGTTAGTGCTATTCTATTTTGTAGGTCTCGTCGATCCCTTTATTCTAGAAAATTGGTGTGAATTTGGCAAAATCCCAAAAGGCCAAATTTCTACATCAACAATTGGCGCCGTCTGTGGGAACAACTAAGATCTAAAAGTCAAGACGATTGACGACGAATTGACCGAGAACTTCGTAGATCCAAGGAGATCTCGGGAGAAACGAATCGACATGTATTCTGGAGACAGACCACAACTTTCTAATGACGAATGCCATACGACTCGGGGGCTTCCCCTACCTGAGGTAGCTGAGAAAAAAAAAACAAATCAATTAGTCCTGAGACAGGACCCAGAACGAGCGTATTAACAAATCCCAGGACAGATCCTGGATGAGATAAATGGACGGATTCCAAAACAGATCTGAGATAAACGAGTCAACAAATCCCAGAAAAGAAAAAGCAACTGATTAACATACGGAGTTTCTACTTCAGACGATGGTAAGTTTGCTGTGTAATTTTGGTTGTTTATGATTACAAGAGTTTGGGTTTAATTTTATGGTAACCGCATATTTAGTAGATCGCATAATTTAGGATTGATTTTTTGGTAACTACATGTTGATATTATGTTTCCTAAGATACTTACTCGTTTGTGATTTAAAAAAGTTCCTAGATACTTATTACTTGAGCAATTATCTCTTTATATATTATGAATAAGACTTTTGACATCTAAAATATAATTACATCTTTACTACTTAAGCGTTTATCTTTTACTCTAAATGAAAATCTCTCAAGTGGGGGCATGGGTAAATAAATCAACAGCTGGTTAAGGAACTCGAACAGGGACACACCTAGAAGCCCGAGATGCTGAAAAAGGCATGCGTACAGGCCCAACAATGTAAAAACAGAAAGCAGGCAAGCCTAACCAATCAATAAAACCCACGGGTAAAAAACCATGTGGCAAAAGCCAAAATAGATTAGAAACTCGAGGGTCTTGATTTAACTTGGGGTAAAAAACCGACAGAAGCCAAATATGTTAGAAACCCAATGTGGCAACTAAACTCAGGATATAAAAGTCATTGGCAAAAGCCAAATGGGTTAGAAACTCGAGAGTAAACCCTAAGGTATAAAATATGGGCAAAAGCCAAAGATGTTAGAAATCCAAAGGAAGTACCACTGGCCCTGTTGAAAGTTAGATCCCAAGCCCAAAATATAACGATTAAAACTAATCGTATAGCAGTACCTAAGAGACTTGATTGCAGCCAACTATAGCAAAAGGGGATGGAGGCTATGACAGCCAGCCCATAAAACGACAACTGACAACAACAAAAGGGTATCGACTGGACTTAGGGTATAAAACCATTGGCAAAAGCCAAGTAGGTTGGAAACTCAAGAGTAAACCAAGAGACTTGACTACGGCCAACTACGACAAAAGGGTATCAACT
>NW_019104643.1:97811-109660 GCF_001995035.1 Momordica charantia
ATGGCCAACTACGACAAAAGGGTATCGACTGGACTCAGGGTATAAAACCATTGGCAAAAGCCAAGTAGGTTGGAAACCCAGGAGTAATCAAAGAGACTTGATTACAACCGACTACGACAAAAGGGTATGAGGGCTATAACAAGCCAGCCCATAAAAACGACAACTGTTAACGACAAATACTCTCAACACTAAGGGACTTGATTGCAGCCAACTACAACAAAAGAAAATGGAACTACGACAGTCAAAAGGCTTGATGGAAGCCAACTACAACAAAAGAGAATGGGGGTTAGGAAAGTCAGCATAATTAAGATTACAATCAACAGCGACCAAAAAAAGGCTATTCCACAAAAATAGTCAACCCATGAACAACAAAACACTCTCAAAGCTGAACTTTGACAATCTTCAACTTTGAGAGTGGGGGCTATTGTTATGGATGAGAAACTCCCTATTTTCTACAATTAAAATTCCCTTTATTTAAGGAATTCAAAAGGGAGATATCTTGATGGTATGATTAAGGAGAAGATATCTTATATTCAAAAGGAGAAGATATCCTAATTGCCTCAAGATTCTCCCTATAGGTAACCAGATTTCCTAGATGTATCAAGATTTGAATTTCACAATCCTTAGAGGGATCGGGATTTAACTCCTATAAATAGGGAAGTAAGCCAAACCCTAAAGGTATGCTCACAACACTCTACACTTTATACTCAACTACTCTGATTCTGACTTAAGCATCGAAGCTTGTGTGGCAAGAGCTACACCGATCTTTAATGCTATTCTGTTTTGCAGGTCCGACCTTTAGTGCTATTCTGTTTTGAGGGTCTCGTCGATCCCTTTATTCTAGAAGATTGGTGCGAATTTGGCAGAATCCCAGAAGGTCAAATTTTTGCATCAACAGCATTAAAAGAAATAATTTATTGAAAAGAAGAGAGAGAAAAGCATGACAGAAAACTCATTACAACAAACCCATGAAAATGGAAGGGCAAAGAAAGTCGCTGTAGGAGTAACAATTGATGCTTAGGAATACGTGATTCCCGATAAAATATTTAAAATCTATAGCAAACATGAGTTTAGATTGTCTCCTCTACAAAAAAAACAAAAAAAACAAAAAAAAAGTTTTAGATGGTCAATATCCATTCCCACCCAATAAAACCTCCAACCAAACGCCCCGTTATATCCATTCCCACCTAACAAAATCTCTAACCAAACGGCTCATAATATCTCACTGATCTTATTCTGAAGAAACAAATAAAATTTTTAATTAATCCAATTTTACTTTTTTTTTATAACAACAACTACAACATAGGAATAGAGCCCATATGAGAATAATTTAATTGTAATGGACACTTATTCCTTTTCCTAGGTGGATGATAATGTGGACATGTAGACCTATCATAATTTTACGCCTGGCATTTTGATGAGGTGTGGAATTTCAACATGAACACATTTTTTATGATATGGCTCCCTACGGTCCTAGTTTTATGATATGGCGCTCAGCTGATATATTTTGCTAACGTGGCAAAGACATGTTCGGATGACGTGGACAAATCACAATATGACACATGGTGGCTGGCTGATGCATGCGGCATGGATTAATGAGGCTACGACACGTGGTGTCTTACAAGTGGATATATTTGAAATTATTATTGTATTAATCATTTCGATTATCTTATTTTAGGACAAACAAATTCATGCCCCATGTTATTAACTTATCTTTCCATCTTTAGATATTTTATTATTATTTTCTTCCTCTAATTACATAATGATATGTGGCGGCCAACAATTAGTTGTTGAATTCATACTATTACCAAATTTAATAATAATTGATAAATTGATAAAAATTGAATTGAAATGATTGAAAAATTGAATTTTGAAATTTAATTTGATAAAAATTGAAAAAAAAAATCACCAAATTTAATTTTGAAGAATTCTTACTATTGAGCTGAATATTTCTAAAGGATTTTTTGAATTTTTTTTTGAATTTTTGAATTGCTTTGAGTATTTTTATTTAGCTAATTTGAAAGCAAGTGACATCTTCCTATCTATTTTTTTTGGAGAGTTTTAGTGTGTGAAAAATCTTTATTCACCCAAAGAATTTTTCTTTTTGCCGACGAAACTTTTAACGACGAAGTGTAACTGTCATCACCATAAATATCCTATGGCGTAATTCATCGCCACAAGCTTTGTACTTTTGGCAACGAAAACTACATTTCGTCTCCAAAAGTACCCTACAACGAAAAAAATAAAGTTATCTACAAAAAGTTTTGCATAATAAGAGATTTTTTTCAAAACTTATGGCAATGAAATTAAATTTCGTCACCATAGGGTACTTTTGGCACCAAATGTAGTTTTCGTCATCATAAGTTTTGAAAAAAAAATTAAGGCAACAAAATTTTGGCGACGGAATCTTCACCAAAAGTTTTGTGAAAAGAGAGGGAATTTTGCTGCCAAATTTTTAATGAAAATTAAGGAAACAAAACTTATGGCGATGAAAGCTAGATTTCGTCGTAATAGGATACTTTTGGTGATGGAATGAAATGTTCGTCACCAAAAGTTTTGAGAAAATAGCAGGAATTTTGCCATCAAATTTTTAATGAAGATTAAGGAAACAAAACTTAGGGTGACGAAAGAAGGATTTCGTTGCCAGAGGGTACTTTTGGCGACGAAAACTAATTTTTGTCACCAAAACTTTTGAGGGAAGAGCGAGAATTTTACCGCCAATTAATTGTTTAATGAAAATTAAGATGACGAAACTAGTGGTTTTCGTGATGAAATTTTACTTCGTTGCCATAAGTCACCAATTAAACTCAGTCATTTCCCTTTCCCTTCCATTTCTGTTTTTTTTTTTTTCCTTTCTCCCAGCCCTTTTTTTGTTCAGTGCTCTCGCTCCCCTCCCTTTGCTCTGCTTCTGTTCTTTCTCCTCTCTCCCTCCTTTTGTTGGTCTGTCGTGCTTGTCCGTCCGCCGCCGCTCTGTTTCCTTTGAGGTATGATTTTTAATTATTTTGCTGTTATTTTTTTTAAGTAATCTAAGCATCTCAAAATTACAGGCCGCCTATACTCATTTGTTGCCGTCATCGTCACTGCGGCCTCTCTCCACCACGTCTCTCTACTATTCTTTGCAGGTATAATGTCAAACTATTTTTTTTTTTTGCCTCTATGATGTTACGAACTTGTTACGAACTTGAAATCAAATTACTGTTGCTTTTTAATTGTAGATTTTTGAAGTTTCTGAATTCGATGGTTGAAAGTATGGTAGAGAATTGAAAAATTGATTTATGTGATGTTTGTACCTTAGTTTTTTGTTTTTGTTTTGATAAATTATTTAGGAGTTACTTAGTAGATTTGTCTTCTTTTAGAATTGTTTTCAATTGTTCAAGGTAGTGAAGCTAGTGAATTAGGTAGGTTTGTGCCCTAATTTTTTTATGTTATAAAACCATATATATTGAAACATATTGTATTTTGCATGTTTGGTTGTATGTTGTATCATATTTTACGTTTAATTATTAGCTTGTATAACTATTTAGCATTTAAGCACTACTTGAACAATGTAGTGGAATGAGTTAAGCATACAGCTCTTGGATCACATTTGTTTATATTTCATTTGTTTTTCAAGTTCTTTTACTTTTTCTCTCGAAAGCTAGGGAATTATATAAGGTTTCATGAAGCCAAAAGAAGATGGGGATTTCTAGATTAGGTTTAGATGTAGTTGGAATTTAGCTTATATTGTATTTGAATTTCTATTGATTGTAAAATCACATTTTGTTTAATATAAATCTAAGTTTATAGGATAATTTTGAATATGTCTTTATGGAGTTTCATTTAAATTTGAAGAAATATTTAGGTAACAAGATTGTAAAAAAAAAAAAAAAGATGCAATTTGTAGATAACCTTTAGAGACGAAATTAGATTTCGTGCGAAAGACCCTTGGCGATGAAATTCAAATTTCGTCATGAAAGACCTTTGGCGACGAAATTCAGGTTTCGTCACCAGTTTCATCACTATGGGGCTTTGTAGCAACAAAATTCTAATTTCGTCGCCAAAGACCTTTCGCGACAAGGCTATGCCGACGATCGTGGCGACGAAAAGAAATCGTCGCCAATACTTTTGCCAACGAAATATGTATCTATTGTGACGATTTTGTGCATCGCAAAAGCTTGAATTTCTTGTAGTGATTTCCACAATTAGTTAAGTTTAATTCTTGAGCCTAATAAATAGAACAAAGCGTGTAAAAAAAACTAGGTTTACGATCTTTAACTCGTAAAAAGATCGTGTTTATGGAAATCGTCGAGACGTGCTTGAGGAGTGGAGTACACCATTGGCTAAACCACAATAAATCTTTTCAAGCATATTTTCTTTTATTGTAAAGAATTGTTGTGCTCATCTTGAATATTTGTTTTATCATATGTTGAAGTGTCATAACTGTGCATAAATCGTCTTGGTTTAAAAAGTTCAATTAGTTTGATTTGAGCTTAAAATAAATAAAAAAATTTAGTATCGTCAGTGTTGTCGAGTTCGTAAAGAGCGTTACTCCTTGTGTTGTTTGAACACTCATCTACTTGAGCATCACTTCTATCACTCTTGTCATTTGAACACTGCTTTCCTTTAGCACTCATTCTTCTACACAGATGGCGCCAAAGGTTGACTAGAAAATTGTGATTGTAAAATAGTAAGGAGCTGTTGACATTGATGAAACACATCAGGATGGGTAGATGAAACTGCTGCTGGAGATGTCATTTGTGGCGGTTTAGTTTGAGAGTTTGGGGTCTAATTGTGTTGGCCTTGATTTTTATATCCCGGAGGATATCCATGAAGTTTATAACACTTTTCAATAGTATGTCCTAATATACCACAATGAGTGCACATAGGTCTGGTCTTCGGTTTAAAAGGAGTCTTAAGAGAAGACTTTGTCAAAGAACCAGAACTGTGAGCAGCAAGGGCAAAAGCAGGCGATACAGTGGATGAAGAAAAAATAAGACCAATAGAACGCTGTTGTTCCTCCTGGTGAACAAGAGAGAATGCCTTGTTTACTGTAGGTGATGGATCCATTAAAAGGATCTGAGCCCAAACTGAGGCATAAGATTCACTGAGTCCCATAAAAAAATTCATCATGTACTCAAATTGAAGAATTTCAGAGGCTAATTTAGCACTACCGCAAGTACACGAGCAGGTGCAAACAGCACGATATTGATTCAATTCATCCCAAGTAGTCTTCAATTTGGTAAAATAAAGACTCACAGATTGTTGTTCCTGACGTAGAGTAGCCAAATCACACTCTAATTGGAATATTTGGGGACCATTGCTTTTCTGGAAGTGTTCTTTGAGATCTAACCATATATCCTTAGCAGCTTCGGAGAATAGAATACTATCAGAAATTTCTTTGGACACGAGTTAAGTATCCAAGAAATAATCACATGATTATTAGCTGGTAGGAGATCTCCAGATGGACGAGTGATTATGTCATCGATAATGAATCCTAATTTGTTCTTAACACAGAGTGCAATCAACATTGAGCAACTCCAAGAAGAATAATTCTCTTCTGTTAAGATTTGTGTGATAAGAACTAGTCTAGTATTATCAGTGTGATGAAGATAATACGAACTATTGGTAGCACTTCCTCTAGTGTGAACTGAGGAAGAAGAAATATTAGGTGAATCAATCGGTGGATCTACGGGTAGATCAGAAGAAGTGTCCATGGCAAATGATGAAGAAGATGATCAATACGCACAAAAAAAAAATCAGTCGGTGGACGACTTAGAAAAAAGTCATGTTTGCCTCTGATACCATATTAGAAATGAGATAGAAAGGAATGAATGAGTAGTATTTCGCATTGAAAAAAAAATATCTACAGTTGTGCCTTAAATACAAAGGACCAAAAATAGTCACAAATACAAAGTGATTTATAACTAACAATCTATTCACACTAACAGCTTAGTATCAAAACTAATTTACAGAAAAATCTAACAATCTGAAAACATATTGACGTACTTAGAAGAAATTATATTGTTTCTCAATAAATGGAATTATTTTAAGAAAACTTTTCTTAAATTTTTTGTTTTTTTGTTTTTTGTCTTTTATTGATCAACTTACACACGTAGCAAAGGTTGATCAATTGTTCTACCTTTTTTTAACTCTTAAGATCTACCTCTTGTGTTTAAAAGTTCTTTATCTTTTATAGTAGAGTTAATTAGAATGATATATCTTAAACAGAAGATTAATCCAAAACTTTATGAAAACTTTAAAAGAAGGCATCTTTTGCCGATTCGAATAGCTCAAGTTAGATAAGTCACCTTAATATACTATTTCAAAGATTGATGGTTTGATCTCCTACCTCGCGATTGTTGATCTGAAAAAAACGTATTTTTTGTCATTATTATAAGATTACAAAGGGAGGTGGAGAGATTTTAATTATGAAAACGACCTTTAAATCAATTAAAGTTTATCAGTTGAGTCTAAAGTCTAATTTCACTGAACAATTGATAAAGGATCTACCTCAATTATGCATGAGAACTCTCTTATTCAAGTGAACCCCCACAATGATAATAAGAATAACTCCAATAGCTAGATTATAAACTAACTCCAAGAAAATTGAATAAATTTATGCTTGGAAAAATATGATAAAAGATCAAGAATAAAAGATAACTTGTTTCTATATTCAAGATTTCGAACTCTCCACAACTTAATTGATCAAGCTAGATTGAAATTTCTAAACATGCATTCTAAAACAAGAATAGAAAGAATGCTTAAAACTTGAGAGAGATTAAACTCAATCTAAAATTTCAATAATCAAATGTTGTGTTTGAAAAGAAAATGTACATTCCTATTTATAGTAATTGAAAAGACAAAACTTTTGTCCTAAGTAGTCTAAATTCAAACACCACCCCTTCAAATTCATTCATGAACCCTTTTAAATGCAAATACATGAATGTTATGAACCCAAGATCAATCCCAATAATTTTCCAACAATTATTTAGTCAAAACAGTGAGTATACAAGTGATTTTCAACAATTAAAGATGCCAGACGGAACTGAAATATTATGCACTAAAAACAGTATGTACAAGAGATAACACGAGATTTATAGTGGTTCGGTCCGTTAAGGCCTACATCCACTTGCACGGATGACACCTTTGCGAGTCAATATTATTACGGATCGAAAATGTACAATATTACATACAACAGAAGCTTCGTAAGGGATTAATTCGCAAGAAAAGTAAAAAAGAATGGAGAAATACAACCTTTGTAGATCTCCTTTCACATTGATCTTCGAACCCAACGAAGAACACCCACGACACGAACCCAGAATTCCTTCTTGTTCAAGAATACCACGGATCTTGAATACCCACGCATCAACCCTCTTTAGAATGCGCAGATATACACAAAAACTGCTCGATCTCGGCTTCTTATGGTTGTAGAACGTCTGATGGACAACCACGATGCTCACGGATTACAACACCCAAGTCGAAAACTTCCTCAAGAATCGATACCGTCGATGCTCATAAAAGAAACAGCAGCAGTTGTAACTCTCACGGTAACGACGAAGGTGATGGTTGCATTCTCACGGTGATGGCGACGGGGCGGCCGGGATTCTCTCTATCTCTCTCTCTTGCTTTAAGTGGTGGCTAGGGTTTCTTCCCCCAAAAGAGAACCCATCATGTTCTATCTATAAGACCCCTCAACATAAAAACGGTTAGATAATAAACAAAGGAAGGTAAATCTAATAGTAAAAGTAAATGGGTAAGGTAAACGAAACTAAAGGGATTGGGCTTACCTTGTTTGGCCCAACAAAAGAGAATAATTAACATAGGAAAATTAGAAAGGTAAAATAAGCTAAATTAATTAATTAATTGAAAACAACTTGATTTATAATAATCTCCACCTTGATGTCTATTTATCAAGATATCAATCCCATGGAGCTTGCTACCAAGACAAACAACCTATTTCAATCACCCCTTATCAAGCTACAACAATCTCACGCAAAGGTTAAACTTATCACGTGGTAATGCTTTAGTAAACATATCAGCAACATTAAACTCAGAAGCAACCTTTTTCACAGAAACTAAACCATCATTTATTACTGCTCTAACAAAATGATAACGAACATCAATGTGTTTAGTTCTTTTGTGGTGAGAGTGATTCTTAAATAAGTGTAAAGCACTTTGAGTATCACAAAAAACAGTTACAGAGACATTATCACTACAACATAATTCAGAGACAAATACCCTTAAGCCATAAAGACTCTTTTATAGCTTTAGTAAGTGCAATATATTCAGATTCAGTTGTAGATAATGCAACTATAGACTGTAAACTAGATTTCCAGCTTATTGTACAACCAAAAAGTTTAAATACAAAATCAGTTAAAGACGTACGCTTATCAACATCAACAGCATAATCAGCATCAACATACACATCAATTTCTATCCCTACACTGTTGCAATCAACTGTACTAGCTCCACCATAAGGAAGACATAAATCAAAATGACATGCAAGATATCTAACTATCAACTTTACAGCATTCTAGTGTTGTTTACCAAGATTAGCAAGAAATCTACTAATAACACTAAGTGGATGTGCAAAGTCAGGTCTAGTACAAACCATAGCATACATTAAACTCCAACAGTACTAGCATATGGAATATTATGCATTTCTTCTATCTCATTAGGGGATTTGGGAGAATCATCAACAGATAACTTGAAATGCTTTTCAAAAGGAACACTGACCTTCTTACTATCATGCATGTTTAATCTTTTTATTAGCCTTTTAACATACTCAGATTGAGACAAGTACAATTTGTTTTCTTTTCGATCCCTAAATTATGTCGATTCCTCATATTCTCCTAGCATTGCCTAAGTCATTCATGTCAAACTCTTTATTTAAAAGATCTTTTAACTTGTTAACCTGGACTTACAAGAAATTAACATTTCATCAACATAGAGAAGTAAGTAGATAATATTAACATTTGAGACCTTTTTAAAGTAAACAGAACTATCATACTTGCTTCTACTAAACTCAATGGGTAACATATATGAATCAAACCTTTTATACCATTGACGAGGTGATTGCTTTAAGTCATATAAAGATCTTTTAAGAAGACATACCTTTTTCTCTTGTTTGGGAGCTTCGAATCCTGGAGGTTGGTCTATGTAGATGGTCTCCTCAAGCTCACCATGCAAGAACGTTGTCTTAACATCCATATGCTCTAACTCAAAATCAAAATGAGCAACAAAGGCAAGCAATATTCTAATAGAAGTGTGTCTTACAACAGGAGAGAAAACTTCATCATAATCTATACTCTCCCTTTGAGTAAACCATTTTGCAACTAACCTAGCCTTGTACCTAGGTTTGTTATTTTCCAAGGGATTCTCCTTAACCTTATAGATCCACTTGCAACCTACTATTTTAGCATCTAGGAGTTTGTTAACAAGAACCCAAGTTTGATTCTTTATGAGAGAATCATACTCTTCCCTCATGGCGGCCCACCATTTATCTTTGTTTTCATCACTTATGGCCTCATTAAAAGTTTGTGGTTCTTGGTTAACAAATTCATTTGCAATTACTAGGGCATAGGAAAACCCATACCTAGTAGGAGATACAATGGTTCTTCTTTTTCTATTCCTAGCTAACTGGTAATTCCCTAAATTTTGGTTAACTTCTACTTCCTCTTATTCTACTACTTCTTGAATAGGTGACTAATCTAAAGTAGACGGTGGATTCTCAGGTTCTATATAGTAGGAGCTACAATGGTTCTTCTTTTTCTATCCCTAGCTAACTGGTAATTCCCTAAATTTTGGTTAACTTCTACTTCCTCTTCTTCTACTACTTCTTGAATAGGTGACTCCTCTAAAGTAGATGGTGGATTCTCAGGTTTTATAATAGGTTTTATAATAGGTGACTAGGTGGGGAAGTAGGTAAGGGAGGTGGTACTAAAACAGTTTCATTGTTGCTAGTAAGGTCATTAGACTCAATTTTCTCTTATACATACCCCATTTTTCCCTCATCAAAGACAACATCTCTACTTATTAGGATTTGGAACTATTTTGTTCTAGACACCATAACTTGTATCCCTTAACACCTTCAGGATATCCTAGAAAAATACATTTCTTAGCCCTTTGATCTAACTTATCCTCTTTTGAATAAGCATAAGCTAGACATTCAAAGACTCTTATGTGATAAATCCGGGGGACTACCTTGCCAAAGGTCTTGGGGTGTTTTTAGATCAATGATAGTAGCTGGGCTCCTATTGATAATGTAGCATGCTGTTGCAACAGCTTCCCCCAAAACTTTTGAGGAAGTTGTGAATTTGACAGCATGCATCTTACTCTCTCCATTAGGGTTCGATTAATTCTCTCCATTAGGGTTCGATTAATTCTCTCTGCAGCCCCGTTTTGATGGGTTGTGCCTACAACGGTCAACTGACTAGCTATGCCCTTAGACTTACAAAAGTCATTAAACTCATGGTTACAAAATTCTAGTCCATTATCAGTTCTAAGCATTTTAACTCTAAGGCTAGTTTGGTTCTCTACGAGTGTTACTCATTCTACAAATTTACTAAAAGTGAAACCTAACTTATCAAGCATGCTAAGGGAAATTAAGTTTCTTTGAGCTTCAGGTACATAATTTACTCCTATAAGAAGCCTAACATTCTCATCATGAAGTCTAAGCCTAACTGTCCCTTGACCCTCTACATTACAAAACTGTCGGTTCCCTAACATGACCTTACCTCTTGAACCGGTTTGAAAGTCTTCTAGCCATTCTCTATTAGGGGTCATATGGAAAGAATAATCTGAATCTAGAATCCAAGTTTCATATTCACTAGTAATGCTAACCATAAGGACTTCATTGTACTCTTCACTTATATTCACGACCGGCTTAAGCTATAGGCAAGCGAGGCGACTGCCTAAGGACCCCGTTTTAAGAAGGTCTCATATTTTTCCTATAGTATATAATATTGGTATTTATTTAATTTAGTTTTTAATTATAAATTAATTTTTAAAATATAAAATAATTTACTAATTACTTTTCATAATTTTTTTTCGGAGGAATTCATAATTTTTTTTATAATATTGAAAATACACACTACTAAAAAAATCCACAATTAATAGGCTCATAAATTGCTTTCAATTTTGATTGGTTTACATTTCAAATCTGTTAATCCTAATCTTTTTAAGGGCAACTTGAGATATGGTAAAAAAAGTTAGGAAAATAAGAAAAATAGCAACAAGGTTTGTATTTTTCAAATATAGCATTTTTTTTGCAAAAAAACGGAGGCACACATTCTAAATTACAAATATACCCTATAAGCCCGAACCAACAATAAATTATTTCTGATTGACTTCTCATATACTAATGATTGACAGATATACTCCTGATATATATGTGAATATCTGTTTGATAACATATGATATGAAATTGATTTACTTCTGATATAACTATGATATATACTACTATAGGTGACATAGAATTGATTGACTTCTGATATACTATTGATTTACTTATGATATAACTATGATTGACAGATATACTCCTGATATATATGTGATATATGTTTCATATATATTTGATATAAAATTGATTTACTTCTGATATAACTATGATATATACTACAATAGGTGATATAAAACTGATTGACTATTGATATATTATTGATTTACTTATGATATAACTGTGATTGACAGATATACTCCTGATATATATGTGATATATGTTTGATATACATATGATATGAAATTAATGTACTTCTGATATAACTACGATAGCTACTACTATAGGTGATATAGAACTGATTGACTTCTTATATACTATTGATTTACTTATGATATAACTGTGATTGACAGATATACTCCTGATATATATG
>NW_019104643.1:110275-125053 GCF_001995035.1 Momordica charantia
CTTGATATATCACTGATATATTATTGATATACAGAAAAACCCTAAGTTTCTATTTACCTCTAATTTGTAATTGATTTCTCATTCACAGTAATTTCAAAAATCACAATTGACGTTCACATTCACGTTCCTTTCAAGTTTTCTTTCTCATTTTCAGTAAGTATCAAATTTTTTTCTTATTTTCCATGCATGCCAATACCTACTAATTTCTAATTGATAAAAAAATACAAGACAAAGGGTTAAAACAGGTAAAATAGTGGTTTACTATTATACAACTGATATAAAACTTATTGACTTTTGATATACTATTGATTTACTTCTGATATACTAATGTTATCAGATATACTCCTGATATATATGTGATATATGTTTGATATATAATAACGAAGCAATAACTGAAAAGGGTAATTTGGGAATACTGAAAATTTTAAAATCAGGATTTTCAAAAAAATGCTATATCTGAAAATATCAAAAAGACATGCTATTTTGTTAAATATAGAAAACTTATAAGCTACCCATTACAAATCCCCATCTTTTTATTCATGTTCATTTCAAATTTCCTTAAAAATCTCAATCTATTAAAATAAGATCCTCAAAATTTTCCCAAGGATAAGTTGGAAGTGCAGGAAACCTTTCATATTTTTCATCTTTTTATTTAGTTTTTTCACTAACCAAAACTTTTCAAGTTCTATAAAAAAAACTTCATAAATATATTATTTGGTTACACTAATTTTAAGTTGAACCCTCTCCATGTCAGTACTCTCCCCCTCTCACTCTCAATTTCTCTCAAATATCAAATTTTCATCTTCATCTTCTGTATGGTCTCACAATATTATCAATTGCTAGAGTAAAAATCGAAACTTCTTATCTCCTCAACTGAACCCAGTGGCTTCAAAGTTCTAAGTTTTTTGTTCAAATTTTTTTTCCTTTTTTTATATAAATTATTCATATTGTTAATTGCTCAACACATAATATAAGAGATTTGCTTACTTAGAATATCAATATGTGAAAATATGATCTAGATATGAAAGTATAAAAGAAAAGTAGAAAAAATTAATCTTAAAAAGGTGCTCTCGATAAATTTGTCATTGGAAGTAAAAGTAATAAAAATGATGAAATTATACCAGAAATGATAAATATAAACAAATCAAGAGATGAAATAAAATAGTAGATAATAATATGATTGTTGAATAAATAAATTATCTAATCACGAAAAGCAAACTAGAACAAAGAAGTATAGAGAAAACGGATTGCTAAGAAAATTGCAAATGATATGAAAATACAACTAATATTTCATGAAAAAATAACGATTCAAAAAAAAAATTGATGAGAATGTTGATATTTAAGAAACACGATCACCGCAAGATTCAATTTCACGTATTGGAAATATCTTTTAACTTCTTATTTGATATGAAATGTTTTAAGTAATTAGATGATGATAATCTAAAAAGATATTGTAGTAATTTTGAAAATATATTAAAACATGATACATTAACTGAAATTAGAAGTTTAGATTAATTTTTTAAATTAAAAATATTATGAGAAGTCTTGCAAAATTAAATTGATTGTTCTATTAAAATATTAAATTATATAAAAAAGGTAAATGCTTTTACAAATGCATATATTGCTTATAAAATATTATTAACAATACTGGTAATAGTTGTCTCTACTGAAAGAAGCTTTTCAAAATTAAAATTAATCATATTTAAGGTCAACTATATCACAAGAAAGATTAAATGGATTGGTCATATTGTTCATTGAAAATGATATATCAATGAACTTAGATTATCAAATTTTGATACATAATTTTGCATCTCAAAAAGTAAGAAAAATAAATTTTAGATTATATTTTCTATATTAAGTCATCTAAATCAAAGTTTTGCCTAAATCCCTGTATCATCTTGAGCCGCCCCTACTTATATTAGCTACACTAGACTATTCTTTCTCTTTACCCGACGACTTTTTATTCCTAAGGTCTAGACAGAATCTTCTAATATGACCCTCCTTATTACAATGGTAACATCTTCTACCTTTAGCCCCCTTAGATTTGGACATACCTTTACTTTTACCCCTTTGTTTATTTCGACCTTCTAATCTCCTTCTAGCATACAAAGATTCACTAACCTTTTTATTTTCTTTTAATTCCATTTCTTTAGTTCTAATGGTAGTAAGTACAACATGAGTAGTTAACTCATCCCTACCATATTTCATAGCAGATTTCACATCATTATATGCATCAGGCAGAGAATTAACAAAAACAATAGCATGATTCTCATCAGAAAAAATTTTCACCTATATTCTCCATTTCAAAAATAATTCAATGAAATTAATCAACATTATCCTTCATGCTTTTGCTAGAATCCATTTTAAAGCTAAAAAATTTAGATTTAATGAATATCTTGTTAGATACCAATGCATTTTGATAGGTAGTTTGTAACTTACTCCAAAGCTTAATTGGTAGATAGATACCAATGATTGACTCATGATTGAGTTGAACTTGAGTTGATCTCAATTGACTTTGGGTAAGTTTCATTTGAGTTGATTTGAGCTTGCCCATGTGGTAGATTTTCCTCGTGCTCTCCTCAATTACTCATTTTTGTATCAACAATTTGTAAAGTATAATCAACATTTTGCAGCACTATATAAAAGAGGTCTTTTCTAGTCAATTCATAGTTATGTTAGGGATGTTTCATTTTATACTTTCATATATGTCTCATGAGGGCAGGTTTATATAGTGGGTGTGTTTGACATGTCTTTTAAAGTATTTATGGATGCTAAAAATATTTAATTTAATTGATTTTTTTTTTGCTAAACTTTTAAAGAGGGATACAAGTACTTTTAACCAATTAAAAATACTATTTACATCTTTTTATAATCTAAAGTAGTTTAAAAAATTTTAAAAATACAAAGTGAGCTTATAGAAGACTAGAGATATGTTGTTTTTAAGAAATTGGTAATATTTGGTTAAAATTTTAAAGAGTAGTGAAAAGTGTTTTTAACCAAAAGAACTTTCTAAATTTATTTGACAATGAAAAGTAGTTTGAAAAAGTCTAAAAATAAATAAATAGAACAACATTTAATTAGTTTCATTCTCAAACTAATCACAACAAATTGTTTCAGTTAAATACTTTTCTTAAAGAGAACCCAAACTCACAATTAGAGGAAGTAGTGAAGGATCATTTTTATTTCTGGTTTCTCATTTATTATTTTTTTAATAAAAAAAAGAGAACTGCATTTACTGTTTTTTTATTCTTTTGCCAACTAAAAAAATAGAAACATGTTTAGTAAATATTTTTTGCCTTTTTTTCCTCTGAAATTGTAAATAAAATAGTAAGAGTTTTATATGAAAACTAATTTTCAAAATTAACTATTCAAAATTTATTTTTTATATTTTATTTATTTCTAAAATATTTATTATGCATTGTATAAGCTAAAAATGAAAAAATAATATCCTCAAATTTGTGTTTTGAAAAATATTTGAAATGGGAAAATTCAATGAGAGAAAAACTAGAATTTAATGAACTTAATTTGTATTTATGTATGTGGGTGTTACAATTCTAATGTATAATCCTCTGATTTATTCTCTCAAATGTAAACTTTAATTCAAGGACTTGTGAGCCTGTTCTTGAATAAATGGTGTTGATGTCTTCAACTTCTTGCTTATCGAAGGATCTTTGAAGTCTTCAGCTTCGAACTTGTTGAAGGCTTCGATTTTTTGATGAAGTTCTTTGGCTTGTAGCTTGATGAAGGCTTAGTGAAGTCTTCGGCTTTGAGCTTCTTGAAGAATCTTTGAAGTCTTCGGCTTTGCGCTCGTGAAGTTCTTGTTGGGATTGGTGGAGTCAAAATGACGTCGGAACGAGCTAGGGATGAATCGGGATTGAGCCAGGACGCGTTGGGGTCGAAGCGGGGATGAAAAACAGGGAAGCGGGACGCTACAAGCCACACTTAGGCCTAGAAGATAGCGTCGCGGCGCTAGGGGACAACATCGCAATGCTGTCTTGATCGCGGGCGGATTCTTACGTCCGTAGTGCCATGGCGCTGTTTTGATGTTTATAAAAGTGCAGTTTTGGGTTTATAGTTTTGCAGTCGAAAAAGAGATATTTTGTAGCCGTCTTAGAGTCGTTTTTCAGAGGGTTTCATGGCATTTTCAAGGGAGAGACTTGGGCATTGGCAGAGGCATTGGGACTCATCAAGATCAGCATATTCAGGGTAATTAGATCTTGATTCTTGTGAGTTTTTCATTCATGTTCCTAAGCATCAATTGTGTTAAAATACTTTGAAGCTAGGGGACTTTTATTGAGACATCTAGGGGATATTTTTTAGGGAGCGTTATTGTATCCAATCATTAACAATATTAGTGAATTACCCACATCTGAGTAGAAGACTTGACATAGCCCTTAGTGGTGAACCAGTATAATTTGATGTGTCATTTACTTGTGTTTACTACTTTTCTTCCTATTTGTATTCTTGGTTGTGTTGGATATTTTCTGTGGAAGGGGAAATTATACAGGACCGTTAATTTCCCAACAGTTCTTCGACTCTGCAGCTTGTGAAGTGCTTCGACTTTGTAGCTTGTTGAAGTTCTTCGGTTTTGCAGCTTGTGAAGTGTTTCGACTTTGCAGCTTGTTGAAGTTATTCGGCTTTGCAGCTTGTGAAGTGCTTCAGCTTTGCAGCTTGTGAAGTTCTTCGGCTTTGCAGCTTGTGAAGTGTTTCGGTTTGTAGTTTGTGAAGTGCTTCGACTTTACAACTTGTTGAAGTTCTTTGCCCAATTTGATGAAGACTTCGCAGTTTGATGGAGTCTTCAAGTATTGTTGCTTGGGGAGAGAAGATTCAATATTCTTGAAGTCTCGTAATCTTCAAGTCTCAAATTCTTCAAGTCTCAAATTCTTCAAGTCTTGTTGGCTATGGATACTTTTGACTTTGAATGATTGTTGACGATTTTGAGTGCTCTAAATCTCTAATTCTTCCGGATCTCTTCAAATCCTTCTTCCCCTTTTAAATGGGGGTGACCCCTATTTATAGAGTCTTGGTGGATGTTTTATGGGCCATGAGCTTAATGGGCCATGGGCTTGGACCTAGTCTCTTCATGTGTTTTGATCCAATTAGTTGATTTTATCGGACGACCATAAGAGAGGCACGTGGC
This sequence comes from Momordica charantia, assembly GCF_001995035.1. Next base: position 115,416 of record NW_019104643.1, read on the forward strand.
ACAATTTGATTTGTTGATTTAAAAATTAATTTAAGACACATGTAAATTTGTGATTGGTCATAAATATAATTTTAAATTTGTGACGTGACATTTAATAATTAATCGAAATTTCTTATTCATCAAGAACAAAAAACAACAAACTTGATTTTGATGTAACTTTGGCAACGTTTATTAAAAATGAGAAATAAGAAACATGAACGATTATTAAATACTAAGAGTTTGTTTGATATGTAATCATATTCTGTTTAATCAAATGGATTTAGTGCTAATCTGTTTTGCTTATTTATTTTTTAAAACGGTTTTTGGACGATGTATCTAAATGGCAGAAATTATGAAAACAAAATTTTTAGTTAAAGTACAAAATTTTTAGTTAAAGTACCTTTAGGTTTTGAATTTAAATCTTTAAAATGCATAATTAAATTAAAAAGACAAAATCTTTAATAAATACATTTTATTTCAGGTTATAAAATCCTTTCATTTTTATTAAAATTAAAACGTGTAAAATATTATATTATAAATTATTTAATATTGTAAAATAATAATTTCATAATCATTATAATATTTATCTTAATAAATTAATTAATAATGCTTTAGATGAACTAAATATTTAATTGACAAGTACACAAATTTGCAAATATATTACTTAACCTAACAATTTGTTAAATTAAAATTTAATTTCTAAATCTATTATCAAACGCATAGTTGAAAATACTGAAAACATGAAATATAGTTATGTTTTCATTAAATCATCTTTTTTTCAAAATTGTGTTTTTCATTGAATCATCTCTTTTCAAAATTATGTTTACACATCACCAAACAAACACATCCTTATATTTCTCAAAACCTAAAAACAAGAAACCAGAAATAAGAAACAAAAACATTGGCTAAACAAGTCTTTAGGGCTCGTTTAATAACCATTTCATTTCCTATTTTTTGTTTTTCATTTTTAGTTTTTTAAAAAGAGGCTTATTTGATAACCTATTCAATTTTCTATTTTTTGTTTTTCAAACGATTTTGAAATTCTATGTAAATTAAAAAATATAGTTTTTATAAATAGATTTTTGTTTTTCAAAATCTCATTTTTGGTTTAAATACTCAACTTTTTTTTTTATGTTTATCTCTGACAAATTTCTTTCTCACTCTAAAATTTTTTTCTTTCGAAATTTGTCTAAAAAAAAACTATTTTTCTCCCTCTAAAAATTTCATATTTTAAATATTTATTATTATTTTGATCTCTCTAAAATTCTCATCTTTATGTTTTTATTTTTTCTTTTTGTTTAATAGATCACTCTTATTTCTTTCTCTAAAAAATTTTAATATTCTCCCGAACTTTTATCTCTCTAAAATTTCGTTTTTTTTATAATTTTTCTTATTTTTTCTCTTAAAATTATATCTTTTTTTTTTCCTCATTCAATATTCTTTCATTATAACTTTTATTTATCTTTTTATTTATTAGTTATTTTATTTTATTTAAAAAGTATATTTTAAATCTTGTTTTTATCTCTAAATTTTCTTATCACTGTAATTTTTATTTTTATTTCTATTTGTTCGTTTAACACATATTTTCCTCTAAACTTTACTCTTTTTTCCCCTAAAATTTTTCTATATTGTCTTTTAACTTTTCTTTCCAAAATCTTTTTCTCTATCTGTCTAAAATTTATCTTTAAAAAGTGTATTTTCATCTCTCTAAATTTGTATTTTTATGTCTTTACATTAAAGATTAGAGATGACGAAAAATTCCGCAGGGTCGGGTCCCCACTCTAAGAATAGTAAATACATGTCCCAACCCGGTCCCCGATTCCATCTTTTAAGTAATTGATATTTATTTTATTAACATATTTACTAAATTATGAATAAAATATTAAATATTTTTAAAAACTAATTATTTATACTAGTAGTAATAGTTATAAAAATACTTAATATATATTTATTACACATTTTTTTAAATTCTAAAAATAATTAAAAATAATTAAGAAACTGGTAATTTTCTCGCGAATATCCTCGTCCCTGAATAAGGATTCTTTAACCTGGATCTCAAAGCTCGAACCGAAGAACAAAGTGAAGACGGTGGACTAAAAATTTTCACGAGCACGAGAATGAGAGAGTGCATCGTTACTCCCACCCACACCATTTTCGTATCTACTTTGAAACATGTTTAGTTTTTATTTTTAAAAAACAAAAAACCAAGAATAGAAAGAAAAAAAGAAACCAAAAACCAAAAATAGATATTGTCATCAAACTCAAACATGCCCTAAGTAATTTTCTTCCCGGTGGTTGCTCAGAAATATTGCACTTAGAAAACTTTTTTTTTTTCCTCAAACGGGATGCCCAATTTACTATTAAGAATAATTTATTTTAACTCTTTCTATTTCCCTCTCTCACGTGGGTCCACTTTTCAGGTCTGTTACTTCCCTATTAAGTAAATGTTATAACATCTGTAACAATTCACCATATTTTCTTTACACCATTTGATGGTTTATTGACCTGAAATTAATCAAATTTATAATTCTTACTTCTAGATTTGAGAACATATCATTTCATGCTTGAAATCAGTCTTCACTTTTTCTTTTTGTTTTTTAAACCTTACGGTAGGTCGATATTGCTCGGGAATGTTTTGTTGAAGAAGAAAGAAAAAACATCTCAAGCTTCTACTATAGGAATAAGTATAAAATAACTAAGAAATTAAAAGAAAATAAAAACAATACAAAAATACAAAAATTTACATGAAAACTTTGAAACCAGAGAAAATGACAACCCACCAGAAAGAATATCCAATCATTTGAAAAATTATTATTAGAATCACATAGAATTCTCTCCCTRACATCAATTACAAAAGAAAAAAAAAACTCTCAAAAACATTATATCACTACTCTTCTCACCTCTCTCAAGCAAGAGAATTTAAGTTGAGTTAGCAGTACACCAAAACTTAAAGGGTTTATAAAAATAAAGTTACGAGCTTCTTTCATAGTATTTGGAGCACATCTCTTTCCACTAATGTAAAATTTTTGCTCTTCTAATATTTTTTTAAAAAACAACCTGCTTTAATTTTTCTCATGTGAAAAGCTATATTAGAGTTTACATTAGTTAAAGAAAATAGTTGACAACTTAAATTTAGAGGTTGTGAGATAGAATCTCAGGTGGGTTTGTACTAAAAAAAACCAAAAACAAAAAATAAAAAGGGTTAAAGATCCCATTTTTTATATCCATCTTTTTAAGTTTATAACTACCACTTCCACACATATGTGATTTTTTCTTTTATGGTCTACTTTTTAAAAAAATTTCAAAATGTATGGCAAATCTTGAAAAAAGAAAGTAGCTTTTAAAAACCTGTTTGCTTTTGAAAATTTGCTAAGAGTTTAAATATATTTTTTCTAAAATGAAAAATATATTTAAAAATATTGTGAGGAAACAAGCACATAATTATCAAAAATAAAAAATAAAAATGAAATCGTATCAAATGGATTTAAATATTTACTTGAGAAGAATAAGTTGTGAAATTAGTACCGCGATTCGTTAAGCTTTATTTATTTATTTTTTCCTATAAAGGGTTTGTAGTTATCTTAGGCATTTTTATTGCTAAAGGAGACTATTTTGTGAAGTAATAGAATGTGCTAATTATGGTTCAGATGCCTTCTAGTTCTCCAAGCGAGCATATAGTTTAGCAGTAATTGACATATGTCTCCAACCAAGAAATACACAAGATAGACAAACACCTTGACGTTCAAATCAGTATAAGTTCGAACTTAATGAGATAGAATTCAATACCTGGTATAGGAATGACGCCTCCTATTTATAGGTTGGTGATCCAACAAGTGATTATGTATGTCGGATCGGAGGTCGGACATGTTGGACACCCTGCGTACGAGGGTTGTCTCATATTCATTGTCTTCTTCTTGGGTTTCGAGACCGACATGTCACCTTGGAATGGTTTTTTAATTTGTCTAGGCCCACCTAGAGTTCTCTCTTTCTACCACGTGGTAATACAATTTTCTCCCCGAAACAATCATGGTTGTGTAATGACATTTTGTGGTATAGTTTTTAATAAATGTTTTTTTTCTTTTGTTGAATTTGGTATAATTTATTGATTAATTCGAAAAAATTTTAGATTTAATTTCGAAGAATTTATTTATTTCATCACTTATTTCTTGTTGGGTACATATAAAAGTTTAAAAAATGGCTCCCGAAGTTTAAGAGAAAAAGAAAAATAGGGGAAAAAGAACTAGAAAGTTGTTGATTTAAAAAAAAAAAGAAAAAAAAAATCTGAATTGACCCAGAAGTATATGGAATCCAACTCATTTCTCAAAACCATTTTTCTTTTTTCTTTTTTTGAAAAATTAGAATCCAAAATAGAAAATGCGAGATAAATTTGGATTTTTGACAAATTTTTATTTCAATTTTGGTCCCACCCATCTCAGACTCCCTTCTCAATTTGAATCTAATATAAAAAATATTAAGACTTTGGTCATACACCACAACTTGGAGTGATGAGATTGATTAATTAAGATTATGATAAAAAATGGAAATAACACATCTAGTAGATAATGATGCTTCAACAACCTCCTTGCTAAAACTTGTTGAATAAATGCCTTTGCAACTTGTGACATATGAAAGCCTATTTGGAATGCAAATATTGTTAATTGGGTGTAGTTTTTTTAATACAACATGTGAAAGTAGAGATTTGAACTCACAATCTTTTGGTAAAAAATATATATCTTAACCAGTTGAGTAATGCTCAAGTTGGCATTTCAGCATAGTTATTAAATATTTAGGAGCTGTTAATCGAACCTAACTCATTTAAGGTGTTAATAACATCTCTTATAGGGTAGATGTTTGAATTTACACCTCGTATACACAGGGGCGGAGCGAAGAAGGAATTGCCCCCTTGTTGATTTATCTGATACTAAAGAAAAAAACTACATAAAAAGGTTAGGTTATATTATAATTTTAGTTACCGAACTTTTAAGTTTGTGTCTGGTATTGGTTCCTAACTTTTAGTTTTGTGTCCGACAAGTTTCTGTCCTATTTGACATTTTTTAAAATTAACGAATTTATTAGATATAAACTTTGAATTTTTTTTCTACAATAATCCTAAACTTTCAATGTTGTGTCGAACAAGTTAGTAATTTAAAAAATGTTAAATAGGTCAAGAACTATTAGATACAAAATTGAAAGTTCAAAAATTTATTAAATAAAATTAAGAGTTTAAGAACCTATAAGATAGACACGATTTAAAGTTTAATTACAGACTTATGAAATACAAAATTAAAGTTTTACCAACTATTAGACACTTTCTAAAGTTTAAAAGACTGTTTAAACATAAACTTGGACCAAAAGGTTAATATTTGAAAGGTTTTTCTCTACTCTCCCATCCCCTCCAAAATTTTCATAATGGAAAGATTTTATATAAAAAAAAAGTTAGAATGTAAATTTTTCTCATCCCTATCAAAATCTTTGCCTCTATCCCCACTCATGTTCACTCTTTCTAAATATATGAAATACTAGTGCATTTGGATTCACAAAAAATTAATGTTTGGTATCTTAGAGGTGGTGCAAGGTTTAGTAGTACTTTCTAGTTTGAAGTCTCAAGCCGAGCTTGAGTTATAAAGATCCACAACGTAAGTTACATGGAATCGATTCAGAAAAAATAAAATAATGTTTGAAAACTAAATATGTGTTTATTTTAAAATGATTTTATCTAATTAATAATTCAGGTATGGCGAAACATTGATAATAATTAATAATTGAAATTAATCTTATCTAATAATTAACCAATAAATTAATTCGATATAAAAGAAAAAAACTTAGTGATAACTTATTAATTATAATAAGATTACATTATAAATCAGAATTTAGGAGATCATTATCTATACAAGAATAATTATGATAGATATTAAACGAGTTTTGAATAGTTAATATGAACATAGCTTATCGATAATTGACCCTTATTTCTTCCTTTGAGGTCGGAGGTTCAAACCCTCATACCTCCAAAGTCATATGACTCAATTGTGAGCTACCATTAGATAACGAAAAGATACAAGTTTTGATGATTTAACTTCAACAATTAAAGACCTCCAAAAAAAACCATTTACAATTTGTGGGTACCATTGTAACATAATCACTCAAGTTGAAGTTAGTTTGTATAATTTTTCACCAGGAAAGAGAGATATAATTCCACTTCCTTAGTTTGTCTTAAATTCAAAAAAATAAGATTTAAAAATCTTTCATCTAATCCTTGTTTTAAACTTTTATAATGGAAAATGATTACATATGTTAAACTTTGAATATAAAAGTTTGTTCCTCCCTAAAAAAAATTCTCACTGCGAGGCCAAGGAATGTTGAAGAAATTAATAAACTGTTTTTAGTATAGAAATTTATAGATTTTTAGAAAGTTAAAATCTAACTCACTTTTAAAATTTACACAATGTTATGGGATGAAAATCGTCATGCCACGTGGACGACAGGCATACACCCACGTCAAAATACTTCAGGTCAATCTTGAACCTGTTCGAGGTGGTGTACTTAGTCAGATTTCTATCTTAAATAAATCATTCAATGGCAGAGTCAACCCCAAGGGTAGACATGTGGAGGTAGACACATCTGACCTGACCTCCGACATCGATAACCACCTGTTCAAAGGCTTATCGGATTCCCAACCTATAAATAGAGGGCGCCATTTCCACATTAGGTATCGCATTTCTCCTTGAACTTTATATTGATTCAATGGCAGAGTCAATCCCAAGGGTCGACATCTGTAGGTAGACTCGTCCGACCTGACCTCTGACATCGATAACCACCTGTTGAAAGGCATGTCGGATTCCCAACCTATAAATAGAAGGCGCCATTTCCACATCAGGTATCGCATTTCTCCTTGAACTTTATATTGAGTCCAAGTTGTTTACTGACTTCAGCGTCAAAGAGTTTACCCATCTTGTGCAGGTCATCCTTTGGCATATCCAATAAGCTCTTCCATGTGTCCGACCTTGACCATGCCTGACCTCGTCTCGTTTTTTGCATAAACATTTGGTCCCGTCTGTGGGAGGACATCCAAATTCATTCCTACCTCAGAGAACAAAGATAGTACACCCTGCTTTATTTATTGGTTCGAGCCACCTAAGATGCCGTAATGATAATGGCGACCCTGGCCTCTAGCGTGAGGTGAATTCAAAGAATGCCGAAGACTAGTTCCAGGGAGACCGAGTAGGTGGTCCCCCTTGCAGGTCGACCCGTAATGCTCACCCATCCCTTTCTCCTGCTCACCCTCACCAGAGTAAGACTAGCCACCGAGCATGAAGAGAAGCATCCAAGAAGATCGCTCAGAAACCATCATGTCCAATGGACCCTGATATTCTCACTACCCTCTAGCTCTAACTTGACGACATGCGTACTATGGTCCGCACAATGGAGGAGTTGTATAACAATCAACTCTATGCAAATCAGATAGGTTCACAGTCTCGGAATCTGGAAGAGGAGGAGCAGCACTTTAAAGGTGAGACTCGAGACCCCCCTCCGCATCCTGGGAATAATGATCACCCAATGGATGACGAGGGTAACTATAACTGCTAAGAGGGTGACCTGAGAAAGCATCTGGAGGATAAAAAGAGGAAGAACTCCGCCTTAGAGGGCGTGGACGTCTCCCCTTCTTGTTCACAAAAGTTTTCATTCAAGGAAGCTCAATCTCGACTCATCCCGATTGAACTACAAGGGGTGATTACGAGGGAAGAGTTCGAGCTGATGAAAAGTAAGTTTGATGCTCAGGTCAAGGCTATGAAGTAGAAATGCGAAAAGAAATAAAATTTCTTCGATGATGGTGAACCGAGAAAATCACCATTCACTTCGGACATCCTTGAAGTGCCTACCATGAAGCCGTATGATGGGTCTAAGGACCCAAAAGACTACGTCGAGGACTTTGAAGGGCTCGTGGACTTTCAGGCCGCGTTCGACGCCATTAAATGCATGGAATTCCAAATTGCTTTGGCGGGGAGTGCTCGGCTTTGGTACAGAAGGCTGCCAGGTATGTCGATCTCAACCTACAGTCAGTTGAGGAAGGAATTCATCAGTCGGTTCTCTTCCTAGCATTACGACAAAAAGACAACCACTCATCTCGCCACCATCAGACAGAAAGGAGGGCGAGACTTTAACAGAATATGTTACTGGGTTTCAAGAGGAGCAGTTGAAGGTCACCTATTGCTTAGATGATCGACAATGTGTTATTTCCTCACTAGCCTAGCCAATAAGACATTGACAGTTAAGCTGGGAGAAGAAGCTCCAGCTACTTTCACTACTGCCTTATAGAAGGCCAAAAAAGTTATCGAAGGTCAGGTATAGCTCCAGACCAAACAGGTCGGACAAAGAAGAAATCCGACCTGAAAAAGACAAACCGCTCAGAGAAGGGCAGTGCAGATAATAAGTCCATGGACAAAGGTCTACGTCACAATCCTCGCATGATCGTATTGATTATTAGACTTCGGACTCAAGTTGAAGCCGACCTTTTGAGCAGTACACTCCTACTACCATCTCAATCTTGGAGATCCTTACCAATATTGAAGAGACCAAGATGGAGAAGCTTCTTAAACACCCTGGAAAGCTCTGAAGTGACCCCGACAACGAAACAGGGGCAGGTATTTCTGATTCCACCTAGATCATGACCGTGATACCTCCAATTGTTTTGAGTTGAAGCACCAAATTGAAGACTTGATTCAAGATGGCTACTTCAAGAAGTTTGTGGAAAGCCTAGATCAAATTCTTCGGAGAAGAAAGAGGAGAGGTGACGTTCAAGAACGCCACCTCGGAGGGATGACCGACCTGCAGTTATCAATACCATTTTTAGAGGCCCAGGTGAGGGCCAATCAGGCAATAAAAGGAAGGAGCTTGCCAGAGAGGCGAAACATGATATCTGTACCACTCAAGTGTACAGGCCAACCTGCCTAATCTCCTTCTCTGATGCTGATCTGAAAGGCGTTCATTTTTAGAATGACGCCGTCGTGATCTCTCATATAATTGATCATGTACAGGTTAGAAGGGTACTCATTGATGGGGGAGCATCCGCCAACATCCTATCCCTAACCACTTACGTTGCCTTAGGATGAATCAAGGCTTGGTTGAAAAAAATCAGACATCCCTAGTCGGATTCACTGTGAGATAGTTATACCAGAAGGTTACATTGATCTCCCAGTTACAATTGGCCAGGACGACGCCTAACTTACCAAGATGGTCGAGTTCATGGTCGTAGATGGCAAGTCAGCCTACAACGTCATATTTGGCCGACTTGTGATCCACACGCTCTAAGCTATACCATCAACAGTTCACCAAGTTTTGAAGTATCCAACTCCAAATGGGGTTGGTATTGTTCGAGGTGAACAAAAGACTTCAAGAGAGTGCTATGCTGTAGCACTCAAAGGGTCGACAGTCTGTGTCATAACTGAAGAGTCCGAACTACCCAAAGAACTCGCCTCAAAACATGCTGCGCCAGTTGAAAAGCTTGAGCTTGTTCACTTGCTTAGTCTAGAGAAGCAAGTTAGCATAGGCGCCAAGTTGGGGGACACTGACAGGGAAGAGCTCATCAAGTTTTTTAGGGCCAATTCAAATGTCTTCGCATGGTCTCATGAAGACATGCTAGGCATCGATCCAAAAGTGATGGT
>NW_019104643.1:125288-161703 GCF_001995035.1 Momordica charantia
GTTGAAGGCTCAATATATAAAAGAAATTATGTATCCCGAGTGGCTCACTAACGTAGTCCAAGTTAAAAAATCTAATGGAAAGTGGAGGATGTGTATGGACTTCATCAATCTAAATAAGACATGTCCTAAAGATTCTTTCAACTTTCGAGAATTGACTAGTTGTAGACGCCACGGTTGGGCACAAGCTGCTCACATTCATGGACGCCTACTCCAGATACAAGAAAATCAAGATGTATAAGCCTGACCAAGTCCATACCTCATTTATAACAGTTCAAGGCTTATACTGCAACAATGTCATGTCATTTTGCCTAAAGAATATAGACGTAACTTATCTAAGGATGGTGAACAACATGTTCGCCAACCAAATCAGACGGAATATGGAGGTGTATGTGGACGACATGCTAGTCAAAAGCAAACAATCCAGGTCGCACCTGGCCGACCTGACCGAAACATTCGTGGTGCTGTGAAAATACAAGATGAAACTCAATCCAGCTAAGTGTGCTTTTGGCAGTTCCTCTGGAAAGTTTCTTGGCTTCATGGAGAACAACCAAGGAGTATAAGCAAATCCATAAAAGATCCGAGCTATGCTTGAGATGCAAGCACCCAGAAACCTTAAGTAACTGCAATGCCTGATGGGAGAACTGAATAGGTTCGTCTTTAAGTCCAACGATAAATGTTTTCCTTCAAAGTTTTGCTTAAGAAATGACCGTTTGAATGGACGGTGGAGTGCCAGGAAGGTTTTGAATAACTCAAGGCTTACCTCTGCTCAGCCTCATTGTTAGCCAAACCGATGCCTGTGACAAGCTGTAGGTATACTCAATCGTATCCGACAGTGCGGTCAATTCGGCTTTGATCAAATAAGAAGGTGGGTACCAGAGCCCTATCTATTACATAAGTAAGGCCACGACTAGGCCGAGACCAGGAACAAGCCCTCGCCTTAGTAATATTCAAGCCTTACTTCCAGGCTCATTCTGTGATAGTGCTCACCAACCTTCCGTTGAAGTAGGTCTTCCATAAGCCAGAAACCTCTAGTTGATTGATGAAATGGGTAGTGGAGCTAAGTGAATACGACATTCAGTTCGAACCACAGACAGCTATGAAGGRCCAAGCAGTGGCTGATTTCATAACCAAGCTTACACCCTCGATGACCTCGGATACGGACCTCTAACGGACTATGTATGTCGATGGTTCGTCCAATGACAAAGGATATGGAGCAGGTGTGCTCTTGCTCGCACCAGATGACATGCACTTTGAGTATGCACTGCACTTCAACATTCACACATCAAATAGTGAGCCTGAGTATGAAGCTCTTGATAACTCTCTAAAATAGAGTTATTATAGTTATTATTTGGGAAGTTTTGTGTAAATAAATGTTAAAGTGTGTCTATTTTAGCTCTTAAACACCATGAATAATCTTAGAAATTGAATTATGAGCTAAAGTTCCATGTCTTGAATGCTTTATCTTAAAATTGTGCTGAATTCTCCTGTTATTGGCTTTTATGTGCAGGTTCAGAAAAAGAAGATAACAGCATGAAGAGAGCGTTAAGCCTAGAAAGGAGTGGATAAAGCATGTTCAAGAGCATCAAAGAGCTGGAGCAATTAATTGCTGGAGCATGGATTCATAGTGTAGTAATTACCCCAAAACACGGGATAATTTACCATGCCCCATACAATCACCAACTGGGTGCCCTAAAATTGAGACCCGATATAAAGGGACAGGATACCCTAGTCGACACACACAGATCCCAAAAGAGAACATTCTTTGGTGTTGGAAAAGACAAAGGAGAAGAATCTCACCATTTTAAAGAGAAATCTGATGATAAAGAGGAGCTTTCTGCTGCTATCGTGTGCTGATGTCTCCATTTTCGGTTTTCTTCTCTTTTCGCAAAAATGGGTTGTAATCTTTCTTTGCCCATTTCGTTTTCTCCCTCCCCTATGAGCTAAACCCCATTTTAGGTGAGATTTAAATGTTGTAACTGTTGAACAACCGAAACTCTAGCTGTTTCCATTTCATTATTAAATAGAGCTGTCCATTTTCCTTCATCTTATTGAACATTGTTAGCCACCTTATTTAGTATGCTAGCTTCTGTATGACCTGGAAGGGGTTATGGGTAGTTTACTTGCTCTATTTGTGATTAGCTACTTTTTTCTAGTAGGCTCATGGATACTCAGGAATGGGGTCCCCTAATCATGCTTAAAACTTGTGTTTATTGCTTGGATATTTAGCAACGAGAGTTGTGTGTATCCATGTTTGGGTGTCTCAGAAGAGAACCATGTCAAGTTGAGCAATAATGAGTGATTTCGTGCTAGAGTAGAGGTTGGAATTTAGTGAAAGCATATTAAGTCCCCCCACTTCTCCATACCTGTTTAACCCTTTTTTTTCACTGTTCTGTGTCGAAGCTCTTCCTTGTTTGTCAACAGTTAAAAGTGTGTTCACTACTAGATTTGTTTATCGCTTTAGTTTATGATATTTTCTTTTACTGTTTATACACCAACATCGCTATTTTATTGTTTTCGTGCACGGTTAGTATCCTCAAGCATAGTTTAAAATATTACCCCAAGTCACTGTGGATTCGACCTCGTTCGTACTACAACTAACAGATATGGTGTACACTTATACTTGTATCTATCACTGTTGTAAGGACACAACATCTCTACTGGCCGAATTGCACATGCCAAAGGACTTGGAGCACACCGCATCCAAGTTTTCAGTGATTCACAGGGGATAGTGAATCAAATCAAAGAAGAATACCAGACCAAGGACTCCCAAAATAGAGAAGTACTTTAGCAAGGTTAGTCAAATACCAAGGTCTGAGAACTCGAACGCGTATACTCTTGCCAAATTAGCCTCTATGTACGAGACCGACCTGTGCAGGTTGATCCCAGTTGAGATACTTGACGCACCATCAATCTTGGAGCCAGATATGATGGAGATTGATTCTCGGCATTCATTCTAGATGGATCCTATTAGGGAGTATCTTTCAGGCAACGTTCCAGCAGACCCGAAAGAGGCGAAGAAGCTTGGCGAAAATCAGCTCGGTTTACACTCCGAGATGGAATCTTATACAAACGAGGATTCTCCCTCCCCCTCTTGAAGTACCTAAACTCGGAAAACTGCAAACTATGTCATCCTCAGAGAAATTTATGATGGTGTATGCGGGAACCACTCGAGGGTCAAGTCATTAGTAGCCAAGGTAGTCCGGTAAGGCTACTATTGGCCGACCTTAGATAGAGATGCACAACTGTTCGTCAAGACATATGACAACTGTCAGCGCTTCGCTAACACCATCCACCAACCGCCTGAACTGCTGACTCCAATCGCTACCCCTTGGTCGTTTGCTCAATGAGGGATTGACCTGATTTGACTCTTCCCCTTGGGTAAAGGACAGACCAAGTTTACAGTAGTAGCAATGGACTATTTCACCAAGTGGACCGAGGCCGAACCACTTGCAACCATAACCGAGGGGAAGGTCACAACCTTCTTCTGAACAAACAACGTATGTCGCTTAAGAATCCCAAATGACAGACAGTCTTTCACCAAGCTCGATATTTGTCGCCTCAACTCGTCCCCTACTCATCCTAAGGCAAATGGGCGAGTCGAAGCTATAAACAAAATCATCAAGCGTGGTCTGAAACTGAGACTTGGAGCGAGGAAAGGAAGATGGGGCGAGGAGCTCCCTGAAGTTCTCTGGTCTTACCACACCGCTCCACAGGAGAAACTCCATTCTTCTGGCCTTTGGTTTTGAGGCCGTGGTGCGAGCTAAAATCGGAATACCAACAAAGAGAGTCGATCACTTCACTCAGCCCAAGAATGATGAAGAATTGCTCTTCAATCTCAACCTTTTGGATGAGAAAAGGGAAATGTCACAACTACGGTTGGAAGAGTACCAGAATTGGATGGTGAGGTACTACAACGCCCGAGTCCAACCTAGAAGCTTTCAAGTCGAACATCTGGTTATTAGGAAAGCCCAACAACATGTTGGTGTCTTAGATCCAACGTAGGAAGGCCCTTTCGATGTTAAAGGCATTGTGCGCCCAGACATGTACATGCTGGCCGACTTGGAAGCTAAGGGAACTTACTCCCACATCCATGGAATGAAGCTTATTACCCTTGAATTGTAAAATATTTCAAGTTATTGGACTCATGTAAATATTCAGGGTATAATGATAGTAAAGGTGTTTCATTAGTTTGATCTCATGTCTTATATATCTTGTGTTAGGGTTCGACCTGAAATCAAATGGGGCCACATGGTATAAGTTCCGAGGTGCGATGTAAGCATCATTTACACTTGCCATTTTGTTCATTCCAATATAACGTTAAGACTAAAAGTTAAGCATAAGCAACAGTGAAAAACTAGTAAAAAACAAAGACAAAAGTTAGAGTAGAGAATTTATCAGAATACGCCAAAGATAGAAATAATTTTTTAAAATTCTATGAAGGTTGAAGCACCGAGGTGTATATGCCCCAATCTATAAAGTGTTTACAACAAAAAGAAAATTGAAAGAAGCTACATCAAAATAAAATAAAAGCTAGTTGATGGAGGATGAAGGCCTTTTGAGATGTGACCTTAACTCCTCTTGCGAAGCTAACAGGTCGAGTTCTTACGAGTCTTGCGAAGAAGGAACTGCAGGTGCCGCAAGTAGAGTAGTCCCATCTTCACCTTGAGTGGTGCAGACAACATCACTTTCTTGGGTTAATTCCTTATCGTCCTCCTCGGCCTTAGAGCTGAGGTCCCTCAGGTACCTATCCACCAAACTCTGGGGGCCAGGTGTACCGTTAGGACCCTAAGCCCACTTCTCAGCGTACCTCAACTTGATGGGCTCGGGGTCGAGGTCAGAAGCCATGTCTTTCAAGCTGTTCATAAAAAATTTGAAACATACATCGTTGAAGTCTTTGGAGAACCCGTCGAAGTCATGGTGGGCTTAGAAGGTTTCTTCAAGGAATACTACATTGTTAAGCTGGGCCTCTCTCTGCTCGATCTCGACCCTTAGATTCTCCATCTTGGCCTGTAGACTTTGGTAGTATTGGACAAGCCAGTCATTACGCCTAAGGAGATCAAACTTCTAAATCTCCAAACCCTTTACCACAACATGGCTCCCCCTCAGCTACTCCTTATGGCGCTTAGCCTCTTATTGTGATTTTTTTAAGTCAACCTCCAGAACCTAGTATTTTGATTCTAGGGCCTTGAATGCGTCCCTGGCCTCTTTTAGCTCCCCCTCGAGAGCAACGATAATCTCTAAGGAGGCAGTCACGATCGTCTAGCTCGACCTTCATCATAATCGCGACATGACATATATTGATGTGTGTCTACACAAACATATGAAGAAGCAAGGTTAGCACAGCCCACCAAGAAAGTTTAAACTAAGTTAAAAAGAGTGAATCTCACCTCGGTCGCATAATCGATCATCCTCTAGATGGCCGACCTAGGAGTGTTGACGAAATTGGAAGCCCGTCGTATGTAACGGTCGAGACTGACGCTTGTCATCTGTGCCACCTTCTCTTTCCCTACAACACTCAAATGTTTAATTTTGAACCTGATCTCTACGTCGGAGGTCACCCCCA
Organism: Momordica charantia; assembly: GCF_001995035.1. The sequence goes on from NW_019104643.1 coordinate 130,852, forward strand.
TCCTAGGGTCGGTAATTCCTATGACCCTCTGCTCGGGCATGACATCTTCAGGGGAAGCGATCTTCTTCCTTTATCTTCTTGGTCTTTTTGGAAGGAAACCTCTGGTGCACTATCTTGATGGGGAGACCTCAAGCATCTCCACTAAGGCCTCCTCCTCCCTTCTGTTGACCATGGGGCTGTCTCGAACACACTCCACGCCAACAACAGCTTATGGGGCCGTGTCAGTTACCCTAAAGCTTGAGCCCGGCCTGGACTTGGATTGGCGCTCGCCTCCTTGGCGCTTTCAATTAACAACATTAGCGAATCCGCATACTATCGCTACAAGGAAAAGAAATTATGAGAATCATAAAAAAAGTAAGCAAGCATGAAGAGTGTACCAAGACCAACATACCTAGTTCTGAGTTCGGAAGCTTGGATTCAAGAGGGGATAGCAATTATTATAGTCAAGTAACCCTGATGCCAACAAGAGCTTGTCCTTCTTGCTCGATTTAAAACGATTCTTGAAATACTTCAAGAAATTGAAAGTTTGTTGAGTCGGGTCAGGAATTGGCTTGATAGCAACTACAAAATAAGAACTTAAGTGAGAAATCAATAGAGACAAGACTCAATGAAGGAGAAGGTTAACTAAAAGACCTCTTACCCAGGTTTCTGAACCTACGGAGGACGTTAAAGAATGTCTGGTCTTCCTCGTCCAGGGCAAGTCAATCTTCTTAGGCATAAAACTATTTGTCTTTCCACATTTTTATAGAGGTTTGGCCCTTAACAATACCCCCAACCCCTTTCCTTGCACACATATAAAAACGCTCAGGTTTCCTCAGGATTCTCTTCACCTCGAAGCAGGTTAAAAACTGCTCAGCATTGAGCAGTTGGGTATCTTCCACTTCCCGGCATCTAAGCTATTATAAGATTGCCAACCCAAAGATTACACCTCATCCATTTGGAGCAATTTGGGCTGGTGCTAAACCTATTCTGCTGAGGAGTTCCTGAGCAAACGGGTGCATAGGAAGGCTGAACCCATACTCGAACATTTAAAGGTACAACATGACGTACCCCTCTAGAAGTTTGTCAGCTCTTTCTCTTTCAACCGGAAGATGTAGACCTATTGAGTCTGGGATACTATAGCATCTATGAAAGAGGACCAAGTAATTCTCGAGCATTTGGGAGAGGTACTCAAGTCCCTGGCTCGAGGTGGAAGCATCACTATCACTACCTTCATCCTTTGAGAACCTGAAGTTTTCTATTTCCTCCAGCTCGACATCTAGCCTATTCACTAAGTCCTCACTAGTGTCTACTCTCCTAGGGGATGAGGTGCTAAGGTTCCGACCTGAACTATTAGATTAACTACTGCTAGAAGAGCTAGACATGACTACGAAATTTAAACAAAAAGAAAACAAAAAGGAAGGGGCTGACCTAGGGTGAAGCTCTGAGCTGCATAGGTCGAATTCAAGTTTTTCAGAGAACGTGAAAACGGATCTGAATCCAAAAAGCTATATATAGCACTTCGAAAATCAATCCTAGCCATACACGTGTCCACGAAGTAATGACACGGATTGCGCGGAATACTAGACGTCGGAGCACTCGATTGTTCTGACAGTTGTCATCTCAACTCTTCAACACCTCCAACGACTATAATATATATTGTGGTCTCGAAAGTCGCCACTTAGGCCGATGTAGAGCTGCCTAGTCTCAGGGCTTGGGGAGGGCTGAGTAGTATGTATCAATTCGTTGACAGGGCAGTTAGAATTGAGCCTTGGCAGAATTGTTAAGATGAGGGAACATTGTTGTTGCAATGGGAGGTGAAATTGTTATTTTGTCTCCAAGTGGGAGATTATTTTTTGGATACAAAATAAATTAAAAGAAAAAATGGGGAACGATATTTAATGGGCCAAAAGCCCAAGTTAAGTTTGTCCTAGTTTTTTATATATGTGTGTGTGTGGCCGTGGAAACAATGTTAGCCGTCAGGATTTTTGGGTAGCCTAATTTTGGGGTTTTTTGGCAACAATGTTTCCGTGGCAGCAGCTCGGGTGTTGGCATCACAATTTGGGGAGACCAAGATTATTTTTGTTCAGGGTATAGTATCTTAATTATATTTGTGAGTTTTTCATTCCTGTACCCAAGCATTATTAGGTTTAGAATACTTAGAAGCTAGATAACTTTTGTTGGGACATTTAGGGGATATTTTTTTGGGAGAGTTTATTGTATCCAATTCTTGACAATATTGGTGAATTACCCACATCTGAGTGGAAGCTTGGACGTCGCCTTTAGTAGTGAACCAGTATAATTTGCTGTGTCGTTTATTCTTGTGTTTACAAATTTGTCCTCCTTATTTGCATATTGTGGTGTGTGTTTGATATTTTTGTAGAATGAGAAATTATTCAAGACCATTAATTTCCCAACAGAGCAATCCCTACATTTTCTTTACACCATTTGATGGGTTGTTAACCCAAATGAATTGAATTCATAATGCTTACTTCTAAATTTTGCGAATCGTTTCTACCTGAAATATTCTTTTTTTCTTTTCTTTCTATTTATCTTTTTAAGCTTAGGGTATGTCAATATTACAGATGAATGTTTCTCACACGTGAATGACTATACTAGAGTTCAATTAAGTTAAAGTAAATCCAAGTCCATTTGATAACGGAAGGATCCAAGTTTGATATTTAGCTTTTACCATTACAAATTTGTGGCATTAATATGTTGAATATTTATTTGTTTTATATTATTTTATACTTATGTGGCAATTAAAAAAAATATATATATATCTTTCCCCTCCTCTTCTTTCTCGCCTTCTTCTTTCTCTCACCCTCCTCTTCCTTTTGTCTTTTCTTTCTCTCTCTTCCCTCCTCCTTCTTCACCACTCATTTGGTAGTGCAGTTTCCAAATCTCTATTACACCATTGTTGTTGAAAATAAAATCTTCACCAAGATAATGAATTTTGCTCCTTTCCTTGTTGTTCACACGAGATTTCCAGAGAAATTATATTTCGTGGAGTTGAACTTTGATTTTTGTATATGTTATATAGTGGATTCAATCTCTAGTTTTTATCCTCTGATTCTTTCTCTCGAACTTGATGTGAAGATTGAGATGGTTGTTCTTGAATTTAGATCGAAGTTCTATGTTCCTTCAAAAATCTTCAAGTTGGTGTTCGAATCTTCAAGTCTTGAGAAAGTCTTCAATTTGGTGTGAATTCTCTCAATTCTGAAATTTTGAACCCTTCATAATGAAGGAGACTCCCTCTATTTATAGGGGCTTTCCACAGGCTTGGTGAGCTTTTGGGCTTGAGTGATTTTGGATCAACCCATGGATTGGGCTCTATTTGGGTTATGAGCCCAATTTAATTTCAAAACATTTTGGATTGGATAATTTTGGACTCACCCAATTCTTTAAGTGAATTTAAATTTATTTAAATTTAAATATTAATCCACCTGACCTCATGGTAATTTGGGTTTTTGGTCAAGTTTGTGAACTAAATTGATTCCACGCCCAATTCTCATATGATCTAATTAAACCAATTAAATTCAATTCAGGGACTCAATGAGAGACATATGACATATCTCAATTGTCAATTTATCTTTAATTTTAATTTAGGGTTAATATATAATTAATCCCTAAATAAAATAGATAGTGACGTGATCGTTTATGATTGACCAAAAATTTGTGGTTCTACACTTGTCATTATCGTGTTGACCTTAAAGGGAAAAAAACCACCATTTTTATAATTTAGAAAATTTTGGAAATTTTGTTTTAGAGTGAGAGAAAATTGCAAGAATGTTGAAGTTTCGATAGAGAATCTCAACCAAATACTCCACAAAAGCCTCATCATCTGTCTTACATATATTTCCGTACTAAATCTCAAACTCAGGCTAGGAAATTGAATAAAAAGAATAGCATAAAGAAACCCATGAAAAATTAGAGATGTGTGAGGAAGAAAACCAATTAAAAATTAGTTAGAACATCAAAATCAAACAAGCGGCCGCCATGGTAGAGAACATATTGCAAATGAATGTTTCACATACGTGAAAGAAAATATGGTAGTTCAGTTAAGTTAAAGTAAATCAAGGTCCTGTTTGATAATAAAAGGATCCAAGTTTGATGGTTTAGCTTTTACCATTACAAATTCGTGGGTGCATTCATAAACACAATCACTGTAGTTGATGGTAGTTTTAGGGTTGTCCAATTTTCTCTATATAAAAATTACAAATATTCGTTTTATTGTGTATATATTTTTGTCATTCCTATTTATAAAATCCATGTTGAAATATGTATGGCTAGGGATTATCAAGGTAGGTACAGTGGACAAGGAAGGAGGGAGACAATAATTCTCCTTTAGGGGCCGTTTGTTTCGTGGGAATCTGACATTCCCATGGATGGGTATCCAGATTCCCGTTTGTTTGATTAAAATAAACATTAGTCGATGGTATAATATATTAACTTATTTTTAATTCAAATCTAGGGTGCATTCTTTCATTTATTTTACTCTTCCAATGGTCACCGAATATAAACTAAAATGGACATAAAAATAAAATATTAAATTAATAAAAGTAAAATTGATATATGAATTCAAATAATATTAAATTTAACATATAAATTATATGATGGCCGGTAAGGGTATTTTTGAAACATTACATAAATTTACAATATTCCCACGAATAAATCTTACAAAACAAACATGGCTATCAAAATATTCTCATATATCCTTATAAATTTTCCTACAAAACAAACGTGGTTATCTGAAATTCCGGACATCGAAAATTCCAGGCATATGAGATTTCAGGCATATGAAGATGCCAGACATCTACATTCGCAAAAACCAAACGACCCCTTAATTATTTTTTCTGATATTCAAAGAAATAAGATTTAAAAAATCTTTGGTCCAATTGTTCTTCTAAAAACTTTCGAATAGATTTAAAAATTTTATTTTTGAAAAATGTAATATTTGGTATGTCAATCTATTAGAAAAATCTTGGTTTGTCAATCTTAAAGCGTGACTTATGATAACCGATATTTTAAATGTCGTTCGACACGACATGTCGACGTCTCGAGAGGCTCAGCATCAATTGAGTCACTTCCTTCTCTAACTTCCAAATCATCAATTTAGGGCGATTCTTTGCCCTCTCAAATCTCTACTTTCTCGTTCATTTTCACATTCATCTTCCATTCCAAACCTTCAATTGCCACAACTCATTCATCTAGCAACTTCTTTAACAAATTTCTTTTCTTTAAAGAGGAGTCTCATTCACAACATCAATCTCCATTTTTTCACCTATAAACTTCTGAAATTTTCCATTCAAATTTTTAATCTCTCCTATTCACAATTAGGGATGTTATGGGGCAGGGCAATCCCGTCCCCATCCCCACCCTCCATTTAATTCCCCACGAAATTTCGCAGGGATCGGGGTGGGGATTCCCTGCGGGGAATTCACGGAGATTGGGTTCCCCGTGGGGAGTTTTTCCCATTTATCTTTTACTTTAAAATTGTTTTTCAATTAAACATTTTTCCTCAGGAAATTTTTAATTAATGAATTAATTTTCAACCATAAAAACTTTATTTACATGGTCTAATTTTCGTCTATATATTTGGTGGATAGAGAAAAATATGGTTTTATTAGTATATGTAAGTACATAAAGAATAATAAAAAAATTTTAGTGTATATATATATTAAAAAAATGTGAGGCGGGACGGAGTACAGGGAAGGGGATAGAGAATGCATTCCCCGTTACCGTCCTCATTTAGTTGAGAGGAAAAAACTTTCCCCATTTCCGCCTAGTGGGGAATTTAAACTGGATTCTTCGCCCCATTTAGGTGGGTCCTCATGGGGATGGGGTCCCGTGGGGAAAATGAACATCCCTATTCACAATCTCAATCTCCATTTTTTCATCCATCAACTTCTGAAATTTTCCATTCAAATCTTAAATCTCTTCTATTTTCATTCTCTCATTTTTCTAAATTTCAACCATTTTCACTCTCAAATTCCCTGTTTCTTCCAACAACCCATCAAAAGAAACCTTCATCCCAATCCAGTAAACTTTGATTAACTTAGATTTTTCAAATATATAAAATCATGCATTCAACTATATTAATATATATATATAGACAATGAATTTCTTTTTGTACAATTAGGAGGTTTGGACCCTAAAATAATCATTCTCAACACAAAACAGGACTAAGAAACCTCAAAGGAAGCTTGTTCGTCACTTGAAGGTTTTGTTTTCCTTCGGGACCAATCCAAAACAAAAGCTATTTGTTTCGTTGACTTACCATTTTATTCCCCTCATATAGAAAGTGTATGCACTCTCTTCTTCTTTGACGCATAGTCAGCCATGAAGGATCTCTATTTTGTCAAGTTAAGTTAACAGAGCATCGAAAGCTAGGTTGTATGAGTATTTATAGCGAAACCTGATGCAACGAATTCATCAAGCAACAAATAGAGGTAATATTTCTATCGATAGAGAGTAAAGAAATACTATAATCATATTACAACCGAAAATGGGTGCAGAAATAACCGTGTACCTAGTTTTTAGAAGAGGTTGACCAATTAGGGTTCCAAAAGCCCATTAGTGTTGAAGTTGTCTCCAACAATGAATGGGAAGGAATTTCATGATGTATGATAAATGTTTCCGCAAAAGTTAGAGATCTTTCTCTACATTTATGGTTGAAGAGATGTCACCATTAAGGTCCCATGGCCATACAAGGAGAGAAAATGAGAGGAGAAGGGATGGAGAAGGGCTGGAAATAAGAGGGAAGATGGACTTGGGGTATTTTACTGAGAAATTTTTTTTCCCTTTTTGATAAAGAACCCTAGTGCAATTGATTATAAGAACCGTTAATAGAATTAGAACCCTTATAAAACATAATGTTAAAAACCAAGAATTCAAGTTGTATCAACCCAAGAAATGGCTAGAACAAATTACCTTGATGTTTGTTGGGAATGTGTCAAAAGGGGAAAAATGTTTTACAAAACAAAATCGTTCTTTGTTGTACCACATGGATATTTTTTATAGTAGGGAAGGGGTTTATAATGGAAGGCTTTTTATTTGGCTTGCAGAAAATGTTTGGGGTAAGCCCAAGACATCTCCCCACACGCGTGTCGACACCAACGTCCAGTGTCTCGGGCAGGTGGGTTTGGATGACTCATGCTTGTGCGAAAAATAAAAGGAACTTTTTTGTTAAAATTATTATTTTTAAAACGTTTAATAAATAAATGTTTCTTAATTAATGGAAAACGTTTGAAGTTATTAACCTATAAAACATCGCGTTGGTTTCTTTTGAACACATAAAAATATCTTCTTTGATCTATATTCTCTGAAAATTTCTTAGCATTCTTCTTCGGTTTCAATCTTCTCCAGTGAGTGCACGTCTGATCCAATTGTTGTGTTGTTGTGTTAACCTTGGGGAGTAACCAACCAAATACGATTCGCACCAAGGTCGTGTCAAATTTGCTTTCAAGACAATGGAATCCACGACACAACGACGTTTTGATTTCTTCTACTTTGGTGGTCTTCTTATTTTTGCTCTTACAATTTGAAAACAAATTCTTCAATAACTTTGATCAGATCTGGTAAGGTCTTTTTAGATCTGTCCAAACTCGAACCATTGGATGGATCCAATTACTAATGCTGGTCTCAGAAGTTGTTGATCTTCTTTGTGCAATTAGAGGTAGACTACGTTTTTACTGATGTCCAATTTGAAGTTTCTATTGCTGCTGCACAGCCTGATGCTACTGTTCAGCCTCCTGCTACGATCCATTCTGCAACTGCTTTTGCTATCGAGTCCTCCACCATTGTAGATCCGTTTGTTGTTGATGCAACTCATCCAGTTACCGCTATTGCACACCTTTCCAGTCACATAAAGGAACTTTTTGTTAAAATTATTATTTTTTAAACGTTTAATAAATAAATGTTTCTTAATTAATGAAAAGCATTTGAAGTTATTAACCGTAAAACTCCCCATTGGTTTCTTTTGAACACATAAAAATCATCTTCTTTCATCTCTATTCTCTGAAAATTTCTGAGCATTCTTCTTCGATTCCAATCTACTCCGACGAGCGCACGTCTGATCCAATTGTTGTGTTAACCTTGGGGAACAACTGACAAAATACAATTCGCACCGAGGTTGTGTCAAATATGATTTCAAGGCAATGGAATCCACGACACAACGACGTTCTGATTTCTTCTACTTTGGCGGTCTTCTTATTTTTGCTCTTACAATTTGAAAGCAAATTCTTCAATGACTTTGATCAAATCTAATAAGGTTCTTTTAGATCTGTCCAAACTCGGACCATTGGATGGATCCAATTACCGATGCTGGTCTCAGAAGTTGTTGATCTTCTTCATGCAATTAGAGGTAGACTACGCTTTTACTSGTGTCTAATTTGCAGCTGCTATTGCTGCTGCCCAGCCTGATGCTACTATCCAGCCTCCTACTACGATCCATTCCACCACTGCTTTTGTTATCGAGTCCTCCACTAATGTAGATCCGTCTTTAGTTGATGCAACTCATCCAATTGCTGCTACTGCACACCTTTCAAGTCATAAAAAGACAACGATTGTTATGTTTGAGAATGACAACAAGACTATCTATGGGTATCTCCTCAACTATATGAATGACTCCCTATTTGATCTATGTGTTTTTCGAGAATTCTCCAAAGATTATTAGAAACTCTTTGAAATCTAGATACGGAGGTGATGATGCCAGGAAAAAGAAGTATGTTGCTAGCAAGTGGTTGCAATTTCAAATGTCAGATGACAAATCAGTCAAGGATCAGGTTCATGAGTATGAGAATTTGGTGGCCAATGTTTTGTTTGAAGGCATGAAGATGTGTGAGATTCTTCAGGTAAACATCCTACTCAAGAAATTTCCACCTTCTTGGAGTGACTATCGCAGTCATCTTCACAAGAAGAAGGATTTAGCATTTCAAGAATTGATCAGTCACATGCGCACAAAAGAAGCCAATAGGCAAAAAGATAAGCTTTTTTCTCAGTCCTTAAATTCAGTTAATGCTAACCTTGTTGTTGAATGTTCTGCTCTAACTGAAGACAGGTTCAAAAATACAATAAATTAAAATACTAAAGATAGAGAACTACAGAATAAGTGCTTTCAATTCCAAAATCTCAACAGAAGAATAATTGAAAAGTCGAAAATAATTTGTTATGTTTGTGGAACACTAGGACACAAATCCTACCAGTGCAACTAGAGGAAAGTGAAGCCATATCAACCACAAACTCCGTAGGCCAACCTAGCTTAGATTAAATGGATGAAATTATTGCCCTCGTAGTCGTGGGGCAAATCTGGTGGAAAATAAGTCTGATTGGATTCTCAACGCTAGAGCTTTTAGACACTTCTCTCAAACCGTGAGCTCTTCCACGACCTCCAGGATTTTGTTGATGGCGAATGTGTTTTTATTGGCAACCCAGCTATTGTTGGAGTATTTGGGTAAGAGAAGGTTTTATTAAAACTTACTTCAGACAAAAAATTATCTTTATATGATGTTTCATATGTTCCTTCACTACGTAGAAATTTAGTGTCTGGAGATCTACTGAACCGAGCTGGACTTAAGATTGTGTTTAAGGCTGACAAGGTTATCATCACAAAAATGGTGTCTTTATTAGTAAGGGTTATTTAGCTTACGGTGTATTTGTTCTAACCAGAGTTTCTACTTCTGCTGCAATGTATGAAATTAATCCTTGTTCTGCTTATATCATTGAGTCTATTGATTGGCATGGTAGACTAGGACATGTGCATAATGCATTGATTAGAAAGCTTAAAATTTTAATTTAATTAATGCCTTTGAACTGCATGAAACAGGAAAATATCCTGTTTGCATAGAGGCAAAAAAATTTTAAAATTATTTTAAACCTGTCACATCTAGGTTTCCTTAACTACTAAAATTAATTTATTCTGACTTAGCTGATTTCAAAAATACGGTAAAAAAAACTATATTTCTTTCATTGATGATTTTTCTAGATATACAAAAATTTATCTTCTAAAATCTTACGATAAAGTAAGTAGTATGTGTTCAAGATTAGAAGCTGAAGTAGAAACCCAATTAGATAGAAAGATCAAAAGGTTAAGATTAGGTAGAAGTGGTGAGTATAGTGATAATTCACTTAAAGAGTTTTGTGGATTGAATGGTATTATACATGAAGTTACTGCTCCTTATTCACCTCAACATAATTGAATAGTTAACTATAAAAATAAAACTTAAAAAAAAATGATGAATGTTATGCTATTTAGTTATGGTTATCTGGTAATATGTTGAGATAAGTTGTGTTTTCTGCTTGTTTTATTCTTAATAGAGTTCCTCACAAAAAATTGGATAAAGACATCCTACAAGTTATGGAAATAATATCTACCTAACCTGAGCTACTTGAGAGTGTGGGGGTGCTTAGCAAAAGTGGCATATTCATAATTCAAAAAACTCATGGTAGGATCTAAAATTTTTTACTTGATTTTTTTTTTTTTTGTGTTATGCACATAATAGTTTTGCATATAGATTTATATGCTTAAGTAATAATTCAATTTGTAAATATAGAAATGCTATATTTTTCTAAAATACCTTTCCTATGATTAAGTCTGTTAGTAAATCTAGTGGAACTTTATAACAAGTGTCTGTGTCTTTTTCAATTCATAACCAAAGAGAAGTAAAACGCACAGGATTAGTAAAAGTTTCGAACTACTTTCCTAGTTGAAAACTTTGATAAAATAAATGATCAGTTTACTTGCATGTATCTGATAGATGAATATTCTAAAACATACCATGAGCTATAGATTCTAGCTGATGAAAAGAAGCAGTTAAAAGTGAACTAGAGTCTATAGTTATGAATCAAACATGAGATTTGGTAGATCTACCTATAGGAAATAAACCTATTAGGAGTAAATGGATCTTTAAAAAGAAAATTATACTAGATGGTTTAATTTAAAAATACAAGGCTAGATTAGTGATTGTGGGTTACACACAATATTGATTATTTCGATACGTATTCTCCTATAGCCAAAATAGCTACTATTAGATCTCCGATTGCTCTTACTATTATTAGTGGCCTATTAATCACCAAATGAATGTAAAAACAACATTCCTTAATGGAGAATGAAAGGAGATCTGTATGACACAACCTGAAGGTTTTTTGGTTGATAGTCAAGATTATAAAATGTGCAAGCTTAAAAAATCTTTTTATGATCATAAATAAGCTCCTAAACAATAGTATGATAAACTTAATGGTACCATAGTGAACAATGGTTATAAAATAAATTGTTCTGATACATGTGTTTACTCAAAATTGTTTGGAGATAATTGTATGATCATATGCTTATATGTTGATGACATGCTTACTTTTGGTACAAACTCAGATGTCATTAATGACATCAAGTTACTACTATCTTCACATTTTGAAATGAAAGATTTATGAGAGGCTGATGTAATAATTGATGTTAAAATAAAGAAAAATGATAGTGGGTTTTCCTTATGTCAATTACACTATATTGAGAAGATGTTAAAGAAATTTGATTGTTTTGATAATCTACCTATAAGAACACCTTATGAAGCAGACTTGCATTGCACGTTCCACCATGGAGTCTAAGTTCATAGCACTTGAACTAGTCGGAAAAGAGGCTGAATGATTGAGAAGTCTTCTTGGAGACGTGCCATTGTGGGGGAATCAGTACTAGTATCTCTACATTACGATTCACAAATAGTCATAGCAATTGTGAAAAATAGTGTGTACAATGGCAAGAGAAGACATATACGCTTGAGACATGGAGTTGTAAAATAGTTGTTGAAAGAAGAAGTTATCTCTTTGGAGTATGTGAGGTTCGAAAGGAACTTGGTGGGTCATCTCACCAAAAGCCTAACAAGGAGGGTAATTATTGAGTTTTTATCATTTGTGGGACTAAAACCCTAATGCATTACTGTGAATCCGTAGCCCTTCTTTTGGGTGGTCTATGTGTAGACTTGATGAATTATTGATGTAGTGTGTGAATCCATAGCCCTTATTTTGGGTGGTTTGTGTATGAACTTGATGGATTATTTACGAAGTCTTCATAGCTCAGTGTTGAGTGATTTATCTATGATAGACTTGATGAAGCACTAGCATTGTGAAGGTGGAGCCACCATCTATGAAAGAGTTAAGGGTCTCTTTCTAGAGCGTTCATGATGACCCGAGGTTTTATGCGCATGGTCATTAATAGCACTTTACGTATATAGTGCAATCAAGGAAAAAGACTAAAACATATTGTGGGGCTCCCAACCATAATTACTGAAAGCTAAAGAGGTAACTCACTTTCATTACTTAGGTTGTTGTCTTACTTCACTATACATTAATTCAAATCAAAATATATTAATGCTTAAGTTTATTTTCCTTTGCTCAAAAAAATGGTTTTTTAATTTTACCTTTTTTGTTTTTCGTGGGGAACTGTTAGGAATGTCAAAAGGGGAAAAATATTTCACCCACATGGATAGTTTTTGTAGTGGTGAAGGGGTTTATAATGAAAGGCTTTTTATTCAACTTGCAAAAGATGTTTGGGGTAAGACCAAAACATCTCCCCACGCGTGTGCCATCGCCACCGTTCGTTCAGTTGGACGAGTTTGGAGATTATTTTTTGTTAAAACATTTAATAAAGAAATGTTTCCTAACTAATCATTAACATACTAAACACATATGATTAACATTTTGATTTTATTAAATAATTTTTAATTAATGTTTTATTTCTTAATGTTTTAATCGTAATTAAAAAACATTTATGTATTAATTTCAAAAGAAAAAAAAAAGTTTTGGTTTTTCCTCCCTATTAAAACCCCTCCATCGGTTTCTTTTGAACACAGAAAAATCATCTTCTTCCATCTCTATTCTCTACAAACTTCTTAGCATTCTTCTTCAATTCCAATCTACTCCGACGAGTACACGTCTGATCTGGATGTTATGTTAACCTTGGAGAGCAACCTGCAAAACATGATTCGCACCAAGGTCGTACCAAATTTGCTTTCAAGGCAATGGAATCCATGGCACAACAAAGTTCTGATTTCTGCTACTTTGATGTTCTTCTTTTTGCTCTTAAATGATCAATATCAACAGTAGAGAAAACTTGTTCTTAAACTCAAGATTTGAACCACTCTACAAGATAGCTTGATTAAGGTCACTTGAATGATCCTAGCATGCAAATCTAACACTCAAGAATTGCAAAAAAAAAAAAAAAGACAAGCTATAGGCTTTGAATCACAATTGCAACTTTTATTCAATCACAAAATTCCAAATTTCAAGGGAACAAGCTAGGCTATTTATAGTCTCTAAAACAATGCTAAAAGTAACCTAAAGGTATTTAAAAAGTTGCAATTCACAATTGCACAATGGCCTTAACAACCACTAGCTGTCAAAGCCAGCATAGTTCAGCGATAATTGGTATATACCTCCAACCAAGAGGTTGTGAGTTCGAATCCCCTCCCCAACATTTCGTACTAAAAAAAAAACTAGCTGAAATGTAACTTAAATGACTAAATGCCTAAAATTGAAAATACAATGAAAAGGCCTTTGAATCCGAGGTCAAACTTCAAAATCTTGGTGAGCCTTCAAAGTCTTTGTAACTTCCCAACAGTAGATAAGCTTCACTTTAAGTAGTTTGAAGTAGCTTTTAATGTAGTTCCATTAATTGATGGCTAACTTGTACTAAATAAAGTTTGAGATGCACTTAAGTTGATCTAATGCAACTTGAGTTCCTTGAATACAATTTGACTTTATTAATTGTAACTTGAGTTAAACTTTACTTCAACTTCAACTCTTTTAAATGAACTTTGAGTTCATTTAATGCAACACCTACTTAAGCTCTACTTGGAAGATGTTGATTTGAAAAGCTTCATCTCTCTCTTAATCATCTCTAGCTGAAACTCTTGATCTTGTTATAGGTCTTTGAGGCATGACAATAAATGTTACTTGGTTCACAACACTTTCCTTTTTTTCTTTCCTATTTTATCTTGTTGTAATGACTAAAAGTTACATTGGGTATTTTGCTAACGTAGATGACGTTGATTCACTGACATTGTCTTAGAAAATTTTGAAAAATTCCGTCAAATCTAGCCAAAAACACACGCTTTTATATTTGGTTACGTTTTTACAGTTTTTTTTAAACCATTAAAAATTGAAAAGCTTAAAGTCGTCCATTCCAAAAATTGTGGTAGTGTCATCCTTCTCCATTTCCATTTTCAATATCATAGGTGAGAAACTACACTAGCTCGCTCACATGAATAATTTACAATCAAGAGGCTAAAGCCATAAAGAACCTCATCTTTGAAAAGATTTCATGTTCGCCCCTCGATCCTCTTCCATGCTAAGTGACAGACCTCCAATATCTCCCACGTTCTTCAAGGTCTCTATGTATTTAGTAATTCAATGGCCCAACCTAACCCTACCCGAATTTCTTAGGTTTTAGTTGGGTTGGGTTGACAATTGAATGAAGTTCATTTTGGTAAAGTGAACTAACTAACTCGAAGTTTTTGTTGGTCTATAAATCTCTCTAATCTAACCCAACCAACTCGTGTACCCCCTCGTGTGTGTTTTAGATTATGAGAGTGTTTTATGGATGAAATTTCGACCTCATCATTGGGCCCAAAACCCAAAGGCCGACCCAAGCCTAGCCTAAGCCCAGCCCAAGGTTAACGTCCAGCCAAGCCCTTCTATCAATTAGATTGGATATGGATCTTCATTTTTTAAATTAGGTTAGCACATTAGCCTGTTTGAGCCATATTTGGATCAACTCATTGAATCGACCCAAAGGCTCGATCCAATAATTATTAATATACATTATATAATGTAAAATACATTATATATTATTATTATTATTAAAAAGACCTATTTAATAGGCTAACATTGCAAACAACCTTAGCATCGTCAGCCCATTAAATTAGTTGACATCTCAATGACACGAGGAAAAAAATTTCCTTCATTCCTCGTAATTTTTGTAACTATGAAATGTACATTCTTTCTAGAAGTACAAAATTTTTCAAATTTTAAATGCTCTTTTTCTATCGTTATTTTAAAATTTTTAATTATTTTAAACATATAGTATTATTAAACGCATCTATTATTTTAAATAGAATTTATTGATAAACTTTGTAAAAATTAACAAAATAATGTACAAAATAATAATATAAAAACACATATTCTAAAACTTCTTAGCATTAAAAATATTTTTTTAAAAAATAAACTATTGTCCATCGAGTTAAACACATGGATTGGACTATGAGCCTGAGTTTGAGTTGTTGGGCTAACCCAAAGAGTACTTGAAACCAGGGGCGGCTCAAGATGATACAAGGCCTTAGGCAAAACATTGATTTAGAGGCCTTAATACAGAAAATATAATCTAAATTTTATTTTTCTTACTTTTTGAGATGCAAAATTATGTATCAAAATTTGATAATCTAAGTTCATTGATATATCATTTTCAATTAACAATATGACCAATCCATTTAATCATTATTGTGATATAGTTGACCTTAAATATGATTAATTTTGATTTTGAAAAGCTTATTTTAACAGAAACAACTATTATCGGTATTGTTAATAATATTTTATAAGCAATATATGCATTTGTAAAAGCGTTTACCTTTTTTATATAATTTAATATTTTAATAGAACAATCAATTTAATTTTGCAAGACTTCTCTTAATATGTTTAATTTAAAAAATTAATCTAAACTGCTAATTTCAGTAAATGTATAATGTTTTAATATATTTTCAAAATTACTACAATATCTATTTAGATTATCATCATCTAATGACTTAAAAAATTTCATATCAAATAAGAAGTTAAAAGATATTTCCAATATGTGAAATTGAATCTTGCGGTGATCGTGTTTCTTAAATATCAATATTCTCATCAAATTATTTTTTATTTTTCGAATCGTTATTTTTTCGTGAAATATTCGTTGTATTTTCATATCATTTGCAATTTTCTTAGCAATCCTTTTTCTCTATACTTCCTCACTCTAGTTTGCTTTTCATGATTAGATGCTTCATTTATGATTATTTGATCTCTTGATTTGTTTATATTTATCATTTCTTCTATAATTTCATCATTTTTATTACTTTTACTTTCAATGACAAATTTATCGATAGCACCTTTTTAAGATTATGTTTTTCTACTTTTCTTTTCTTTTATATTTTCATATCTAGATTCATATTTTCACATATTGATATTCTAAGTAAGCAAATCTCTTATATTAGGTTTTGAGCAATCAACAATATGAATAATTTATAAAAAAAAGTAAAAAATTTTGAAAAAAAAACTTGGAACTTTGAAGCCACTAGGTTGAGTTGAGGAGATTAGAAGTTTCGATTTTTACTCTAACAATTGATAATATTGTGAGACCATACAGATAATGAAGATGAAAATTTGATATTTGAGAGAAATTGAGAGTGAGAGGGGGAGAGTACTGACAAGGACAGAGTGCAACTTAAAATTAGTGTAACCTAAATAATATATTTATGAAGTTTTTTTATAGAACTTGAAAAGTTTTGGTTAGTGAAAAAAATAAATAAAAAGGTGAAAAAATATGGAAGGTTTCCTGCAATTTTGAGTAACTTATTTTAATAGGTTGAGATTTTTAAGGAAATTTGAAATGAAAATGAATAATAAGATTAGGATTAACAAATTTGAAATGTAAGCCAATCAAAATTGAAAGAAATTTATGAACCTATTAATTGTGGATTTTTTTTAGTAGCGTGTATTTTCAATATTATAAAAAAAATTACGAATTCCTCCGAAAAAAAGTTATGAAAAGTAATTAGTAAATTATTTTATATTTTAAAATTAATTTATAATTAAAAACTAAATTAATAAATATCAATATTATATATTATAGGAAAAATATGAGGTATTCCTAAAACGAGAGCCTTAGACGGTCGCCTCGCTCGCCTATAGCTTAAGCCGGCCATGCTTGAGACTCGTAAGGTATGGGCTTAGGCCAAGCTTGGGCCAATAGTTCTTTGGGTCGGGCCGACCCAACCCGATCCTATGATGAGGCTTAGGATGAATTTTAAATAGAATTTACAGTAGTTGTTTCTATTTGTCACCTGATATTGAAAAATGGCCAAATCATATTTGATAATAAAAAATGTCCATTTATATTCTTCTAATTATTTTGTAAGTTTGATATTTGACACTTTTAGGCTTCTATTTAGTTATTAGTTTTAAAATCAAAATATCCTAACTTCCATTATCTCTTCTATATTTTATCTCTCTTATCTCTCTTGATTCTAGTTTTTTTGCCAATCACTATTATTATAAACTTAGATATATATGGAGATAGAATTCACCAATTATAAGAAGACATGACAGTGAGGGAGACGATCAGGAGGGAATCTATGAGAGTCGAGTTGACAAAGGGGAATCGAGTGAGGGAACAATGGTGAGGCAAGGTAGTGGGTTGACAGAAATGGGATGCAAGTGGGGCGGCGGGAGCTAGGTGGAGGGTAAAGGAGATGGAGGCCTATATGTTGAATTTCCATAGTTTGTGTACCTTTTTGGTTTGAGGTTAGAGTGTTTAATATTTTTGTATTAATTGTTCACAAAAATATATCTTATTTCTTCTCACTCTTTGTATTTCTTTAGTTGATCTTGTTTGCTGTGTTTGTTGCTCTCTCCTTATTTTTATATTTTTGTATTAATTGTTCACAAAAATATGGATTTTTTTAAATAATATTTTTATTTAAACTTATTTTTAAAATAATGCTACATTAAATAAAATTAAAGGAAAAATGATTATTTTGAAACTTATTCCAAAAATAATGCATTTGAAATTAATCCCCCACATGGTCGTCTCTCCATATCATTTTTAGTAGTTGGTCGTCTCTTAAGGATGTGGCGCTTTATTGGCGCCACGTCTGATTTTTTTAAAAAAATCAAGACAAGAGACGACCATGTGTTGACACGCATTCCATAGTCGTTTCTTCAACGGACGACGAAACGATTTGGATTTTTAAGGGAAAAAAGTTATTATTATAATATTATATATTAAAAAATGGATTTATGTTCAAGACATTAATTAGTAGCGCAGTGGATGGTGGAGAAGATTTCTTTCTTCTCCTCACCAGTTTGAATCTTAAAAAATTCAAATTCTTTTTTTCTAATATTAATCAACTTTTTAGTTATTACTATTATTATTATTATTATTACTATTATTTATTATTTATATTTAATATCTTTCAAAAAAATATTATTTTTAATAAAATGTGTATGCATTCTTTTCTTTTACTATTAATCTAATTCTTTACTTATTATTTCCTTAAAAAAATTCTTCTAATTATTATTATTATATCATTATATTTTATATATCATTTATATTATTTTAATAAACTGTGTATAAAATATATATATATATATATATATATATATAATTATTATAGTTTTCAGTAAAGTTGAGTAACAATAAAAGAAGAAAATGTTCAAACATTGAGGAGATTTCCATCACTGCACCACTAATTGAAATTGTGAACAAAAATCCACTTTTTATTATCGAATAATATTTTTGTTTCCATAAAAATCCAAATCATTCCGTCATTCCTTGAAGAAATGACTGTGGAATGCATGCCAACACATGGTCCTCTCTCGACCATGTCTTAATTTTTTTAAAAAAAAATCAGACGTGGCATCAATAAAGTGCCACGTCCTTATGGTCGTCTCTAAAGAGACAACCAACTACTAAAAATGACATGGTCTCTTGACGACCAAGGGGGAGAACTAATTTCAAAAGCATTATTTTTTAAATAAGTTTCAAAATAAGCATTTTTCTTTTAATTTTATTTAATGCAGCATTATTTTAAAAATAAGTTTAAGCAAAAAATATTATTTAAAAAAATCCCAAAAATATACATTATTTCTTCACACTATTTGTATTTCATTGTTGATCTTGTTTAATGTATTTGTTACTCACTCGTTATTTTAATATTTTTGTATTAATTGTTCACAAAAATACATCTATCTTCACCATATTTATTGTTGTATTTGATCTTCTCTTCACCGTACTTGTTGTATTTTTTTGTTCAGCATATTTGTTATACTTTTGTTTCCCTGTTCACCATATTTGTTGTATTTTTGTTTCTTTATTCACAGTATTTTTTATTTGTTGTTTTTATTTCTTTGTTCACTGTATTTTTATTTATTGTTTTTGTTTCTTTGTTCACCGTATTTTTTGTATTTGTTCGTCCATTTGTTCTAGCTTGAGTGTTAGTATTTCTATTTCTAATTACATTTTGTTTATTAATTTTTATTATATATTATTTTTTCCTTAGATTTGTGAGTATAATTCTCTCTAAAATTGGTTGGAAAACTATTTAAATTGAAAAATATGGGTAGGATTCTAAAAATATTTGAATTATCCTAGAAAGATGGTTAGGTAGAATTCTCTAATGAAAAAGGAAAAATAACAATACATTTTAAAATTATTTTAGAATAGGGTAATTTCGTCCCTAAAACATTTAGTATAGAACTCTACTTTTACGTTTGATCATTATTGAAAAGTGAAAGTTGTTTGGCCATATTTTGAAATTGTCTATTTTAAATGACTATATCTATTATTACCCCAATTTTAAATGCTTTTTATTATAACCACACATTTTCATAGTGTCGTCCCGGGACGACATTTACTTAGTAATTCTACTTTTCAAACTGTTGTTATACATTCTCAATTATTATTAATATAATTAAGAAATAAAGATTTTTCAAAATTGGAGGAAAAAAACTTATTTAAGAAAATAATTTCACAAAAGAAAAAAAATCACTGTCATAAAAAAAATGCATCCAATTATCAAAATGACAATAATTCTTGTCGGTAATTTTTCATTAATCATTCAACAAAAAAATAATTCATTTTGAAACTTGATACTTCACCTACTATATATAACGTCAAAAATATTTATCTAGGTAAATATCTACTCGTCAATAAATGCTCAAAAAATATTATCGTTAATTTTACGTTAAATAGATTAAAAAAACAATATAAGAGACCAAATTTGTTTATTATGCAAATTTAATAATGAAACAATAACTTATTCCTAATTTCTAATACTAAATTAAATTCATTTACACAAACTATATATATGATAAAAAAAAATAAAATTGAAGTACATGAACCAAAATGGTAAAATCAACACATTTTTTTCGAAACACATCGAAGTCACTTTGATTAATAAACACTATTTGAACTACATTTGATATCCGTAAATCATCAAGAATGAGAAAAATATGAATTTAAAAAATGGATGAATGAAAATTTATGGCATACTTTTACCTCTTAATATGCACAAATTAGATGTTCTTAAACAACTATTTCTTCCCCAAAATTTCTTGCACCCAAATTCTTCTCCTCCCATAAAAGTGAATTGTAACTTAAATATTTGGGTGTAAAATATTATAATATATTCTCTTGTTTATTTCTTTAATTTGAATGTTTAATTTTTGGTTAAAATATTAGTTTGGTCTCTACACTTTTAGTTTTGGTTCATTTTTACCGATGTACTTTTAAAATGTTCATTTTGGTCCCCGTATTTTCAACTTTGGTTCATTTTGGTCCTTATATTTTTAAAATATTTATTTTGGTCCTTGTGCTTTTAAAAAGTTACCATTTTCGTCCCTTAATTTTATTTTTAATATCATTTTTTCTATCACAATTTCAACACGACACTATGCTCAATATATTTATTCAAAATGTGACCATAATCTTATATTAAAGCATTTTTATTATGTTGAGAGTTTCTGCTAAAATCTTGAAAAAATAGATCAAAATGATGACTTTGTAAAAGTACAAGGACCAAAATGAACTAGAGTTGAAAGTACATTGACTAAAGTAAACATTTTGAAAGTACAAGTACCAAAATGAACCAAAGTTGAATATACATAGACCAAACTAGTATTTTAACCTTAATTTTTTAGAAAAATTACCCATGTCTTAATCAATCAATTCAATTTTTGGTTGGCTTCTCTTCTTATCATGTTTTTTTACATATAAATGTTATGTTATATGTTAAGGCACAAATGTCTCTATCATTCGATCCAAATCTCATTTGGCCTTTGCCTATCAGACATTTATTTTACACTAGTGAGCAATACATATAATGTACGTGAAATTTATTATTTTATTAGTATTACTTTAAGAGCAATTTGTCACTCAAATACAAATCTGGACTTCTTTTTTTAATAATGTAAATAAAAAAACAAAAATATGGTAAGTTTGAAACTATTTCCAAATTTAGGATAGTTAAATCATGTACACGATTTAGTGAATTCGTGTCCATTAGACACAAATTGATGGACGCGAGTTTCATGTGACGTGAGTTGGAGCCACGCGTGTACATGATTTCAATGAACTCATGCACACAAGTTCGGTGGTCCTTATGTCCCCACCCTCTTTTATTTTCGACCACACTTTGTCCCACACCCTATTTTTCAATTCTTCTTCTCTCTCGCTCAATCCGCCGCCGCCTCTTAATCTTACTGCTTTGCTGTTTTTTTTTTCTCTCTTTTGGAATATAGTGTATTATTTGTGTTTGATTTTTGGAATATTTTGTATTAGTAGTGTTTGATTTGAACGTATTTGATTTATTAATACTATTTCGTGGACTTAAATATTGAGTGATTTGCAAGTTGGTGGCTTTTTTTGTTTCTTTTTTGTAATATGGTATATCATTTGTCTTTGATTTTTGCAATATGTTGGTTTTTTTGGACTATTTTGGTATGACTTTTTTGAAGTTATATTTGTATCAATGTTTTGTAATATTATATGTTATTTATTGATTTTTGCAATATCTTGTGATGATATTGTGCTAATTGAACCTGAAGATGGTGGAGATATTGATATAGAAGTGGAAGTTGATGAGTTGTTTGGAACACATAAATGCCCCAATAAATAACCCTCCTCCATGTCAAAACGAAGAAATACCTTCAGATATATTCATACGAATAGATTTTGAGACAATTTATTCAATATGTGAAGAAGGGTCAACATTAGAGGAAGGGTTAATGTTTGTAGAAAATGATTTAAGCGATATATATAAAGGCAATAAATTTGTGACAAAAAAAAACGATGTACAACTTGCAGTAAAAAAATATTGTGTTGCATAACATTGCTAAATTAGTATGGCAGGATCAAACTAAGATATTTGGTATGTGAGATGCAAACAATGGAATGAAGGTTACAAGTGGAAACTTCGAGCTAGTCGACATAAAACCCACGGAATGTTTGAAATCACCATACTTGAGAAACTTCATTCATGTTTATACTTAGATGTCACACAGGATCACTCACAACTGGATTCAAATTTAATCGGTAATGAAATCCAAAATATTATACAACGTGATCCCTAGTACGTCTATAGCTACACTACAAGAAACTATCAAAAAAGATTTTGGATATAATATAAACTATAGACATGTGTGGCAATATAAGAGAAAAGCACTAGTTAAAGATTTTGGTCATTGAGAGAAATCATATGAGGAACTTCCTTATTGGTTGAATATTGCGGTACATTACAACGCAGTTACTCGAGTTGTATGAGATTTAATACCATCTCATGCTCTTGGTAATCTTATTTTTTGTTGTATTTTTTGGTCGTTCGGTCCTGCAATTGAAAGGTTCAAATACTATAGACCATTAATTCAAATAGATGGTACACACTTGTACAGTAAATATAAAGGGAAGTTACTTATAGCCACATCAGTTGATGCTGATGGACATATGTTTCCTCCTGCATTTGCTATTGTTGAAGAGGAAAATACTCTAGTTGGTCGTGATTTTTGTGTGTTTTAAGAACATTGGTTACGCAACGATATGATATTTGTTTAATCTCTGATAGACGTAAAGGTATTCTGGCGGCAGTGAAAAAGGAGGAAAATGGTTGGAGTGAACCGAGAGCATATCATCGTTATTGTCTTCGTCACGTGGCAAGTAACTTCACTAAGAAGTATAAATCGAGGCATCTGAAAGATTTGGTGTATCGCGCAGGGTGTCAACATCAGAAGGATAAATTTGAAAAATATATGAATGGGTTGCAAGAACTAAGTCCAGATTGCTTTGAAATTTTCTCGCATATAAATGTAGAAAAATGGACATAGTCACATGACAAAGAGTTTCGATATAGTTGGATGACAACTAATGTAGTGGAGTCTATTAATGGTGTTTTCAAGAGAGCTAGAATGTTGCCGATCACTGCATTGGTTAAGTTTACGTTTTATCAAACGATTGCATATTTTGAGGAATGTAGAGAAGAGATTGGTGAAACATTAACGCGTGGTGAACAATATACGAAATATGCTTTGAATAAATTCAGGAGGTGGGAGAAAAGAGCAGCTTCACATTCAGTGACATCTATTGATCGAAGCATGCAAACTTTCCATGTTGAAACGGGAATGAATATGTTATCTCCTTACAAGGGTCAACATACTCAAATTGTTTGTTTGACAGACAATACATATACTTGCAATAAGTGACAATCATTTAAGATATCTTGCTCTCATTTGATTGCAGCTTGCAAAAGTATTCGTTTGAAACATATGTCATTTGTTGAGAAGTTGTACAGATTGTCAGAATATCAACATTCTTATGAATCTCAATTTCACCCTATATAATGTAGGGACTACTGACCAGAAGCGAAGTTTGATATCATTCATCCTAATCCAAATTTATTAAGGGAACATGGATTTCCAAGGATCTCATACATTTGAAATAAGATGGATTGGCGGGAGGCGGGAACAAAAGTTCATTGTGGAGTTTGTAAGGGTTAAGGACACAACAAACGCACTTGTCCACCTCGTAGTTCGATCACCTCTTCTTCTACGCAAATGGATGGATAAGGCCTTTTTTTTTAAACTTCTCGTAATTATTAACACTATTTTATTTATTAATATTGAATTTAATTATATTATTTTATACTTACAGGTGAAAGCATATGAGATTATGTGATTCTCACTATCAAAATGGAATGTTTGGAGTGGTAATAGATTAATGCAATTGCTTGGAATGTTTCGACTATTAACGTATAACATGTTTGTACTATGTTATATTTTTTGTGTTTGRACTATTAATGTATAACATGTTTAGACTATGTCATATTTTTTTGTGTTTGGACTATTAGCATATTACATATTTGTACTATGTCATATTTTTTGTGTTTGGACTATTAATGTATAATATGCTTGGACTATGTCAACTTTTTTGTGGTTGGACTATGTTATTTATATTTTATTCTGCATGACAATTCGTAATATTTTCATTGTTCGTTATATTCAGCCTTAAATATAGATCTAGAACCTATAAATTCGACCAGTTATATTTACAACATACACATCATCACAAGAAATATGGGATACTGGATCTACAGTAATTTTGAATTATCGACGACGAGAGGCTGTAGTTTGTCACAACATTAGTTTAGATCAACATATGATTCCATATTTACAATAATCTGGCTTTTAGGGTGTCGCTCAAATAGGATTCATCTAGTTAGACTGACATTTTATCATAGCTTTAGTTGAGTGGTGGAGGCAAGAAACTCATTCACTTCATATGCGTGGTGGAGAGTTAACCATTACATTACAAGATGTCGTAGTTTAGTTTGGGCCATCGATTGATGGAGAGCCTATTACTGGATCTTTGTAGTATGATTGGACTATGATGTGTGAGGATTTACTATGAGTTCGACCTACTTAACTTAATGGGTGTAGATTGAATATTCTATGGTTAGCATCGCAATTCACATAATTACCCTAGGATGCTGATGAAATTACAATATAGAGATATACTAGAGCATACATTATGCAGCTTATAGAAGGGTTTCTATTTACTGATAAGTCTAACATATTTGTGCATCTCACGTTTCTTCCTCTCCTAAGCGATTTTGAGGCAACTAGACAGTATTCCTAGAGTAGTGCATGTCTTGCATGATTGTATCGAGAATTGTGTCGAGCTAGTCGATCTGATGCTTTAGAAATAGCAGGTCCATTGGTACTTTTGCAAGTATGGGCTTAGGATAGATTTCCCATCGTTGCTCCACAACACCATTTAGTGACTTCTGATCAATACGTAGGACGTCCTCTTAGTACCCGGTAAGTTTATTTTTTCTATGTTATATACTCAAATTTTATATAATAGATTATATGTTATATACTCAAAACTCATTCATTTCATAAACTTGCAGATGGAATGGAGTTTTAATTACTTCTGAGCAATCCACAAATATTTTGATTCAATATTGCATATGTTTTGATCAACTTATGTTCAATCAAGTAAAATTTGCATTTTATTTACTTCTTATGAATAAATAAATATCTATGTTATTAATACATTTATTATTAATTTCAAATTAATTGTGAATCATATACTTGCGATATTATGACTTTATTGCCTGAGTATTGTCATAATGGTAGAGATATATGGTTAACTGCAACATATTATCGAGTTTCATCAACCAAACCGGGTCTTACGACAATTTGGGCTAAGACAAACTATTCCATCATATTGTAATTCTCACAATTACATAAGTTAGACTTGCGAGGAAAGTATGATCATGATTGGTGATACCAGCATGAAGCATATATAATAATGTGGCGTCAATGTCGTGACCGATGTGTAACTGGTGATGTAGCAGACAGTCCGATTGTCTTAATTGAATATTTAGATTAGTATAATTCCGTCACGAGAAAATACATTAAACATGAAGGTGTTTTTTACAATCAAACGGTGAGTATTACATTTCTTAAATTGATTAATTGTGATATTAATTTAAATTTATATGTTTTTTTTCGTAGAATTTTTTTTGTCAGCGAAGTGCATAACATTACAGTAAAACATAATATACCGCAGTTGGGTTCTTTATGTGAGAACTTCATTCAAAGCACAAACATTTGGGAATGCATTAGTAAACCAGTTTCTTCCAAGTTTGGGAGGAGGCGCGCTTATCGTAGCTGCTAACCACCCATAGATGATAACATTCAAGATCCAGAACCTCCAATAGTTGAAGATCAGATTCCGACTACTCCAGTTTAGTTAGATTTTATTATGGTTCCTACACCTGGAGTTCACGTAGACATCACATCAAGTTCAATTCTTCCACAACTATCACCTATTGAGGTAACACAACAAGATATCGATAATATAATTCATCATATCCATCATCACATATTGGTTGGTCTCAACCTCGTCGTGGAGGTCACCAGAGAAGACAGCGACCATATGGTACATGAGTTTTTATCCATATTTTGTACTATTTCAGTTTATTTATTTTTCAATCAACTTGTGTAATGAACTCTTATTAATGTATTTGAATTTAGTTTATAATTGAAGTTAAATTTAAGTTTGTATGGATACTTTCCATATTCAGCCTGCAAATTGTTATGGGTTAAAGAATAAATAACATAGAATATATATATATATATATATAATTTTCTGGAACTGGTGTACATTGTACATGATTAGTCCACATCACTGTCACACGATTAAATTGTCCACAATTTTTTACTTTGACCAAAACTACCCTAGTTTTGTCAATAGTTTTGAAATTTACTCTATTTCATATTTATATTATTTTATTTACATTTTTAATTTTATTTTGTAATTTACCTTAAATTTGTTATTTCTTTTTTAAATTATATTATTTGAAAAATTAGCCCTATAAATATCTCCTTCAATTCCTCTAATTTTCTCTCTTTATAAATACTCTCTCTCAATCCTTACAAATTTCTCACTCTCGATTCTCACCCCTCTAATTTTGTCTAATTTTCTCTCTTTCTTTCTAAATACTATCTATCCACATTTACAACTTCCAAATAAACTTAAATAAATGATAATTTGACTAACAAATTTGGATGGGTGGAGAAAAAAAAGTCTGAGAGTGAATGACAAATAAAAATAAAAAAGTATTAAGAGAGAGAGAAATTAAGCTTTTCAGAAAGAGAAAATATTTGAAAATTAAGAGGTGTTGGCATGGGGAGGGAAGAGGGAGAGCTAATTGGTGGAATTTGAAGGATTTGGAGGGAGAGAATGGCGTGGAGAAAGAAAGGGAGAGAGAATTAATGAAATTTGAGGGAAACTAAAGAGAAAAAGATTAATGATAAATTTGTAATCAAAGTAATAGAGAAAATGATTAAAATTAAAGGACAAAATAAAGAGATAAATTTTCTCCCTATCATGACTTTTATAGATAGTATAGATTAGTTCTTTTTTTTTTATCGTTGTCAGTAATTCTTTTTATTTCATTATTTAGTAAAAACTTTTGGCTACTCCTTGTTAGAAAATTAGAAAAAAGAAAAAAAAGGGAGAAAGAAGTAGTTGATGGTTATTTTGAAATTCAAATATAATTGGAGTCCATTTTATATTTTGAACGGATTGGGTTAGGATAAAAATGTGTTAGAAGTATTCACTTGCTAAAAAAATCATATGTACAAGTATACGAAAAATTGAAGCTCATATTACAACATTTTGGGTCGTTTGTCTGATAGGAATCTAGAAAGCTGGTATTGTCAGATGTTTGAAATATTAGATATCTTGAATTATAGATACTTGACATCTTTAGATAGTTATGTTTGTTTTGCAGGAATATTTATAAGAATGTCTGAGAATACTTTAATAGCTATGTTCGTTTTACTAGATTTATACAGTGGAATGTATTAAGATTACATATTGTTTCAACAATACTCTTACTGGTCATCATATAATTTGGATGTGTTCACACGAAATTTATAGAGATTATATTTCGTGGAGTTGAACTTTGATTTTTGTATATGTTGTATAGTGGATTCACTCTCTAGTCTTTGCTCTCTGATTCTTTCTCTCGAACTTGATGTGAAGATTAGGATGTTTGTTCTTGAATTTAGATCGAAGTTTTATGTTCCTTCGAAAGTCTTCAAGTTGATCTTCGAATCTTCAAGTCTTTAGAGAGTCTTCATTTTTGGTGTGAATTCTCTCAATTCTGAGTTTGTATAAGACCGGACCGTGAAATAATTAATCATTGGCTCTAACACCGTTAGTCAATAGATTGTTATCTCATAGGATGACCATGTAACTCGATCTTAATCCTAAGCGAGTTATGGAATCCTGCCTATGAGGGATCATCATCTGATTTGTATTGGTGAGAGTGGTCCGGGTTGCCAACTCAATAATCCTACCATTTTGGGGACGAGACCAAGTGGGGAGCTGGGAACATAACTACGCAAGATGGAATTTATTCCTTCCCGACTTTAGGAAAGTAGATGAGTGTTCCCTTACATAYTGACTATGGGACTTGAACAAGGAATTCCGCCCTCTCACTGGTCGTAGAGGGATTTCCGGTTATTGGTCAGACCATAACCAGGTTGTTCATTAGAGGAGTAGTGGTATTTAAGGAGCAAGATGTAACTCAAGGGTAGAACGGTAATTTGACCCAACTAATGTACGAGCACTCGTGAAGGATTGACTTGCCGTTGATGATTGTACATCCATTGACACGGAAATATTCTACAGTGAGAAGAGTGCAAATGCGGGTCTTTAGTGGAGTAACCCACAGTTAACGAATGTTGATTAACTAGCTTAATGAGTTTGACTGGTTAATTTCGCATCATTATAGCTTCTGATATGTAGGTCCATTATGTCCCCTTGCAAGCTCACAACAGGTAAAACGAGGATAAAAAATTATAAAATAATTTGAAATGTTCAAATTATATAAGGGAATGTATACTTCCTTGAGAGTGAGGGCTAATGTTATGGATGAAAAAATCGATATTTTCTACATTAGGAATTCAAAAGAAGGTATCCTAATGCTCTTTGGATTCCTCCTAGATTAAGGAGAAGATATCCTATATCCAAAAGGATTAGATATCCTGATGGTCTTAGGATTTTGTCCCTATAAATATAGCAGCAAGTTGAACCATAAAGGTACGCTAAAAATCTCTCAACTCTCTTACTCTTTCAATCCTTTGCAATTGGATCTTACAATCCGGATTTTCGACCGAGAGACTTAGCAAGGAAGATCAAGTGGTGTTGTTTCATTGGGTTTACACAAAGAAGAGTCTTCAAAGGTCAAATCCAACATTCTTCCACGTTTTATATTTTTTTTCTATGTTTTAAATTTTCAAAAGAAAGTATAACATTTTACTATTATGCCCTTTAATTCTGCATGATATTGTATAAATAAATAATAATAATAATAATAATATAATATGAAATAGTAATGTCAACTACAAATAAAAATGAAATCAATTAATCAAATTAATTTAATAAACTAAAACTTGCAAATGAAATTAAAAAAAAATGGTAACTGTCGTGTCCCTTGAAATATATATGAGGCAAATTATTCTAAATCTAATCTAAACTAATCAATACGTTTATTATAACTAAACAAACTTAAACCATAATCCAACTTTCCGTTATCTTTTTTCATTTATTTTCTTTTTTATTATCATGCCCTACTTCTTTTTTTTTTTCAAAATAATACTTTAAACTCAGGAAAAATGATAAAAAAAAGCCAAAGATAGTTAAAAAAAATCAAAGAGAAGTTTTAGATCTATTAAACTATCAATCTCTTTGCAAATTTATCTAGAACTGATTTTTTTTACTCGAATTATTGTTACAAAAATTGAAATAGAAAGAAACAGAACTCATCGGAAACATATCAAGCAAAATAGAAAATCAACTTTTATTTTGATTGAATGATGATCCAAAAATATGTATGTAGAAGGGAGGCAAAAGAGAAAATCATCTACGGTATGCAATTTGCCAAAAACCCAAAGGTTGAGTGATGTGATTAATTTTTTTAAAAAAATGAAAGATCTATTTTTTCTCCTATAAAAATAGGGTAAATTTGGAATTTGTTATCTTTTATTCCAAATACTTCCAAATCCAACGTATTTGGGATGGAAAGTATTTTTAACAAAAAGTGATTTCAAATTCTTTTATGATTTTAAATTCCTTATTTTTCTTTATCGACCAAACTGCATAAATAATTTTAAAATCACTGTGATTTGCAAATCCTTGCAAATTAGAGGTTTCAAATGCAGGGTTAGTGTTTGTAAAGCTGAACTTCAAATTAATTTGTAACTATGAAATTTAATTATATAATTAAACTTTGTAACTATTTTGCTTCGCAAAAGTCATGTCCCAACACCTATATTAGGGCCTTAGGCCGAGGCCTCATCCACCCTTTCAAAAATATCTCATATTCTTCTAAAGCATCTCTTTCTTCTTATTCTTGCTGCACTTCTCATATAGAATATTAGAAAGTTAAATGAAAAAAAATATTTATTCAGCATGGGATCATTTTTAAAAGTCAAAGAAAAAATGTCAAAAAATGATTAAAATGACTATATTTGCTAGAGAGTTGGGAGTTCTTATCCTAATGCATTAATTATGTAGCGAGAAGAATAACAATCAAAATATTTTCAACTTAATTTTGACATAACCAATCAACATATTTACGTCAAATAATTTATGCATGAAAATTTATTTTATCATTTTATTATCACACAAGTCTCAATAATATAGTATATGAAATTCACATGTTTAGCTTCCCTTCTTCCATCGTCTCTCAAATTTTTCTGGTTGTCTCCCCCACAATTGTGGCATTTGCACATAATCATGTCTGTCAAACGTATCAGACCGATTGATAATTCTATAAGATAGAAAGTAGAGAGATTATATACTTAAGGAAAATAGCTATTGTTGGGTATTCTATCCAAAAACTCTTAGTTTGTAAATAGTGAACATTAATGTGAGGTTATTCAGACAAGTGTTGTTAAATGAAAGTGAATTTGTTTTTTTTAATAAATCCAATAAACTACGAACCCTTGGCTATTATAATGAGTACTTGGACTTTATGTGGAGACATAAATTGGATCAAGTTCAAGTAA
>NW_019104643.1:163428-175480 GCF_001995035.1 Momordica charantia
TGAAGATCACTTGGATAAGGCTAATGCTTCCTTGCATAAGTGCAGAATTTTTCCACTCAAATTTCTATTGTCTTCTCCTAGCCATTAGTGTTTTCACTCAAAATTCGGTCCCACAACCGTGTTCATCAACCCGGGGATAGCACGAATTTGTCGTTGGTGGTCCACCCTTGAAGTTCCGAGCCATCTCTGACCATCTCCGACCAGCCGCCCCACCACAGGCAGCGGCACAAAGTAGCTGGCGACGGCGAGGATTGGTGTTCTGCTCGATCATAACAGATACGGGACTTCAATGTAGTGACCACGAGCAGATCCGTTCTCGATTTGCATCCTTCGAACAGCGATGGCTTTGCCCCATGCAGATCTACGACAGCCTCAACGATACACGAACGCAACAGGCAAATCCACACCGGCGAGATCTTGTGTGACCCATTTGTGATGTTTTGCAGATCTGAGAACGTCGACATACAGCGACAGATTCAATCGGCGATGCCATGGTCGTTTGATCTCGGCTCGGAGGCGACGAAGCAGTCGGCAGCGCTTTCCGACAAGTATCGAACATGAAGAGGCTCAAAGATATGGAATAAGATCTACACAAATCATGAACACATTAACCAAAGGTGAAGACTCGATTCACGAACACCCGAACTGAAAAGATCTACGAAGAACAAATCCTTGGCGACGAGGTATGAACAAATCTAAATAGACTTGCTAACGAACAGCGAAGAACCAGTTCTGAGACTCAGCACATTTTCCACACCCAAATCTGAACAAATTTGCACATAAAAAAATTAATGATATTAATAATAATATTGCTACGAACCATATCTGTTATTCCGGGGTTGGTTTTTTTATCTTAAACTTTGAAGGACCGATTCGGTTGGCCATTCTCTAGATCTGAAGCAATTGTGGCTGTGACATGACCCACAACGATCATTTGATTTCAGCAGCCCCTATCTTAGTACAGTAGCAAATCTGGAGTTTTTGGATAAAATTGCTAAGATTTATTTTCATATAATTGCCCAAAATTAATTGCTTCCAGATTGTTGGAACAATTAGGATTAAAAGAAAAAGATTGTTGTGCCGTGGATGAAGCCACTGCCCTGAAAAAGTAATTACGGCACAACCATGGTGCTATATCGTATGCTTGTTGATTGCTCCCCAAGGTTGCACGACCATAGTGCTATATCGTATGCTTTTTGATTGCTCCCCAAGGTTAACACAACTTCGAAACAAGGCGTGCACTCACTGGAGTTGAATGGAATCGATAAACGTGCTAATAAAAGTTTTCTTATTCTATTGTAAAACAAAACAAGTCTTAGTTATTTAGAGACGATATGCTATTTTTGGTGGTTTATAAAATAGTAAAGTTAAAAATAGCATGCTCGAAATTTATCAAGTTTAAACATAGTTAGAAGACTGAGTCTTTTAAGGACAAATTAGTAATTACAAACAATACATAACTACTTAACAGGTGAATTTACTAAAAATACCTTGTGTTCTCTCTCCAGGTCGGATTGGAGGCGAAGTCTGGAAAAGTTCGTAATTCCATAGAGTGTTCATAAAAAAAAAAGGCATTGTCTAACGAGTGACAAATTTGGATGGAGTCTCGCTTTGATGCTGCGGACACGTCAGCTCTTTTTTATGCGCCGTTTTACCCTGAAATAAAATGAGCT
Source organism: Momordica charantia (assembly GCF_001995035.1). The sequence continues at coordinate 165,102 of NW_019104643.1, forward strand.
TTGTTCCTCTGGTCTCCAGGTGCTCCCTAACTTCGTGTTAGGTTCACTTCCATGAAATTTTGTTAAACCAAACTAACAGTCACAGCTTTCCTTCCGCTTTTAGAGGTAGGGATTGAATCAATTATTGCTCAATGAGATATTTATTGCCTCCCATAGCACTTCGCTTGTACGTGAGTGCCACGCCTGGTAGAGCTATTGCGTGACTCATCAACACTTGAGACGTTACGTTTTGTTAGGTTAGTAACTTGAATCAAATCATCGGATGTCACAAGAGCTCGATTTTAATTCAGTTTGACAAAGTAAGTAGATCTGTGTTATCTTATTATCTTAGTTGTTGTATCTTAAGAAGCAAACATTTACTAATTTCAAGCATTGACAAAAAAAAATATATATACTTTAAGAATACCATGTGACATGCATACTTTAACTATCTAAATTTCTTATAATATTCTTTTTATTGTAAAATTGAGGAGCAAATAAGACACCACAAGAACCCAAATGATGGAAGAGTACCAAATTAGAAAATATATAAAAATGTAATGTAGAAACATAAATTTGAATTTCTCAAATTTCTCACTTATTTTCCTACCCTTTCATCCTTTTTAAAATAAACGATGAATTGCCACTATTTATAGGCAATTTGGACAATCCTGAGGTGTAACAATTTGACACTAATAACAGGTAGAAATGTGACACATGGAACATTTGGAGATTAAGACTTGGGGCATAGGTCAATTTAACACTTAGATTGAGACACTGAGCAAATTGAGGAAATTTAGATACATGGAGCTAGAACATCAATACACCTCTTAATTTGGACATTAAGTTCCAAGTCTTGGGTATCTATAATATTTAATTAAAGTTTATAGTACTTTTTTCATATTTTATGCTGTTTAATTTTCATATTTATAACATGCTACAAATTTCTTACGATATTCTTTTGTTATATTTTTATACTATTTAATTTTCGTATTTATAGCTTACCCTCATCATTTGGTCGACTCGGCCCAGTCTAATCCAAAGAAAAAAAGGTCTGAGATCACCTTAGGCCCAAGTTATAAAGCCTTAATATTATTCGGGTCCGCCTTGGGCCGGCCCAACCACTAAAACCTAGGCCCATTGTCCAATCTATGGACCTAACTCAATGAACCAAAATCAGATCGAGCTTGGATTGACCCTATAATATTTTTTCAATCATGTTATTAAGTTTTAGAATTTACGTTTTTATTTTATTCATTTGTAATTTTTTGTATTTTTCAAAAAGTTATCAATAAATTTTGTTATATCATATTTTTACCACTTCGTTTATTTTATTTTTTAAAAAATAAATTGTATTACTATACTAATATATAAAAAATTAGAGGAATAAGAATGACTATAAAGAATAGTCCTAAATACTAATTAATCATATATTAATAATTAATACATGTATATATACAATATATAACAATAATAATTGTTGATGCTGAATTTTGGTAGAAGGGCCACGTGTCCCTCAGACGAACAGCCCGGCCAGAGGACAAAGGAACCTGAAACCAAAGAACTCAACATCGGTGTGGTGTCCTGCCTAAAACACTCCGACGATCGAGTCAGTAATCAGAATAAAAATAAGAAAAGACACCTTAAGTGTGAGTGACATATTTTTCACTTGCTTGGTGAGGATGAGGGTCCTTCATTTTATAGCATTGGACAGCCAACCAGGAAGGACGACGGTTAAAGGTGGCAGGGACGTGTCGTGCCGTACGGACAGCATCTTCGAGTACACTCCCGACAACTGCGGGGTGGCACCTCCTCCTGTAGCTCAGAGCTTGTCGCTTGCAGCACTGCGGGGCATGCCCGCTGTACCAGTTACGTGCGCCTCCTGCTACAGTTACATACGGTGTCCAGCTGTTCGTGGTCCCCCGTCCCTCCATGAGCGGGCATGTAGCCTGCTCGGCATTGCCAGCTTGTGAGGGGTAACCGCATGTGGTCCCACTCTCTAAAGGCAGACATGTGTCCTGTTCGGATTTTTACCCCCAACAATAATAATAATTGATTATATTGGACTAAGCCTTTCGGCCAATTCAATTTAAAAAAACAAAGATCCATGTCCAAAGATGGGCTAGGACGAGTTGGGCCAATCATACGTTCATTTTGGGTCGGGCTTAAATTGGGCCACCCTATAGGCTTCAGGCCCGATTATAAGGTTGATTTATGATAGCACTTGTTTGTATTTTGTTGTCATTATTATATGTTTAACTAAAAAAAAAATATACCGACAGCTATAACTAGTTTAACTGATATACTTCATATTAGGCATAGCAATTATATTGGTTATGTGCTTTGAACTCGGTACATTAATTATATATAATTGATATACTTAATATGAAGGATGTCTCTAACCTACTTGATATTAGTAGATGATATTAGTGATTTACTTAAAATTTGAGTATATCACTAATATACTTGATGTATCAGTAAGAAACTTGCAATATAACTTAAATCAAAATCTTTATTTCATAAAAGAGTTACTAGTGATCTACCTAATATAAAGTATATCATTCATATATTTTAGTGGGATTGATATAGTTCATATTTGGTATATTAGTTATATTAGTGTTATACTTTATATTCGGTACATCATTATATATAACTAATATATGTAATATAAAATATATCTTTGATATACTTGATATTTAGGTATATCACTTATATTAGTGTTATGCTTTATATTTTGTAAATCATTATACATAACCTCCAAAATCTTCAACTCGAAGTAGATTTATCAATGATATACTTAATATGAATTGTATATATCATTCATATATGTGATTAATATATACTTCATATTGAGTATATCAGTAATATACATTATATTTGATATATCAATTATATAAATCATGCATCTAATATCAAGTGTATCGGGGATACACTTCATATTAGGTATATTAATTGTATCATTGATAAACCTAATTAGGTATATTAATTATATAATTGATAAATCTAATATCAAGTATATCAATAATAATGAGAGCAAAATTGAAATAGCAAAAAAAAAAAACGAAAAAATATGATTTAAAAATTTTGTCATGCTTGCAAAACAAAAAATTTGTTGCTATATTTGCAAATTATATTGCAAATGTTTTTATACTCATTAAGATACGCAAAGTCTTATATATCGGTCCAATCCAGACTTTGATGGAATAAGTCAAGTTATGGGCTAAACCATAGGCTTGACCATTGGAAGTTGGGCTAGTCAAGCTTAGGCAGAGATTGTAGGGATAACAACATAACAATACATTTTTAGATACCTAATTACATAAATGTCTAAAAACTCCAATAATTAAATATGTCAAAATAAAAGTCTGTTTATGACAGGGTCTATGTGAAAATTATCAACCTACTCATATTCATATATTTTTAATAAATAAATCAAACCCTAAACTCTTAAATCTTAAATCCTAGACCATAAATCTTAATTCCTAAAAAAATAATATACTCAGGAAAGTTCAAATAATAACTATCAAGAAATTAAGCAATAATAAGTACATCACTACTACAAAACCGACCTTCCATGACAGTTATGAACCGTAAAAGAATTTTGGGGGAAAAAACTGTCACAACTTGAGGGGCGCGTTTTTGGTGGGAAAAAACGCTACTTACCAAATTTTTTAAATTTTATGTCAATTAAAAACTGTCACGAAAACTATAATTTTTTTTTATTCAATGACAGTTAAAAATTGTCACTAAATGGTGGAGACACGATTTTGGTAAGAAAAACGCTTATTTTCAAATTTTTAATAATTTTTTGACAGTTAAAAACTGTCATGAAAATTGAAAAATTTGTTCAATTCAATGACAGTTAAATATATATACACACACATATTTATTGGATTTTATTACAACTAAAAAAACATGACATATAGTCTATCCTCGTTTTTCATTAATTAATTACATTTTTAGCCATCACAAGTTTGTTTAACCATTTCAAATTACACCTAAAAGAATTTGTCACAAATAGTTTCCGCAATGTTTTTCTTTTCTTTTTTTTTTATTGGAAGAGTTCGATACTTTCTCTTACCAAGTTTGGCGTCATGAATGTTTAAGAAATAATTTTAAATTATTCGATTTAAAGTTGGGGAAATTTTTTAAAATTATTTATCTCATTTAGAACAAAATAATTTGAAAGTAATATAATTGAATTTAGTTATTTGGTTGTTTGCTAGAAGTAAAAAGGAAAAAAAAATGATTGATTTAGGCTTTTAATTTAAATTTATTATTTAAAAATTAAAATATGACAATGTTACAAGTAATTTACTTTAAGATTCAGTTAAATTAATTAGTGAGTTAATTTTTTCATCTCTAAAATTCAATACTTTCTCTTAATCTCTGTTTGATGTACAGAATATGTTCAATAAATTATTTAAACTTATTTACTTTGCTTGGAAGGAGAATAATTTGAAATGAATATAATTAAATTTACTTTTTTGGAGGTTCGCTAGAAAGTAAAAGAAAATGTTTACTTATTTAAAATTTTAATCTAAATTAGAAATTAAAAAGGTAAAAATTGTTTATTGTCGAACAATCGTGGCTAAGATGTGTTTTGGCTTTTTAGGAGATTCGTAGGATTTATGCGTAACTTCGAATCTTGGATCCTGATTATGCAATTTCAACTGGGATTTCATACTATTGGGCCGGGATTCTACCCGACATTATGTAATTTCAACCGGGATTGCTTGACCTTGGGTTGGGATTATGGTCGGGACTATTCAATTTAAATCGAGATGACATAAATTGTGGACTTTTATTAAATTTTAACCAAGATTGCATAAATCTAAGGATTTTATGTAATTTCATGCATAAAAGTTAGTAGTTTGTTTCATCCCCATTGGAATTTTGACCAAAATACAAGTCACGAACTTAAACCCAATTTTTTTTATTGAATCTAGGCTCGAATCCTGATAAGACTTTAGCCTAAAATTTACATTTTTTTCAGTTGAATCTGGGCTCGAATCCTAACATGACTTTAGCCTAATTTTTTTACATGAAATCCCATACGAATAGCTTAGAGAGGGAAATAGCCAAAATTTGTGACCAAATTTTTTCGAAGGGAGACAATAAATTGAAGAGTGAATAAAGTTTGAACAAGTTTTTTCTTTCTTTCTTTCTCTTTTTTTTTAAGATAAAAGTTTGAACAAGTTGAAGGGATATATATATACTGTCGCAAGGTGATTGCGACGCGGAGCAGCCGACGCATTTTTTAAGGGTCTCTTAAAATAAAAGATTTTGAAATCGCCACCAATCATGTTGAGGGTGTGATTGGTCACCCAATTAAAACAAAGGTAAATTGGTATGTATAAATTAGATCGAGTTCAGGAGTCAATTGTGTGTAGAGAAGGTGTTAGCACCCTACAACACCTGTAAAAATGGTTGCCAGTATTTTACTTTTTATTATCCAATTTATTAAATTATTGAAGGTCCACAAAAAGTTTATTTTATTTTATTTTTAAATGTTCTGTTATGGGAAGAAAAATATAGAACGGACAAAGCGACGAAGGGGAGTCGCCAAAGATCATCGGCCTAGGCCAACCCGAACCGACCTATGGTCGGCGCCCTCGCCTCGGCGCCGGGGTGTTCTTGGCCAAAAGGCCGAGAACCCTAATCCGATTCCCTCGATCTTGTGCAACCTATCCGAAATCCTGCCTTATCTTGACTCTTGATCCGACATTAGGTTCACGACGAAACGCATGGGCCGAGAAGTCCAGATCTCCTAAAAATACTAGGATTCGACTTTTGTAAACCCTAAGAAGATTAGGATCCAACTTCTATAAATAGGGAAGTAAGTCAAACCCTCAAGGTATGCTCAAAATACTCGACACCTTATACTCAACTACTCCGATCCTAACTTAAGCATCGGAGCCTGTGTGGCAAAACCCACACTGGTCTAGTGCTATTCTATCTTGCAGGTTTCGTCTATCCCTTTTATTCTTGAACATTGGTGCGAATTTGACGGAATCCCAGGAGGCCAAATGTCTGCATCAACATATCCCATGTTTATTAATCCACATTTTAGAAATAAAATATGAATTAATTACTATGGGTGGCATAACTTTCATTCAAATATGAAATTTTATTTTTAGGAGAAATTTCATGCATTTAAGGAATTTAATAAATTCCAAAAAGAGAACACTACTCAATCTCCCTTTTGTTTTTTAGAAAAATTGTGAGTAGTTTTTTAAATTCATTTTAATTGTTTTATGAAAAAAGTTTTAAATTATTAAAATTCATTTTGAAATTTAAAAGGGGGATTTCATGTATTTATGAAATTAAAAAAAAAACACTACTTTACTCTCGAAAACTTTCATGTGTTTATGAGTTTAGAAAAATTCACAAAGTGAAGACTACTAATTCTCAAATTTGGTTTCTATTGTTTGTGAAGAAATTGATTTTCCAAATTTTGTAAAAAGTACTTTTTTGGGAGGAATTTCATGTATTTTTGGGATTTTAACAAAAATCCATAAAGAGAACACTACTCAACCTCGAAAATTAAATATTTATTTTCTCCAATTTCTTTTGAAATTTTACGAAAAAAATTGTAGCTGATTAATTTTCTATTATTTATTTTGATATTTTATGTTTAGATACATGGAATTTCATGGATGTAAGGAATATAAAAATATATATAACAATAAATTGCATAACATCATGATTTTAATTCCTATAAAATAATAATTAACAAGAAAATAAATTAGATCTTTCATGTTATCTAATAATAAAACATTTAAATGAAACTAACAGTAAACATAGTTAAATGGATACATATTACAAGATAGAAAAAAGATACCAGTACCTCAAACACATTAACTAATATGTGAAATTGTAATTGTGGTGTAAGTCAAATTACATCAAACTATATTCCACAAAGGAAATCCACAAAATAACAGTGCAAATTGCATTCTCTCCTATTCAAATTTAAAATAATAATAATTAAATAAAAAACAAGAAAGGAAATGAAATTTCAAACCTTTCAGTAAACGTTGATTACAAGAGGATTTCGTGGATTAGAGACTGGCAACTAATATTTTTTGTATCTGTTAGGAAAAAAAAAGAGATTATACTCGGAATAGTGATGGGAGAGTTTTTAGATAGAATCCTTTCTGTATCAGAGTAAGTTAAAAATAAAAGTTTTTTGTGGGGATAAAGAGAGACAGATTTTGGAGATGAAGCACTGTGTAAAAAAATGGAAATTCTTTGTATGGAAGGTGAGCAGCTAGACTTTTTGAAAATTCCTTATAGATTTTGATATTCCACGAGAAATTGACAGGATCTCCCCTCCCTCTATGTATTTTCCTTCTTATGGAGATACCTTTCCTCCCCCCATTTGTTGTATGTGTTTCCTCCCTTTTTATCATAAAAATCAATCCTTATATAGGGAAGATGAAACTTGGAAAGAAGGTCGTGAGAGAGAAATGTGAGAGAGAATGAGATATTGTTGGAAGTGCGGGGAAGTTACCTAGAATTAGGAAACTGTAGGAGAAAGAGAGAGAGAAAGAGTGAAGTGGGAGAAAATTACGGAAAATGGAATAGGGAACCAAATTAAAGGAAGATTTTTTTTATCTTTTTAAAATTCTATTCTCTCTTTTCATTTTTAAAATGATAATTTCAATTTTAAATTTATTATTAATTTTTAGTTTTTGTTATTTTGTTATTTTTAATAACAAATAACAAATGTCGCACAACAAATATCAAACAAAATTAAAATGACCCAGACGAAATAAGGTATCTACAGTTTGCCGCCCTTTGTACATCCTTGCAGTATTAAAAGGTGGACAAAGGACTAGATAAAGCATTTGGATGGTGACATTTTATTTTATTTGATGAAGGTAATGACTTCATTTGATACGACCCAGCTCTAGGGTAGGGTTTGAGACCAGTGGACTTCGATGGTCTCAAGCTTCAACCTCAGTTTCAAGACTAGGTTCAATTTAACAAAAGTTTGAGAATAGACTTCGACCTCAGCTCTAGGGTGTTGGGTGTGTTGTCCTAAACTCATAGTTTGTATTTATGTAAAAACAAATGTATATTCAATAAATTTGTTGTTGAATTCATAGCATTACATTGTCCAAAATCCAATAAACTAAACATCCAAGGTTATTATCATGTAACCGGAAAAGTATATCTATTGGGTGTATATTTGATATACTGGATATATATTTTATATACCCTGATATACTAGGTATATATTTGATATACCCCTGATATATAAGTGGATAATGTTCCGTAAAAACCTAAAGGGTCTATAGTATATGGATAAGGCTGGGTACCTTATCCTGGCAACACTATGGATATGGCCCACTCTGTAAATGTTACAGACAACTTGATCCAGGTCGTTCCTGTGCAGACATGCGAATGGGGGTATCCTATACAATGAGTTTGTAATAAGACCAGATCGCGAAATAGCTAATCCTTAGATGTAACGCTGTTAACTAACAGATTGCTATTTCTTAGGATGACCAGACAACTCATTCTCAATCTTGAGTGAGTTATGAACTCTTGTCCGTAAGGATTCGTCTTTTGATCTGTATGGGTGAGAGTGGCCCGAAACGCCGACTCAATATTCCTACCATTTTGGGGACGAGACCGAGTGGGGAGCTAGGAACATAATTTCACAAGATGGAATTCCCTCCTCCCCGACTTTAGGGAGTAGATGGTGTTCCCTTAAATGCTGACTCCAGGACTTGAACAAGGGGCCCCACCCTCTCACTGGCCCGAGAGGGACTTTCGGTTGCTGGTCGGACCATAACCGGGTTGTTCATTAGAGGAGTAGTGGTATTTAAGGAGTAAGATGTAACTCAGGGGTAAAACGGTCTATTTGACCTAGCTTGAGTTACGAACACTCGTGAAAGATTGACTTGCCATTAATGATCGTATATCCATGGACATGAAAACATTCTGCAGTGAGAAGAGTGCAACTGCGGGTCTTTAGTGGAGTGACCCGTAGTTAACGAATATTGATTAACTCGGTCAATGAGTTTGACCGATTAATCTCGCATCGTTGGAGCTTCTGATCTGTAGGTCCATTAGGTCTCTTTGCTAGCTCATAACGGGTAAAACGAGGATCAAGTTTTTGGAAGAATTTGAAATGTTCAAATTGTTCAAGGGAATATATGTATATTGATACATTATAATATATAGTTAATTCTAACTTGAAACTATATATTATGAGAGAAATCATTTGAATAAGATTCAAATAAAATAAATATGAATATGATTCATATTAAAATTATAGGTTAAAAATCAATGCACATAAGATGTACATTAAATCTATAGGTTAAACTTAAATCTATAGGTTAAACCAAAGAGAATATGGTTTAATTAAATATGAGATATTTAATTAAATGTTAAATAATTAATTGTTAATTATTTAATATTTATATTTAATTAATTTATTATTAATAAGATTAATAATTATTAATTAAAATTTATTAATTATTAATATGATTAATAATTATTTGATAAATTAATCATATTAATATTATTAATTAATTGATATTATTAATTATGAACTTCCCTGCATTTTAGTAGGGAAGTGGGAAGTTTAATGACGTGGGGTAACTCCCCACGTCATTTTTGTTGGTTATTGAAGCAAAATTGCTCTGTCGAAAAAAATAACAAGATTTTTCCAATTTTTCTCTCAAGGCATCTCTCTGTTCTCTCAATTCTCCCTTTTACGTTCCAAATTGGTGCTCCCACAAGCACGATCTCAAGACCCAAGAGGATAGCACGGAAGACTCTTTGGTGGTGTTCAGGAAATCAAATTGAGGAAGAGTTCTTCAAAGGTAAAGAAATGTTCTTTTCCCCTGTATTTTCATTATTGGATGTTTGATCCGCTTCCACTTTGGGATTCACATCCCACATAGGGCAGGGCTCGAAAAACAATGGACATGGATAAACCCAGGCTTCAACCTAAGTTTCAGGACTAGGTTTAACCAACATTTGAGAATATATTTCGACCTCAACTGTAGGGCAGGGCTCGAAAATAAAGTTTGAGAGTTAACTTCGACCTCAACTGTAGGGCAGGACTTGAAAAATGTTGGACCTGGATGGACGCAAGCTTTGACCTCAATTCTAAGACTGGGTTCGATCTAACCAAATTGAAGATAGGCTTCGACCTTAGCTCTAGGGTAGAGCTCGAAAAACATTGGACCTTGATGGACGCAAGCTTCGACCTCAGTTCTAGGACTGGGTTCAATTTAACCAAATTGAAGATAGACTTTGACCTCAGCTTTAGGGCAGAGATCGAAAAACATTGGACCTGGATGAACGCAGGCATCAACCTCAATTCTAAGATTGGGTTTGATTTAACCAAATTGAAAATAGACTTCAACCTCAGCTCTAAG
>NW_019104643.1:175623-189385 GCF_001995035.1 Momordica charantia
AGGCTTCGACCTCAGTTCTAGGACTGGGTTCGATTTAACCAAATTGAAGATAGGAATAAGTAGATGAAATTGTTGAGGGAGAAAAAGCAATTAGTGGAAAAGGACAAAAGGTGGTTAAATAGAAAAAGGGAGCTTGTAGACATGGAGAAATAAAATTTTGACCTCAGCTCTAGGACTAAGTTTGAAAACAAAGTTTGAGAAATTGACTTCGACCTCAACTCTAAGGCAGGGATCGAAAAATATTAGACCTGGATAAACGCAGGCTTCGACCTCAGTTCTAGGACTGGGTCAAATTTAACCAAAATGCAATTGACTTTGCCTGGCAAGGTTTCAACCTTGATCTTGAATCAGGTTTTACTAAATGAACCTAGGCTTTGGCGCACGCTTCAACCTCAATTTTGGATTAGGTTGGATTTAACCAAAATGTAATTGACTTTGCTTGGCTAGGTTTCAAGCTTGATCTTGGATTCAGTTTGATTTAATGAACTTGGGCTTGGCGCATGCCTCAACCTCAATCTTGAATTGGGTTGGATTTAACTCAAACGATGAAATGCAATTGAGGCAATGTGGATTGTCATGAGGGCTTTGCTGCCTAACTGTTGGGTTTACAAATCTTCTTAATAGAAAATTTCAAAATGCATCAAATATAGACTTAACAAAGTTGCATTTACTAACACCCTAGTGTTCATGCAAGTGCAACGTATCATATGAATGATGTGTGTAAATTAGATGAATGCATTTACAAATGTGCATTGTCCCAATGTTTGCAATGATAAGTAATGAGCAAAATATTTTTTATATTGAAAAGTGATAAGGTATTGACAATGTATCTAATTTTGCTTTGAGTCAAAGAATGAATTAGACTTTGAATGCTAGATATAACTATGCATATGCATGTTAAAGCTAGATGAATGTAACATGTATGCACAATTTAACTATGGTATGAAAATAAATTTTTTGGAAGATGTTTTTAATGATTTTTATGAAAATAGTGATGCAAGTGATGTAAATGCATGGTTTGTGAATAAGGAATTATTGATGAATGTCCACTCAGTTTGGAATATTAAGCCTACTGAAAAAATGTTGTCATTATGAATTTTATGGCTTGATGCAATGATAAAGCATGCAACATCCTTTTAAAATTCTTGGAGTAGAAGCTATATGCAAGTTAAGGGACTGCTCGTGAACATGAGAATTTCTTTTAAGAAAAGTTATGCAGACAAACATTTTGTTGACAAATCACATTGACACTTTTGGTTTTACTATTAGAGGGATTTTAATGATGCGTGTAGAATAAATGACTTCTTTTGGATTTGAATTTGCCACAATACCATGCATGAAAAATAATTCGAGAAAAATTTATTCATAATTAATGCAAAAGAGGAAATGTTTGTGATTCATAAGAATGCTAGTGATTCATGATAATTCATGCACCATAAATTCGATACGACTAAACCAACGAACTTGAGTTGGATCTTCCGTTCGTATTAATGATAGTGCACACATATGTTAAAGATCAAGCTAGTCTATGATTGCACAAATGGTGAATGTAATTTATGCATGAGACTCATGACTAAATAAATTTGAGCTAACTGCTTCACTACTAACGTCAGCAATAATGCATATGTATGTTAGGACAAAGCTAGTTTACTGATGCAAATATGGTAAATATGATTTATTCATGAAACTCATGATGCATTTTAGTTATGACTAAATGAATTTGAGCTAACTGCTTCCATTGACACCAGCAACAGTGCATATGTATGATAGGACAAAGCTAGTCTACTATGCACAAATGGTAAATATGATTTATGAATGTATCTCATGATGTATGTTAAACACTTAAATTTTAAAGTGATTTTGACAAGGATTTCTAAAATCATAATGTTGTTTTTGCAAAATTCTTTTCATTTCATGAAATTCAATGCAGTCTTGCGAAAAAATGCATAAACAGTATTTTGCACAAAAAAGAAAAAATTTATTCATGCTTAATGTAAAATTCAAAGCTTGTACAATAATGAGTAAACAATTTTTGTATGATCAACCAACAATTTTCATCTTTTCAAGAATTTTTTTATGGAGAACTTAACATGATGACCATCTTGTCACTTGCACTTTTCTTTTTAATCAAGATCTATGAAGAAAGTTATGACAAACAAAAGTTATCCTGGTAGTAAGAGATGAGTTTTCTATTCTTTCTTTTCTTTTTCTTTTTTTTTCCTAATTGCTTCGATTGATTTTGTATTCTCTTACGAATCTTTGATAATGATAATCATCTGCCATGGCTGGGTATGTGCAGAACCACTTTAAAATTCTTGGGTTTTTTTCTCATCTTTAATCTCTGCATTTTTATTGAGTTGTTCATCCATATTCTTCTCTTCTTCGACTTATTTCTTTTCTAATGATTTTGTGGTTGCATGTGTAATTTTTGCTAATCTGAAGAAGACAAGAAAACTTGGTTAGTGGATATTGACAACACACTGCGGATTAACAATGCAATTAGTCATCAATCTGTTGGTTTCAATTATAATTTTCAAAATATTAATAGGTTTATATTCTGCTTCAATATTTTGAGTATGTTTATAATCATTTGGATTTCTTAGATTCAACCTCAATTGCCACCATCAACACTCTATGATTTGCTTTAAAATATTAAAATAAGGCATTATGTATAGTCTTTTGTGATGTGTAAAAATTATTTTCTAAGTGGTTTAAGCAGGTTGATGGAAACTCTGTGGGTTATGGATTATGAAATTTACTATAAGGCTAAGAATTGTTAGAATCATCAGCCAATTGTTTTCTCTCTCTTTATATGCATATTTCGTTTAATGACTAAAAATGTAGGGTTATGTGTGTAAGAAAAAACATTCCCTGGTTGCAGTTGTTGTGGTTCCCCCACAGCCAATTGTTTCCTCTCTATATATATGTATATTTTGATCGTCTTCCTAACATTACTCATTGATCGATGTTGTTTACAGAGATTATTAAATGCTTAGAGATTGATCTTTAGACTTCAAGTAATTAAGTTGAAGTTGTCATAAGAGGTAACTATCAATAATATATACTTCTATATATGGTTTTATGTGTTGTTTATGTAGACTTTATGTTCATATGTACTTGTAGGATTTTAATGAGGTATTATGAGTTCCTTGGTTCAAACCTCATTATTTTTAGTTTAGATTCTAAACCTTTTAGTTTGCTTTTTTTAGTTTCTATTCTTAGGTTGTATCCTAAGTTATGGTTTTCTTTTCGATTTTAACCATTTATTTATCTTTCCCAATTCGATCTCTTTGACACGATCTCTCATCCCCTCGACTGACAACACGAACAACCCAAACAGATCGAGCAGCACTGGCTGTGGCCACATCTCCAACGTATATATCCTTATGCATAACACCAATGTGAGGTTCCTCTTCAGTGGTGCGATCTTGATGGTGGTGAACAGTGCCCTCCTCCACAAACTATAATGAATCCAATATCGAGAAAAATACAAGTTATTTTCAGTTTAATGTTACAACGCGTTAAAATTTAGTTTGTTAGTTCAATATGAGTAATGCTTTACATGAGATTGTTATAGTATGTTTGTGAAGTGTGAATGAAGTTGGTTTTCCTTATTTCGAAATTTTTATTTTTGTTCCTAGTTTCCGTAGGATTTTGCATAGCACTGACTATTAAGTGAAAAACATGCTGGTTAGGTGTGATTATTCATAATGGACATGAGTTAGAAAGCAATGTATGAGTTCATATTAATATTTTCTTAATTGTTTGTTCTATTTTGTTGAAGGAGTAGCTTGTGGGAGCAACGATTTGAGAAAGGTGGATATTCAGGAAAGAATTTTGGCATACCTTCGACGTGTACGATGTATCCACTCTTATTTCATTGAATAGTAATATATTAGCTACATACTATAATTTGACCCATTCCCCATTACTATGTTATGAACAAATATTTGATATTTTTTTCTTTTTAGGTCCTGTAATAACCGTCGTGGATAAGCTTGATTGTAACTATGTGATTTATGGATCATTTTTGTTTTTATTTATTTATTCTTTTTACAGATATGGGTCATTTTTGTTGAGTTAGCGATTTATGTATATGTAAATACTTGGTTTATGTATATGAAATTTATGTATATGTGAATACTTGGTCCAAGTACATGTGAATATTTTATTTATGTATATGGTTCACATATGTGTTTATATATATGTTTTTGTATGTGTAATAGGTATAATTGATAGGTATTAGGTACAATTGTGGAAAAAAGCTTATCGAAAAAATCTTTCATGACAATTTTATTTCGTTATTGAAATATTATCAATATGTGACATTTTAAAAGTGTCGTTGTTTTAATAGTTATGATAGTTATAAAACAACATGAATAATTGTAATTGTCAACAAAATATGTTTTCTAACACTAAAACAATGTAACTGAAATTTTTTTTGTGACAAATAAAAATTGTCACTATAAAGACATTCATGACGATTAAAAATTGTCAATATAAAAATTTTCTTGACAATTAAAACTGTCAATGTTGACCGTCAAAACTATCATTATAAAAAATTTTGTGACAGTTATAAATGTTCATTATTATGGGGGATTAGTACATAGATGATCTATTTAGAAATCATAATTATGTAAAATGATGGAAAAGTATAGAATTTACATTTTTATCATGAAACAATCACTAATTAGATAGTACACATGACACAAATTACTAGTATATCCTTAGGATCCATCTCAATATTAAATAATTATTAAAATTTAGAATTGGTAAATTGGGAGGTCAAATCCTTTAAAATGTGCTAATGATACTTTCCAAAATTAAAAAATCTCAAAACCCAAAAACCCATCCATTTTCAAAACCCACCTCTTTCTTCTTTCTCCGACCGTCGGTTTTCCTTCCTCCGATCCTCCGTTCCTCTTCTCCGACCTTCTACCTTCGTCTCCGACCAGCTCGGCTTTTCTTTGTCGCAAGAGCATTTCATCTCCAACCGCGTTCGAAAAGAGATTTTCGTCGGTTCTTATTCTCCGGGCGTTTTTGCTTGCCTTCATCTTCGGCCGACGTTTGCCTGCCTTTATCTTCAACTGCCTCTATTTTTCTCAGTCGTCAGAGCAGTTCATCTCCAGATTGAAAGGTTTGCATTCATGTTTTAAATTTTTGATTTGGTGTGAAATATTGTATATGTGAGGATATATAGTATAGTGATTTTATTAGGATATATCTTATAACTCAACTTGTATATATGCGGATATGCATATATAAACTATAGTGATTTTGAATGTATATATGTGGATATATAAATGGATATATCTTATAACTCAACTTGTATATGCATATATATACTATAGTGATTTTGAATGTATATATGCGTATATATAAGTGGATATATATTGTGATTTTGAATATATTTTTTTAATGTGCGGATATATGTTTATGGAGATTTCAAAAAGATGTTTCTATTATTTTGAATTGTCTTTGAAGATTGAGCACCAATACGGGAGTGAATTAAGGGAAAATCAATCTTATTGAAGGAGTAAATTAAGGTTTTGAATGAGTAAAATAAGGGATTTGTCTTGAAAATTAGTATGGGACCCACAATAATTTATGGAATTAAATTTTTTATATTTAAAAAAACAAATAACTATAATAAATGTAAATGCAATAAATAAGGGTAAAATCGGAATTAAAATAAAATCCAGAAATCTAAAAGTGTAAAATTAGAAAAATTTAGACATTTGTGTAAATAACTTTCTAAAACAGCTCTCCAAAGACATCATCTCTTATTATGACTTTCTTGACGTTTATAAATAGACATTAAAAATATTTTGCAACAATTATAGATTGTCGTTAAAATACATTTTATAACAATTATAAACTATAGTTAGAAAGCATTTCGTGACAATTATAAACTATCGTCATTAAGTTATTGTTGACATGAGAACAAAATTTTTTATAGCTTTAGTGACACTTATAAATTATCATCAATTAAGTTTTCGTGGCATTTTAAAATTGTGATGGAAGATTTATTCATGACAAATTATAACTGTAGTTGTAAATGTATTAATGACAAAATTAAAAAACTATCATGTTATCCTCTTTTTTAATAACTTAAATCCATGACAATTATATAACTATCATCAATTAAGTTAATGACAATTTTAAACTGTCATTGAAACCCATATTTCTAGTAGTGCATTCATTAGTTACTATATTTGTTTAATTATTTATTAAAATACAATAATTTAATCATTAATGTGAACATTTGTATTAAATGAACATCACTTCTCATTAAGAAATAATACATTTTAAAATATAATAATTAATGCAATATAATGACCTTTATTGGAGGCAATTTAAGAGAAAAAGAAACTTATTTAATTCTTAAAAATCTAAATTTTTAAATATTTAAAAATTTTGACATTCGCAAAATATCATATATATAGATCTATATTATATATAAAAATGGCTATAAGTGAGACAAATTTATTTATCCTACTTGCTTCCTCTCTCCCAGACTCTTACGCCACTTCCCCATCTCTCCTTTTTTTTTCCTTTCAAAATGTTCTCTCTAATTTTCACAAGTTAATTATCTCTCTACAAGATTCTCTCTCTTGATCCTCTTATTATATTTCTTTCTCGTTCACTCTGGATTAATTCTTTCCCTACTCATCCAAATTTCTTATTCAAATTAACCCACCCAAATAATTTTTTACTCTTTTCTTTTTTGTCTTGTAAAATTCTATTTCACTTAATTTTGCATTTAAAATGTTAGAATATGAAAAGTTTTAGCATCTATTTAACTAAGTATTTACTTATGGAATTTGAAATGTTTTTTCTTCCTCTCCCTCACTCTAAAAGTCATCGTCTAAGTATTAATTATGGAACTTGAAAGGTTTCTCTACCTCTCTTTCTCCTTTTCTATATAATTACTGAGCCTTCTAAGTCTAAGGTGCATTGGTGATTCTAGATTTCATCATATGGAAAACCCCTATCTGCCAATTAAATAAGAGTCGTCACAATTATCAATCTACGTTCTACTACAATCTTCTCAAAGTGTTCTCACCATTTCGATGAAGGTGTTGGATCGGCATGATAATCTTAAAGGAGGTGAATAGGGGGCTTAATTAAATTTTATAAACTTTTTAACACAGTGGGCCCAATTTAAACAATTATGTAAACTTTTTACTAATAAATAATTTTAACACAACATTAATCAATAAATTATAAATAAATTTCAAATACCCTAATTAATCCAAATGTAAATATTGACCATAAACACGAATAACAAATTTTAGCAATTAATTTCATACAATTTGTAATAAAGAAAATTAATTGCAAAAATTAAATAGAAAAAACTTGACTGTTTCCACGTTATGAGTCAAACCGCTACAAAGAATTCTTTTTCCGAGAGCAAGAAGAAACTTGATCCTTTCTACGATTCAGGATCAAATTGTTGCAATGCTTTTTTTCAGGATGAAGAGTAACCCTTACAATAGATTTGAAAAACGAATAACAAGGTTGCAAACTTTCACAAAGAGTAGATATACATATTTAACTCACAAATTTTGTATGCAAAATTCTTACGAAATAAAAGCTCTCAAATGGTTATGAGAAGTAATAAAAGCTCTCAAATGGTTATGAGAAGTAAAATTGAATAGTTCAAAGATCTCTCAAATTTAAAATTTCTTTCACTAAAAATTATAAAAACATTGAAATTTTGGAGAGAAGAAACGTAAAGAAATTTTGTGAGAGAAATTGATGTTTGATTTTGAGAGAATGAGGGGTTTAAAGAATAGGAAAAAGAAATTAAAGGAAAAGATTTAATGAAATAAAATAATAATAAAAAAATCAACGGTACCTTTTCTTTCTTTTTTTTTTTTTACCAATCACGTCGGCCTCTTAAATTTGATGTGACAATTTTCTCTCTTTTTTTCTATTTTTTCTATTTTTTTTAACAAGTTACCTCTCGCAGGTGACTTTATATATATATATTTTTCTTTTTCTATCTTTACCTTTTCTTTTTCTTTTTCTTTACTTCTCATTTCTTTCTTCTTTCTTTTGTTCTTTTTCATTTCATTTTTTTTTTGCTCTTTCTATTTTGTTGATCTATACAAATTGCGCTTTTTCAATGACTTGTTATAATGACTCAGTCACCACGTCATCTACCTTGATATTTTTCCTTCCAGCTTGTTTTGTCCATAATTTTTCCATTTGAACTTCGATTTGGGTAATTCAGAATCCGTTGGAATCGTCGTATTGAGCTTTACGCTATGGACACTTCAAATATCAAAATTGTCAAATAACAAAATTAAGTTTGTTATCATCAAAACATTAATTAGTTAATTAATTAATTTGAGACTAAGGGACAAAAAGCCAAATGAAGTTCAATTGTTCGACAATCTTTATAGTGAATACTATATGGGCCGTAATTTCTCCACTCAATTGGCCACCATGTTAGCTTCTACAAAATCATTGATGGAACTCGACAAGGACGAACCTTCCATATATGATAAATTCTAAAAATTAGTGAAAATTGTATTGGATTGGAATCTCAATTGGCTGGGTTGTCTCACCGGAGTCGTCGTGTGCGATGGTAGACAGGAGAGATTTGGTAGAGGAGAAGAGGATGAGATGATTGGGACGACAGGAATGTGCGATGGTGGACGGGAGCGATTTCGTGGAGGATAGAGGATTGGGACTGACAGGAATTGTAATTTGTATATTACAATTTTATCTTTTTAAATCCAATCATAATTGATAGATAATTAAATAAGGTAATGTGTATGATGTAAGTTGTGAAAGTTTAAGTGAAATATATATATGACCCAACGTCAATTTCTGCAAATAGTATCAAGAATTAGAGTGAGCGTCTCTATTTACTGGTTTGTTAAGAAAATTGACAAAAAGTTGCATAATTTTCAAATATGGCTAAATGGAATATTTGGAGTAGATTGTTTGTACGATTCCTTCCACTTTTGCCCTTCCAGCTTTATAATAGTTTATATGTTTCCCTAATTTACATTTTCAAATTACAGCTCCTCTATTTTTAGTTGCAAATTTGAACCGGAAAATCGAATCTCTTAGAATTTTATTTTTATTATTATTATTTTTAGTACGAGGTGGGATCCAACATATATGTAATTAAGTTAGGCTCGTTTTGACAATTTCATTTTATTATGATTTGAATTTTCATTATGTTTTTCACTTTTTCCTATTTTCCTCTTTATTATTTCAATTATTATTTTTAATTATTATTCGTACCTTGTTTTTGTTTTTTCGAATTGGATTTCATTTTTAACTCATTCAATTACACACGTGACATATGTATAACAATACATATTACACCATATATTCTATAATTATTACTATCGACCTTGTAAATATATAGACTAGTTGGGTTTTTTGGTTCGAGTCAAGGGTTAGACACGTACCTTCTTCAATCGGATACATTAATAAAACTTACGTTTACTCAAATATTACTCGAACCATAGTATTCATACGTTATTTAAATAAGGGATATCTAGTCATCAGTACTAAGTATTATTCTTGTTAAAAAAGCAACATAATGGCAAAAGAAATTGGTAGAAATGATTAGGAGGTTGCCTATGAAATCCCACAGGGAAAATGAAGTGTCCTTTAGAAATTTAATGAACAGTTTTTGTTTCTTACTTGGACTGGACGCCACTCTTTCAATTGCTTCCAAGAAACACAAACCCCCACCACTCAGATTACAAAAATGGAATCAAATTAATTAAATGTTGTTTTTTCTTTTTTAATTTGATTTAGAATTTGGTATTTGACATGTCCGGCGGGCGATTCACGTCCACCAGAATCCACGTCATGGCTTTGGACGGCGTCGTTAACGTCAACTCCCTCTTCACCTTCGCCGTTTTCCTCGGCGTCGCCTGGTACCCCACCGCCGACCCCGCCGCCAACCTTCTCGCCGACGATGACGACGGGCCGTGCGCCGCCAGGGCCGCTGTGGCCGAGAGCCTCATCGCCTGCCACGTGTACTCGTTCAGCTGCTTCCTCTTCTCCAGCCTGGTGGCGTCGGCGCTGAAGCAGGCCATCCGAATAAGCAGAGGTGGCGGCGAGGCTGTGGCGCACGCGCTGGGGCTGCGCGTGGGGATCGTGGTGTCGGCGGTGGGGTCGATTCTCGGGTGCGGGTTCTTGGTGGCGGCACTGCTGAATTTGGTTCAGATAAAGCTTGGGAAGTTCGGTTGCGGTCGGTGGGAGACGGCGGCCGCCGCCGTCCCTTTGATCACTTTGGTTCCTTCCGCGCTGTTCATCTACATTGCCCTTGTCCTTCATTCCTTCACACGCTAGCATCTTTTTTTTCTTCTTAGAAAGTTGAATATCAGTAATTTCTTTTTTTTATTGTGTTTATTTAATATATTTTTTAATTTAAAAATAATTAAGCTAAACCAATTGGTATACTTTAAATTTTTTTTAATATATCTTTAAATTTAAAATTTCAATTTTGTGTCTAATAAATCTATATTATTTCCAGTATACATTTTTTTAAAAAAAATTAGAAGTTCAAATCCAGTACCCTATATTTTTGGGTATAAGCTCAAATTAAAAAAAAAAGTTAACAACAAGAATATGTAAGTTACGAAATGAAAAATTTATTGGTCTTTTGGAAACTTCTTAAAGCACGTGTACTAAATAGACAAGATTTAAGAACCAAGACTAAATAAACCCAATTTAAAAGTCGAATCAAACCTATAGTTTACCTTTTTGTTTTGTTTTTTTACGATTTCCTTTTGCATCAATGGTTATAATTTTTTTTTCTCTTTTTTTGTTTAGTTTAACGCGTTGGAGTGCAGATTGGAAACTCACAGCCCTTTTAGGAGCAGTAGATTCCTTAACTAGTTGAGCTATGTTCATGTTTAGATATTGCTGCAGTGTACATTATTCATTTTTCTTTTTTTTTCTTTTTGTCTTTTTTATGAAGAATAGTTGAATTTATTCTAGTTACTAATCTGTATATATTAAAAAGTACGAATGTGAAATAAACATTTTATGGACAAAATTATCCTTCACTTTTTAATAAATACAATCTATATCCTTTTCATTTCTTTGCCGACAATTTGTGTTTTTCTTTATTTTTTTTCCTTCTGACACTTCTGTTTTCTTTCCATTCATTTTCCTTTTCTTCCCCCAACATTTTTTAAACATTCTGTTTTCTTTTTGTTTGGCGATAAAAATACCTTGAACACGTGGAGGGCACTCATTGAAGCTCAAGCAATGAAATATCTCAGGTCCACCTCGAACCTGCAGAAGTGATTGGGTTCACCCATTGAAAAAGACTAAGTGTAACATGTCGAGGTTCGACCTGATTGGGGTACGATCTGCTCGGAACCCGACATGTTTGACATGAGAAAAAACATATAACCGCCGGTCGTGAGTACTGTCGGATCCACCACCTATAAATAGAGGGCCTCATTTCACGCTCAAGTATCGAATCTCACCTCGAGCTAAATATTGAGTTCGACCTATACTAACTTGAGCGTCGGAGCGTTTGCCCTCTTATGCAGGTTCACTCTTGAGTTTGGGTCAAGCCAGGGACCGGGTTCGAGCTTGGTTCGGTTAATAGCGTTGTGTAATTCTTTGCATAAACATTTGGTGTCGTCTGTGGGGAGGACATCTTAAGTCATCCTGATCT
The DNA here is from genome assembly GCF_001995035.1 of Momordica charantia. The sequence continues at coordinate 187,295 of NW_019104643.1, forward strand.
AAAAAGCGTGAACAAGGATGGTTCAATCAGCAAACTCAACCAACACTGCAGACCGAAGAGCTTTGGCTGCCAATGATGGTCACCAGAGGGAGGTCGGAGTAGAAGTGGCAGAGGGCCAGATTCATGAAGGCCTTGGGGCTGAGCCGCTCCGTAGGTCGGCACGCATCACCATGCTCGTTCTACCACCGGCACATCCAAAATCGTCCAAGGCCAATCGCGGCCGAGGTGGTGCCTCGAGGAGCAGCCCCAGCTCCTACCAGGGAGAATTTTGATGCACTCCAAAAGAAATGGAGGCAATGCGCACCCAGATGTGCACCATGGAGGAAATGTACAACGAGATGGTGCAAGCCGTAAGTGCTGGGTCTCGATCAGAAGACCGGGCGGTGTGCGAGCAAACAGGTCTGCACCTTGACCCAGTCAATGAAGAGCACCCTGGAGGAGACGAAGATGAGGAGTACACTCATCAGAGAGGCGATCTTCGCGACCATCTCAACAGAAAAAGAAGCTCGTCCCTCCGAAAGGGACAATCTCCATCCTGCTCGCACAAGAATTCCAACCAGCAAGCTGAATCTTCTTACAACCCGATAACTCCCGAGGGAGTGATCACAAGAGAGGAGTTCGACTAGCTTAAGAGCAAGTTCGATGCTCAGGTTGAAGCCCTGAAGGCTAGATGCGAGAAAAAAGAATGTTCGTTCGATGATGGCGACCTGGGAGAATCGCCATTCACCTTGGACATCTTGGAGGCTTCAATCCCTTCAAAGTTCAAAACTCCTACCATGAAGCCTTATGATGGGTCTAAGGACCCAAAAGACTATGTTGAGGTCTTCGAAGGCCTCATGGACTTTCAGGCGGCAACAGATGCAATCAAGTGTCGTGCCTTCCAGATCGCGCTCACCGGCAGCGCGCGCCTGTGGTATCGAAGACTGCCGGCCAGGTCGATCTCGACCTACACCCAGCTGAAAAAGGAGTTCATTAGTCAATTCTCTTCTCGACATTATGATAGAAAAACAGCGACTCACCTCGCCACCATTAGGCAGAAGGAAGGAGAGACGCTGAAAGAATATGTCACAAGGTTCCAGGAGGAGCAGCTGAAGGTCGCGCACTGCTCCGATGACTTGATCATGTGCTACTTCCTCACCAGCCTGGCCGATGAGGCCTTAACCGTGAAGCTCGGAGAAGAAGTTCCAGGCACTTTCGCCGAAGTACTGCAGAAAGCTAAAAAAGTCATTGACGGGCAGGAACTTCTCCGAACCAAAACTGACCGACCTGAGAAGCAGATTGACCAGAAAAAGCCCAGCCAAGAGAAGAGGAAGGCTGAGTCCAAGTCCAAGGACAGGGGGTCATCTTCCTCCAGTGGCCGAAGGTCGGATAAAGGCCCCAGTCGGAGCCGACTTTATGAGCGTTATACTCCGACCACCATCCCAATCTCTGAAATACTTACAAATATTTAGGAGACTGGGATGGAAAAGCTTCTCAAGCCACCTGAGAAGCTCCGAGGAGACCCAGAGAAGCACAACAAAGATAAATATTGTCGTTTTCATCGCGATCACGGCCATAATACGTCAAACTGCTGGGAACTTAAGCGCCAGATTGAAGACCTCATTCAAGATGGCTACTTCAAAAAGTTCGTTGGCAAACCGAGGTCCAACTAGGTGGAAAAGAAAGAAGAAAGGAAGCGTTCGAGGACGCCACCTCGCCGAGATGACCCACCTGCGGTCATCAACACCATTTTCGGGGGCCCAAGTGGGGGTCAATCTGGAAATAAAGGAAATGAGTTAGCTCGCGAAGCCAGGCGCGAGGTGTGCTTCATTAGGGAGTAGAGACCGACCTCCTCCATTACTTTCAACGACGCCGACCTGGAGGGGGTCCATTTGCCCCATAATGACGCGCTCGTGATCGCTCCTCTCATCGATCACGTCCTGGTCCGAAGAGTACTGGTAGATGAAGGCGCATCTGCCAACATCTTGTCCCTTCCAACATATCTTGCCTTAGGATGGACCAGGTCGCAGCTGAAGAAGAGTCTGACACCCTTGGTTGGATTCTCTGGAGAATCGGTCTCTCCAGAAGGGTATATTGACTTGTCGGTCACGA
>NW_019104643.1:195023-229484 GCF_001995035.1 Momordica charantia
TGGCTCCGTGCTTTGAACAGTCTTAAGGGCGTGAGCACGGCCCTTAGACTTGCGCTTCACACTGCCAGTGAACCCGCACACCATTGCTGCAAGGCAAATAAAGCAAAATGTCAGAAATAAAATTCGAGGTAAAAAACTTGAAGTGAGGCCGAGCTCGACTTACCAAGTTCGGAGTTTAGCCTTGAAGCTTCGATCGGACGTACCAAGGGGTTGTAGTCTAACAACCCAGATTCCAGGAGCAGCTTGTCAATCACCAAGGTTCCGATCTTCCGGCCCCTTGGGAATTGATCCTTGTAATACTTGAGGGTGTCGAAGGAGGCTTGAGTGAGCTCGGGAATCGGTTTGATCGACACTGCACAAGACATAGAAGAATTCAAGTTAGATATGAAAAAGTTAGAACATAAAGATTTAAAGATGCAAGAAGTAATCATAACGACCTCATACCTAGGTTCCCAAACCTAACAKGCACGTCAAAGAAGGGACGACCTGATTCGTTCTTTGCCAGCCACTCTCCAGAGGCAAAGAACCATTTCCCCACCCATCCTTTGATAGAGGTCGGCCTTTTTGACTATACCACCTGCGCCTTTCCTTGCGCACATATAATACCGACCTGGCTTCTTAGCTATTCTCTTGGCTTCGAAGCACCCAAGAAGCTGCTCGACACTTAACAGCTCGGCCTCGTCCTCGTCTCGAGCTCGTAACCAAAAAAGGATTGACAAAGCAAAAATGACACCCCATCCATTGAGGGCCACTTGAGCAGGTGTCAGTCCAATTCGGTTTAAAAACTCCTGGGCAAAAGGATGAAGGGGAAGTCTGAGGCCGTACTCAAACATTTTTAAATAAAGAGTGACCCATCCCTCTGGAGGATTGTCAGCTCTTTCCCCTTCCTCTGGGATCCTAAGGAGGATGTCATTGGGAATACTAAACCCCCTACGGAGGGGTCCGAGGTAATGTTCAGGCATCTTCGAAGGGTATTCCAAACCCAGGCCCGAGGTGGAAGTGTCACTATCCTCCCCATCATCAGAAAACCTAAAATTTTCTATCTCTTCCAGTTCGGACACTAACCTAAGAGCTAAGTCCTCCCCAGAGTCACTAGGTTTGGGGGGCGAACTGCTTATAGTCCGACCTGCACTACCTAAACTATCACTACTGGAAGGGGAAGACATGAAAACTACCATATTCGAAAACAAGAAAAAAACAAGAATGACTGACCTACAGAAGGTTCGAGCTGGTTTCAGATCGAACTCCAGAAATTCAGGGAACGTAAGGTTTGACCTGAAGTCCCGGAACTATTTATAGCTAATCGGAAAAACCTCTGCGCCGTACACGTGTATTGAACGAGCGGCTGGGATCGTCTCGAGATTCGTAACGACAGAATACTTGAGTATTTCGACAGCCTGGCAGATTGAAACGTCTTCCACAGCGGTCACATTTCTTCTATGAATTAGAGGTCGCCACGTGTCCAAAATTGAGTCGGATAAACTTCTCTGCCAGATCGAGATCGGACCTGACAGAGAGAGGGCCAATGTTTGGGGATAAAAATACCTTGGACACGTGGAGGGCACTCATTGAAGCTCAAGCAATGAAATATCCCAGGTCCATCTCGAACCTGCCGAAGTGATTGGGTTCACCCATTGAAAAAGACTAAGTGTAACATGCCGAGGTTCGACTTGATTGGGGTTCGATCTGCTCGGAACCCGATAAGTCCGACATGAGAAAAAACATATAACCGCCGGTCGTTAGTACTGTCGGATCCACCACCTATAAATAGAGGGCCTCATTTCACGCTCAGGTATCGAATCTCACCTCGAGCTAAATATTGAGTCCGACCTATACTAACTTGAGCGTCGGAGCGTTTGCCCTCTTGTGGAGGTTCACTCTTGAGTTCGGGTCAAGCCAGGGACCGGGTTCGAGCTTGGTTCGGTTAATAGCGTTGAGCAATTCTTTGCATAAACACTTTTCTTTTTAACTTTTTTTCCCTTTTTAACACTATTAAACATTTCATTTTGTTTTCATTACTTTTTTTAATATATATATTTTTTTATAACACTTATACAGGTATAAACATGTTTAATTAGTTTGTCTATTAAAATTATATCTACATTGATTTTGTTGTGCCTTTTAAAAATAGTTAATCACCTATTATTACCTACACTCCACTATTCAACTCACCATACTTTATTTATTTATAAAAACTCACACAAAAGTTTTTCATTTTCTCCTAAAACACAAGAACATTTAGACATTAAAAAGAAAATTTGCATACTTCATACCTCATCAATTTAAAGAAAGAAAAAAACTCACACCTAAGATTTTTCATTTAAACTTTAGACATTCATAAAAAAAAATGAAAACTTTCTAACTTCTTCCATGAGTTTTTATAAATAAATGATGTATATGATGGTTGAATAGTGAGGTGTAGGTAATAATAGAGGATTAACTAACCATACATGCAAATAGAATTTCAATAGACTTCTTTTGAAAAAAAAGTGGAAAATGATAATTCAATATAAAAATCCATTTAAATATGTTTAGTACCGGAAGTGTTAGAAAGAAGGTTTTTTTTCTTTTTTTGGAGAGTGGGTTAGAAAGAAGGTTAAAAAAAAGTGAACGAAAAATTACTGGCAATGATAGTGTTAAAAAATAAGAATTAAAAGATAAAAAAAATTAAATGATTTTAATTTTCTCAATGACAACAACACTCACGAACAACACATATAAATAATAAAAATTTTAAAACTTTCTTACTTCTTCCATAACCATGAACATTAATGATTGACTAAATAAATTTTATAAAATAAATAATTACACACTAATAAACCTTTCATTTAAACGAGAGACTTTTTATTTTCTCACCTATTTACTATATATATAGATTGTCTTGGGTTTGAGGCATACATCATATTCACCATTTTGTTCCATTGTCAATTAAAATCGCATCTTTGTTTTTCAACTTTTTGTGAATATGTCTTTAGAAAAATATGTTCTGTTGAAGAAGTTGGAGCCGTTTGAAAATGAATGGATAGTAAAAATCACGGTACTTCAAAGAGGAACAGTTGAGACTTTACAAACCATCGAGGTCCACTCCAAGTGTTGAAGTTGATCCTGATTGATGAAGAGGTATTTTTTCCAACGAGGATTTATTATTTATTCATAAAAATTATTTTGGGATTGTTCATTTCTATTTTATATTTGGTTGTTTTCTAATACATATTTTTTTTCTAGGGAACTCAAATTGAGACGGTGATGTATAATGAAACTATTGCAAGATTGGAGCACAGTTTGAAGAAAAATGGTTCCTATTTCATTATCAATGGAAATATAAAACCAGTTGATAATAGATTCTTCAATGTTAACCAAGATATTGAGTTATCTTTATCAACAAATACAAAAGTTCAAGAGTCCAATGAAATAGTTTCGATAAAGAAATTTCACCACAATTTCATGGATTTGAATAATACAATGAATTTGTTGAGTGAAAACAGACCATATGTATTTTTCTTTTTAAATTTAAAATAGTATGATATTTACAATTTTATTAATTCAATATATTATTTTTGTAGATGTGATTGGAATTGTCACCGCCGTAAGACCAATTATAAACATCCAGAGTAAAAAAAGTGATGGCCGAAGCATCAAAAAGAGAGATATTATTTTGATCAACTCAAGGTATTAATATTTATTTGTAAACTAATTGCTTTTTAATATTTTTTTTAGATATTGTAGAAAGTTAAATTTTAATATTTTAAAACATGTTTATAGTTAGGTTTTTGGTTTATAAAGTATAAATTCTTAGAGATAGAAATAATTGTTATAAAAATTAATATATATATTTATATATATATATATATATTAAAAAGTACGGATGTGGAAGAAACTTTTTTTGGACGAAATTATCCTTCATATTTTATCAAATATCATATATGTCTTTATTGGGTGTGGGTTGCTGGCAACTAAAATTAATTACTTTTGCTTTGATTTTTTTTAGCACATGTTAGATGCTATTAAGATTAATCAAACCTATTTAATTTATTTATCTTTTGAAATTCTATAAAAATTCATTTGATTTTTTTTATTTAAAATGTTAGAATAGGAAAAGTTTTCCTATCTAGTAGTTTTTAATTATTGAATATTGAAAATCTTTAGAATCTCAAAAGTTTTACAACCTCCTGTTTCTTTTACAACTATAATAGAACTCTCTTCCATCTATTTCCAACATAATTTGATGTAGAGCAGTGTTGTTTAGCAGTCTGAACATTGGTAAAAGGTAAATATATATACGTATAATTTTAGCGAATATCATTCATCATATTTATATATTAAAAATTTTGTTTATTGAAGATTTTATTAGAGAATATTAATAATCCAACTTTTAATAAAAATGAAATTATTTTTTTTAACCAAATAAACTTCTCTATGTTCATCCTTCAAAATATTTACTTCTAAAATTTATAATTTATAATTTTTCACTTATAGCAATTAAATAAATTTTAAAATAAAAGTACACACATTGAAACTAATAATTTAAGTACATTCATGAAATTAACATGGAAAATAATGTGAAATTTTTTAATATAAATTTTATAATTTACTCTTAAAAATTAATTTTAAAATCTAGAATTTTATCTCTAATTATAATTAATAATTGAACCAAATTTTTTCGCCTGAAAAAAAAATTGAACCAAATTTTAAAGAAATAAAAATGTAAAAATATATTGAAATTAATAATTAGATGCATTGATAAATTTGTCATTACCAAATAAATCTATCTATATTTTTTATCAGAGAACATTGACTTTTAAAATTATTGACTTTTAAAATTTATGATTTTTCAATAAAGTCACAAATTTAAAAAATTTACAACTTTATCTCTAATTATAATTAATAATAGATTTTGAAACATTATAATATTTTAATAGTTAAACAATGTTTACAAAAGTAAAAATATAAAAACTATATTGAAAGTAATAATTGGATGCATGAGAAAATTGTTATCACAAACTAAACATCTCAATGTTCATTCAAAATATTGACTTGAACCATTTATACTTTTTCATTATATTTTCATTTTTATTAATAATTAAACAAATTTGAAATCAAAGTTCAAATACACTGTGAAACCAATAATTTAAATCAATCAAAAAAAAAAGAAACCAATAATAATTAAATGAATGTTAACAGTCTAAATATAAATTTTTTTTCCAATTATTTCTAAAATTTATGATTTTATCTTTAGTTATAGATTATAATATTTTTTTTTAACTTACACTTTTGTCATGAAACAACCCTATTTAAGATGGTATTCATCATCAAATTTACTAATATATCCTTTTTATCTATACCTCAATATTAATTAATTTTTAAAATCCAGAATTGGTTACTTTGGAGATTACATTTTAAATCCCCTAAATTTTGCCTAATTAGACTCTCCAAAAAGTAAAAAAATATCAAATCCCCAAAATCCTCCATTATTGAAAAAATTCGAAAACCTCATTCCTCCAACTTTTCTTCTTCCTCTGTTGTTCTGTTTCCGTCCATTCCTTCGTCTCCAGCCGCCGTCTCCGTTCTTCTTCGTCGCTAGAACAATCAGTCTAGCTTCTCCTTCGTCTTCGGCCAACCGTCCATTGTTTTCGTCTGTTTATCCCGAGGTTTCTTTTTTGTCGTTGGCCGCCCGTCGACCGTTCAAGCCCTCCGTTTATCCCGACCATTGTCTAGTCGCCGGCCGGAAGGTTTGTATGTTATTTGCTTTGTTCGTTAATTGTAAAGGGATATAATCGTATATACTTTATAGTCAGATATAGGTTATATCTCCATAGTTTATATCACCATTGTTAAGTGTATATTACTTAAGTTTATAGCCGGATATAATTTATATTTCCATATAAATGAAAAAGTAGCCTTGTTAAGTGTATGTTACTTAAGTTTATAGCCGGATATAATTTATATTTCCATATAAATGAAAAAGTAGCAGGGTATAATTTATATCTCCATAATATATATATATATATATATATATTCCATATAAGTCTATGTTATAATGACTATAGTATTGAAATTTGGCCAAAAATTATAATGAAATGAAAAAATATTTTGTAATAAATTTCACTATTTAGTAGAATATATTAACGAGTAAATTAAGAGATTATGAAAATCATTGATTTAGGTCCCACAATAATTTAATGTTTACACAATTAAATTTGGAATATTAATCTTTTATATTTAAATAAAAGACTAATTATAATAAATATAAATGCCATAAATAAGGGCAAATTTGACATTTGGAAAAAAATTTAAATCCAAAAATCTAAGATGGTAAAATTTATAAACATTGGACATTTATGAAAATAAGTTCCAAAATAATTCATCTCTAAATATTATGATTAGGGAATTGTTTCCACCAGAGACAGCAAAGCTTTTAAGATAAGAGGAATTAGTGAAAATACAGAAAAATCCACACCATCTTCATAGTAAAAGGAAAACCAAACAACAAATCTAAAATGGTATACACAATGTTGTAATGTAATAATCCAACTTCAAAGCTGCCTCTGCTCTGTGCTGCTTTATGAATTCCTACACTCAAAAAAAAAAAAAAAAGGCACTTCTTGAGGTGAGAACCTTCTACCTCTTGCACAAAAAACGTCTCACGCTCAATAGAAATGTATTTGATTAGGGAATAAATTTAAACCAATCAAACCGACCAAATCAAAAGTTAACTATATTTCTTTAAAATAAAATATTTACGATTTTTTATTTATTTTTATATCTATGAGTGTTTAGGAGTATTTGTACATACCTCGACTACTATCACAGGACAACCGCCTAACGCGACTATATTTGGTTGTCGAAGTAACTCAAGGGATATTAAATCCTAGATAGATGACCACCATAGATTGAACTCATTCTCTCTAAGTCTGTTACTATTTAGATTGGTTTACCACAATAAATGATGTGATATTATGTTTAATAATGTTCTTAAGAATTGAAAAATAGGAAATAGAAAAATTAAAACAGAAAATATTGTTCAAATGCTTTGTAATCATCCTTTCAAGAAGAAATCAAAGATTCTTTAGGTCAATGCTATTAAATCAACACCAGAGAATGATGTGATATATGTTTAATAATGTCACGTGGAACCTTTTACTGAACGAAACAAAANTCGTCGTCGGCAGCCGCTGCACCTCGCTGGAAAAAGAACTTGTGGCTGCCGAAAATTAACAACAAGAAGAAGGGGGGTGGCGGCTAGAGGGGTGGAAGAGGAGAAAGAGATGAAACCTATGTTTGTTTTCTTTCTTTTTTTTCTTTTCCTTTTTCCCTTATTTGTTTTTAATACTAAAAGCTCAATCCCTTATTCCTAAGGGAGGCCCAACAAAAAAAAACAATGGTCTAAAACAATAAGCCCAATAATTATACTTTAAAAATGAAATAAAACTTACAACAACCCGAAATAAAATAGTTAACTGAACCTATAAAATCCAAGAATTAAAGTTATCAACTTAAGGAAAAATCCAAAGACACTATTTATCTCTTAACATAAACGAGTCAGAGAACGCGGAGCGTTACAGTGGTCTTGGTATAGGATCGTTCCAGCAGAGAAACAACGCTCTTTTACTTAAATGGTTATGGAGGTTTACTCAAGAAGAAGATGCTCTTTGGAGGCGTGTGGTGGAACGTATTTATGGTACCCTTCCTCATGCATGGCTTACCGCCACTCCAAAAGGTGTAGCAAAAGGGCGGCCATGGTTTGCGATTGCGAACAACATAAACCTTTTCCTTAAGTTTCTGTCTTTCAAGGCAAATAATGGGAAGAAAATCAGGTTCTGGAAGGATCATTGGGTTGGAAACTATTCGTTGGAGATGACCTTTCCTGACCTTTACTTACTCTCTGTGAGAAAGGAGGACACGATCCACGATTGTTGGAACACCGAGCAACAAGACTGGGACCTAGGCTTTCGAAGGGGGCTCTTCGACAGAGAAGTCAACAGTTGGCTAGGCATAATCAATCAGCTAGATACGGTCAGATTGGGAGAGTCCATAGATGGGGTGAGATGGAAGATAGATGGTTCAGGTGTGTTCACTACCAAGTCCACCTTTTTCCATCTTTCAAAGCGTTGTAAGATTATCCAACCCCCCTTTGTCAAGAACATTTGGAAGACAAAGGCCCCTAAGAAGATTAAAGTCTTTCTTTGGTCGGTGGCTCACCGTGGTTTAAACACTCAGGACTGCCTTCAAAGGAAGTGCAGTATTTGGAGCATGCTTCCCTCTGCATGCCCCTTGTGCCTTAAGGCTGAAGAGACCATCGATCACTTATTTCTCCACTGCTCACTTGCCAAAAATTGTTGGTCCCTAGTTTTTTGCCATTTCAACATGAGCCTTTGTCTCCCGCAACGAGTAGATGAGTGGCTTCTTCAAGCCCTAGTGGGTAGCGGATTCAAAAATGCCAAAGGAACCTTGTGGAATCTCGTGGTGGCAGCAGTTATGTGGAACCTTTGGCTGGAACGAAACAAAAGACTTTTTGATGACTCTTCTTTAGATTCTCATGTTTTGTGGAGTAATATTCAGCTCACTGCTTCTAGGTGGTGTCATAGTTTTAGTAAATTCTTTTGCAACTACTCCCTTCTTTCGATCCTTCAAATTGGAAGGCGTTCATGTAGTAGTTTTGTGTTGGGGAGGGGTTTCCTCTACCCCTTGCCCTTAGGTTGTTCTCCCTTTCGTGATTATACACTTCTCTCAGTTTCTTATCAAAAAAAAAAAAAACACAAACAAGAAAGGGGCCAACGGATCTCCTTGAAGTAGACCTCTTGAGGCTTTGATGCGACCTTGGGGCCTACCATTTATAATTATGGAGAAGAAGGTGTTCGAAATGAATCCTTTGATTCATGAAATCCACCTCGGCCCGAAACCTTTCCTGTGGAGCATTTCCAAAAAAAAGTCTCAATCAACCATATCATAAGCTTTCTGAAAATCTAGCTTTAAAATCTAGCCTTGCTTCCTCTTGACTTTGTATTCATCTACAAGTTCATTAGCCCAATGCTTCGAAAGGTTGCATCAATCCCTGACCATTTTTATCCAAGGCCTCGATGACTTTGCAGCGTATTGACACTTGACTATTTCTACTCAACGCCTCAATACTTTTATTTTAACAAAATACTATTTCATTAATTCAATGAAATGAAAAGTTAAAATATACAAAAAGGGGAAAATATCCCAAACCAATGGAGCTACAAAGCTTTCCAATTGGTTAATAGAGAAACAAACCTATAGTGATGAAAGATGAGAAATATTTGTATCCTAAGAAGCACGGACATACGGACATACGGGACACGGACACAATAGGACACGGCGATACGTCAATTTCTAAAAAATTAGTACACATACAAGTTGGGGGTACGTTTATCTTTTTTTAATATTTTTTTAGGATATATGTAAATTTAACGAAAAAAATGCTAAATAAACATAAATCAGCATTACCCATTTGATTATTAAATTTATAAAACAAGAAGAAAAAAATAAACAAAGACTAAGTCCTTGTAAAAAAAAAGAAGAAAGGGACAGAAACAAAACGAAGGATTAGGAACTAAAAAAATATTATCATATTGACCTTGGTAGGCAATAAATAAAGTTTAGAATTAAAAAAGCAGTTTAAAAAAATAAGATTTGTTTTTAGTATATGAAAATGAAAACAAAAGGTTAGGTTATTAGAGTTTACCTAAGAAGCAAAAAGGAAAAACAGAGAAGGCGGGCGGCAGCAAGGGCGCGACAGCAAGGGCGGGCTGCGTTAGCGGTGGCAAGGGCGGGCTGCGTTGGCGGTGGCAAGGGCAAGCAGCGGCGGCGTCGGCGTCGGCGTCGGCAACACAGAAGGGGTGCAGCAGCGTCGGCTTCGTGGAGTGGGTTTGTGTGTTTTGATTGTTCGTGGGTAAGTATTAGGTTACTAATCATTTATTTGTTTTTTTTTTAATTACTAATGGGTATTGGGCCTTTTTATTTGGACTCAGAAAATCCACAAATTTGTCCGGCCGTGTCCAGCCTGTGTCCAATTTAAAAATGAAAAATAAAATAATCAGACACGCCAAAATGTGTGTCTGACACGTGTTCGGGCGTATCCGTGTCGGACACGTGTCTGACACAAATACTTCGCCCAAAAATTGTGTCTGTGTTTCCTAGTTTGTACTCATACTTGTCATCTAATACTTGTCATCCAACTAGACTCATAGCATTGACTCTTGACCATTTTTACTCGAGGTCTCGACACTCATCCTATCCAAAACTGACATATCGATCCTCGACCATTTTTACTTAAAATCTTGATACCCAATTAGTGATGTATCGACCATCTATCCCTAATACCCACTCATTCACTTGATAACAGTACAACTCTCACACACAAGTCCTACAACATGTTTTCTAAGTCATGACTCATGCATCAATTGTAACGCCCCAAATTTCAACATCCCAAATGGAGCATGTTACTAAAACATCCCATTCAACTCAATACAATAAAGTGAATAACTACACTTTATTCCATGACCTCAACTAAGCAACTTTACTAAGTTTTATAAATTATCAACTAAACAATTCTTATCAATGAAGTCTAACACTAGTTTAGTTTCACCTTGAAGCAAAACAATGATAGCTAACATCAATAAATTTTAATTCCACAATCTGAACAGATAACCAAAGCTAGAGTTCAAAAGAATAGTAAATTGACAACTTTAAATCATTCTTAAAATAAGAAATTAAACAAAACTAACCTATTAACTAAAATAACAAACTCAACTAAACATAAAACAACTACATCTATCATACTAGAAAATATTAACTGGAACGAAACTACGCTAAGCAGCTAATGGTCTTTTCCCGTCAAGTCTCCTCCTCGCCATCACCATTCCTATGAGTGACCTCGTTACTTGCAAAATCTAGGGGGAAAGGGGAGGGGGACATCGATGACTTTGCAACATATTGGCCTTTGTCCTTTCCTCTCAAGGCCCCAATACTTGCCTTACCTCTAAAACTCATCGCATCGACCCTCGACCATTTATTTGAAGCCTCGACACTCTTCTTTGTCCAAGTTTGGCATATCGATCTCCGACCTTTATACTTGAAGCCTCGATATCCAACTAGTGACGTATGAGCCCTCTGACCCTGATACTCACCAATTTACTTCATAATAGAACAAAACTCTCACCAGAGCCCTACTACATGCTTTCTAAGCCAGACCCGTGCATCAAATGTCTCACAACAATTCAACATGCTATCATAATCACAAAAAATTATAATAATCACAAAACAGTATACCAATATGCTTTTACAATATAGCGAATCCAGAAAAGCTCAGAATGGTTTCATGAATACAACAATTCAATAATATAATTGTCAATATAATCCAGAAAGATATCCAACAGGCATAAGAGATAAAACACACAATTTAAAACATGCAATTCATACATAAGCACACAGTACACATCCCCACAAGTAAGAACTACTTACTAACAAGGGCCCTAACACGGGTACAGTTCGTTTGGGCCTTTCATTGGAGCTTATAGCCGGAGAGGAACAATAGGGTCTTTAATAACAAAGTCCTTCCTTTTGACATATTTTTTGATAGAGTTATTCTTAGGGCCTTTAATAACAATTAACAAAGCTCTTCCTTTTGACATATTTTTTTGATAGAGTTATCTTCTAACTCTTGGTTGGTGTAATGTTTCAACCCCTTGATAGCTACTCTCTAAATGATCTTATTAAAGTTGGAAAGCTTTCTTGTAATTGCCTTTCTGACTTTTTTATATTTCATACCATCAATGAAATTTTTGTTTCTCAACCAAGACCCTAACATACTACTAAACTCGTCGAAAGATTCTCTAAATTAAAGACAACCAAGCTTGAGTTAGAAACTAACTAAAAAATACTTAATTTGTATCAAAACTACTTTTAGATGAGTTGTTACCTACTAACTCACACTAAAACTTCTTAGGTTAGGAGTGCGTCAACGCCGAGAAAGGTTTGGGCTCCCAAATCTGAGTTCGAATAACCTTAGGCTTGTTGGTCCGATGCCGAACAGTGATGGTTTTCGCCGGAACACCGCAGAAGCTCACTAGAATGGACTGAAACCGAGCCGCTGGAAGGCCACCGCCTAGGTCACTGTCGAAACTACTTCGAGCCGTCGACTGTGGGTGTTGGAGGACGCCGGCCGGAACACCACAGATCGACGCCAATCGAGGGAGGAGTGTCGGATTCGTTGCTGTGGCGCTACTGATGGTGAAGTCGCGCCGCCAGTCGCCGGGTTGTGATGAGTCGTGGAATGCTGGAGTGTCGCTGCCGTTTGTGGAGGGCTGCTACTCTCAGAGCGTCGCTGGTCGCCGCTGGTCCAAGGTCGCTGGAGAGATGGCCACTGAGAAGTACAAGGCGCTGCTGGAACAAAGAAGAAAGGGGGAGAGGGACCTAGTCCCTTTTTTTTTTTTGGAAATGGGATGTTTTTTTTTTTTAACTTTTTGATTACGTCTCTGTAAAATGATGACCATTGATCCCCAATTCCTCTCTTTTTTTTTTCCCTCAAATTTTCTCTCCCACAATTATTCTCTAATCTCTTCTTCTCCTCTCTTTCCATTTACATCATCTTACTTTAAAAAAAAATTATTCTTCTTAAAAAATATATATTTTAAAAAATTAAACTGAAGAAAATCGAACTCAGGCATGTTAAGGTAAACCACTAAAACAAATGTAACAAGGCCCAAGGCCCAAAAGGCTCAATATATGTCATGATTCAAATGGTATTGTAATCCAGGTCTCCGGTTGAACAATTTGAGTGAATTAGTAATACAATAATCACTTCAAGAAATTCAAGAATCGTGCACTGCTTTACATGGTATCAGAGCCTATACAGTCAGTCTACAACTCGATAATCACCACAAGTTCTAATGCCCAGGTGATTAATCCAGGTAATAAAATTACAATTGTGAAGCTGGGAGACGGGAATTTGTTACTTTGGAGCTCCGATTCGACAATAACTTCTTCGTTTGAGCTTCGATTTGGGTAATTCAAAAACGGTTGGAATCCTTATTTCGAGCTCTACACTGTAGATACTTCAAAACAATAAAATTGTCAAATAACAAAATTAAGTTTGTTATCATCAAAATATTAATTAATTAATTAATTAAAATTAATTAATTTGAGATTAAGGGCCAAAAAGCCAACAATTATTACTATTGAAGATCACATTCTACACGTCTTATAAGGATTGGGACCCGAATATGAATCTACTATATCTGTCATCACAGCTAAAACAAATTCAGTGTCAATTCAAGAAATTACATCGTTACTTCTGTCCCATGAAAGCATAATGGAAAAAGATTCAACAGTGCAAGCTACGAAAGACTCTACATTACCATCAGTAAATCTCATGAACAATCATCATAATACTGCCTCACAAAATAATGAGAGTCACAGGTCTCACAATTCACAACATTATGATAATAGACAATATGCAGAAAATAACAGAGGACGTGGAAGGAACAACAGAGGAGGAGGAAGACTGGTATCAAAGAAATATGATACAATGTCAGATCTGCCATAAGTTTGGCCATACAGCTGATCGATGCTACTTTCGAGTACCAAATCAGTCTCATTCTGGAAATGGTAATAATAACAGATAGCAGTATTCCAATGGCTATCCTCAACAACAAAACATGGCAGCTGTGCTAATGACTCCTGACCTGAAAAAAGATACCAATTGGTATCCGGATTCAGGTGCGACAAATCATGTCACCAATGACATGAACAATATCTCAAATGGAAAAGAATTCACGGATGGCCAGCAGATTCATACAGCCAACGGGGCAGGTTTGTCTATAACCCATTCAGGCTCTTCTTCCTTTATCACGCATTCTAATCATATCTTCTATCTACATAATCTCCTACACGTTCCGTCTGTGACCAAAAACCTACTTAGTGTTAGCCAATTTGCAAAAAAAACAAAGTTTATTTTGAATTTCACCCAACTTTTTGTCTTGTCAAGGACCAAGCATCTGGTAAAATTCTACTCCAAGGAAATCTTCCCTCCATGAATGTATTCCCAATGTTCACATTAATAAAAAGCACTCGTTTTGTTATGCATATCCTATTGGCAAAAGCCATTGTCTACCTTTTTCTCATTCTCAAACTATATATACTGCACCTCTGCAACTCATAGTCTCGGACTTATGGGGACCAGCCTTTAAAACCTCCCGAAACAATTACAAATACTATATATCCTTCATTGATGCCTTCACCAAATATACTTGGATTTATTTTCTTGAAAATAAGTCTCAAGCCTTTTCAGCCTTTATTCAATTTAAAACCTTGATTGAAAAACGTCTTTAACTCTCACATCTTAACTTTTCAATCTGATGGTGGCGGGGAGTTCCAAACCTTTACCAAATATCTCAAGTCAAATGGAGTTGAACATCGAATCTCTTGCCCACATACTTCCCAACAAAATTGGGATTGCAGAATGCAAACATCGTCATATCGTTGAAGTTGGTCTAACTTTGCTTTCCCAAGCCTCTATGCCTATAGACTTATGGGATGATGGAGTTGAACATCGAATCTCTTGCCCACATACTTCCCAACAAAATGGGATTGCAAAACGCAAGCATCGTCATATCGTTGAAGTTGGTCTAACTTTGCTTTCTCAAGCCTCTATGCCTATAGACTTATGGGATGATGCATTCTCAACGGCAGTTTATCTCATAAATAGACTATCATCACCAACACTTGAATGGAATAGTCCTATGGAGAAACTCCTACATCAAAAACCCTCATACTCTTTCCTCAAAACTTTTGGTTGCTTATGTTTCCCCTGTATTCGACCCTATAACAATTACAAACTTCAACCTCGTTCTATTCCATGTATATTCCTTGGGTACAGTAACGTCCATAAAGGCTACAAATGTCTCTCTCTTAATAGTCATCTCTACATATCACGAAATGTTATCTTTAATGAAACGAAGTTTCCTTTCAAATCATGCCAATCCATTTCCTTAACTTCTCACAAATCCACATCAGTCCAAAATCATCTACCTATACTCTCTCCCTTACCCACTTTACCTACGTCACCTATAACTCATTCTACCTATTCCAATCTACCTCAGGCTCATACTTCTCCATCACCTATCCTATCAAACAATATGTCACCAACTGTACCTAATCCAACACTGTCTCACCCTGCATCTCCTATATCCTCACCACCTAATCAAAACCCACATTCCTCTTTGTTTTCCACACCTTCCACTCTTTCCCCAACACTTAGTCCTGATCCTATTTCCATATGTCCAAACCCAACTACAACTTTCCCTAACCATGCCCCGATGTCTGCACCTAATTCAATATCTAATGCTGGCACATCTGTGAATACTCATACTATGATAACCCGTGCAAAGAATGGAATTTTTAAACCTCGAATCTATCTCACTGACTACAAAGAGGTTGAAACAACTTCTGCTAAAGAAGCTATGAAGCATAGTCATTGGCGCACAGCTATGGAGGAAGAGTATTCAGCATTAACGAAGAATGAAACTTGGGATCTAATACCTCCATCTACGGAGCAAAAAGTGGTTGGGTATAAATGGGTATTCAAGATAAAAAGGAATACAGATGGGTCTATATCAAGGTATAAGGCACGCCTAGTTGTAAAAGGATTCCATCAAACTGCTGACATAGACTATTTTGAAACATTTAACCCTGTGGTTAAACCAATTACAATCAGAGTGTTATTAACTCTAACCCTAGCACATGGATGGACACTAAGACAGATTGACATTAACAATGCGTTCTTGCACGGTCTCCTTAGTGAAACTGTTCTCATGGAACAACCAACGGGCTTTGTTCAACAACATTCGAAACATCATGTCTGCAAACTCCGTAAGGCACTATATGGTCTAAAACAAGCCCCTCGAGCTTGGTTCATATTAGCGAGTAAATGCTTATTTTATTATTTTTTTAGGAAAAATATTTATTATTATAATGCTAAAACAATTTGTCATTTAACAATACCTCATTTATAGTTTCACGTGGTAAGAATTTAATGGAGATTATTGTACCGTAAGGTTCGGTCAAGTTTAAGAATGATGTAATTTAAAAAACAAAAATGATGTAGATTTGAAAGTAATAATAAAATAAATATAATTTAAATTAAAAAATACAAAATTAAATTATACATTCAAATGATTGACGAGTCAAATAAAAATAACATAAAATATAGGAGGTTGTAGCTTTTCTTAGACTTAGATGTGAAAAATTTTATACAATTTTCGCTTCCTTTTTTGCTTTTCTAAATTATAACGAAAAAACACAATGTACTCCGTCCTCCCGGCAAAAAACCCATAAACCTTCCAAAAACCCCTTCCAAAACGTTTCAGAGCTCTCCCAAATTAGCTTATGCTCTCGTTCACACACAGACTCCGGACCTTGTCCTCATCTCCATGCTCCAAATCTCATCTTCTTCGATCCCTCCGGACGGACGCCGGACCGCCCAGGCGCCGGTCGAAGCCGGCGGCATTTGCTGCAAAGAACGCGGACGAGAAGTCAGAGTGGTGGGCAGTTGACGGCGAAATGCACGAAATTGGCGAAAATGTGCCGCCTCGCGAGCGCTTCGTTATACCCAGAGAAAATATCCCCAATCGGCGCCGGAAGCAGCTCAGGGAACAGTTCATGCGCCGGACTCGCCTCGTTCTCAAGGAATCTGTTAGCCTCTTTTCTTCTTATTCTTTTGTTCTTTCTTCCCCTGCCTTTGATTGGACAACTTTTGGATATGACATATGTTATGATTTCCCTTGGGATTAATCTTGATTACTTTTCTCTTGAATTGGGTATGAAGGAGAAACTAGGTTGAGGTTCTTATAACTATTAGTTATTGATTTGATGTTAGAGCACCAACAAGTAAATATTGGAGATTGTTATTAGGATATTACTAGTAGCATAATGCGATTATCGGAGTAGAGTGGCTATACATAGAGAGAGTTAGAGAGATGGAGGATAGGCAAAATTTTGGAAAGCAGTTTTCTCTGGGAGAGTCCAGGGCTTCTCGAAGTGCTTGATGTTGTGTTTTGTAATTTTCATTTCACCCTAAAAATAGGATAAGTTTTATCGATAGTCATTTGGTCCTCCTAAAAAGATCTACTAAATTCATCGAGTTGTCCCAAAGAATCAAAGAAAGGTCGATTTCAGTGTTGTTTTCTTACTTCTATTCTCAATGTCGTCAATCCTTGGGTGTTTGAAGGAGCATGAGCCTTGGTGCAAAAAGTACATGGAGCTTTATCAGGAGCTTAGAGAAAACTGGGAGAGGCTGTACTGGGACGAGGGATACTCTAAAAAACTTGCCCAGGAACATGCAAATTATGAGTCTGCTGAAGATGAGGATTTCTCCCCTTATAGGTTGGATTTTTTTGTGATTTCATGTATGTTTGTTTTGTATGGCTGGTGAAATGATCTTCAATTAAAAGCATTGTTCTTCGTGAATTGAATGGTCGTAACCTCTATTCATCTTTCATGATTTAAAATACGGTTCAATTTTCTATTCTTTTAAGTTTGCATCAGAGTATATCTGTAATGTGACCGTAGTATCTTAGTTTCATGGCTTTTTCTCGTGTTTCAGGAATAGGCAATCCAGTGTTGATCAAAGTAAGGTAAATTTTCTTTGTTAATTTTTTTAACATGTTTTATTTCAAAGCTTGTTATATTCTGAGTTTTTGTAGACGAAGCAAGTATTGTAGAAGTTGATTTGCTATTTTAACTCTCAAGAGTCAAGACTTGTCATTTCAAGTATGACTTCTGTAATGCTGTATTTGGTACAATTTTGTTAATCCAGAGAATGCACGAGGATTGTGAGGTGAACTTAATAGAAAATTAATAACCTTGTGAATTTGCTTCCCTTAATGAAGAACAAAAATGCAGTTGCTTATCCTTGATCCTTCATTGTGATATTGATGATTTATAGAGGAGCAATATTTGGTCTAAAAGTAAGACTAGGAAAAACATTAGTCATCTCATGGTTTTATCTTCTTCACTAGTGTTTATTATGTCACACATTGCACAAACTCCGAATATGGGTTTTGCACATGCTTGTGGTTGTATCACTTTGAAGTTACAATGTCGTTCCAGCATTGTCCTTATAGAAAGTCAAATATTTTTCCTCCTTTTCATGCACTTCAAATTAAGTATTTTTTACGAGTTAAATGATTTTGGAAAATGGTTTGATTCTTTTAACTCTCCTCCCCTATCTTTCCCTCTCTCCCCACTCATGGACTCCCTTTTGAGTCCAAGCATGCTTAATGAATTAAGGATTTGATGGTAACTTGGCAACCTTATTTCTGTTAGGGACAACCGGACCTCTCCATGTTTCACAATAGTGTGATATTGTCTGCTTTAATTTGAAATCCTCATTACTCTGTTTTTGGTTCACCCAAAAGGCTTCATACCAATGGAGATTTTGTCTCTCACTTACATATTTATTATCTTCTCCTCCTAACCGATATGGGACTTTGGTCGCATCCCCAATAGTTTCATCAAAAGTTTTTAAGAAATAACAATGTTAGTGAGGAAAGCTTCTTGAAGCTGCAAAAGATCACAATTCACAAATAAAAGAGGTTTCTTTGCTCCTATGGACATTGTTCTATAGAGGTACGAATACAGCATATAGAATTCAAAAGAAACTCCCCCACTTGGCGCTCTCCCCGACAATCTGCAATTTATGTTTGAGGAACTCAGAGAATGTGGACCATCTCTTTATGCACTGTACCTTCGCGTTCACAGCTTGGAATTATGTGGCTTCTATATTAGACTTATCCTTTTGTTTCCCTTAGCATATCGAAGATTTCATTTATGAAGGTTTTGGTGGTAAAGCACTCAAAGGAAAAGCTTTTATCATATGGAATTGTGCCGCTAGGGCGGTCCTTTGGCTTCTTTGGAAAGAAAGGAATAGTCGGATTTTTGAGGACAAAATGGTCTTGATAGATTATTTTTTTGTGAATATCAAGCATACGGCTTCTTGGTGGGCTTCTACACACAAAAAGGCTTTTTGTAATTACAGTTTTTTTTTTATTATGCAAGATTGGAAAGCTGTGATTGTATAGTCCTTTGGGGAGGGTTTTCTCTACCCTCCGCCTTTAGGTTGTTTTGGCCCTTTTTGGGTGTTTTCTCTAATATACCCTTTTTGTCTCTTATAAAAAAAAAGAGGTTTCTTTGCGAAAATCACAGAAGTTTAGAACGATGGAAAGAAGAGCAATATGATAGCTTCATGGAGGGTAGATCTGACATTTCAGGGGTTGGAAAGCTTTCACACTTTTAGTCAATGAGTTCTTGATCCTAGGAAGTAGGAAGGTGGAGTCAGACAAAGGAGAAAAATCTTATTGGAAGCATTTACCATTTAACGAAGTGTCCTCACTCCTAGGAGAAGTAAAGCTCTAGTTCAAATGTCATGCAACTAATACAAACCTTGCAGAGGTGGCTTCTACTGATAAGAATTTTGGTGGTGGCAAGATTATACTTTCTCAATGGATGGATCAAAATCCTAACTATTTTCACCCTGACAAAGGCCTTTAATGCCCAAATCTTAATGAAGCTCAATTAATTAGTTTTAATATGGGGTGGTGGTTTTAATGATTGACAAGATGTTTCTGGTGGTTTTAATGATTGATTTGATCTTTGAAGCTGGAGACATTTTCTGTTTCAGCTGTTGAAAAGTCTTTGAGATGGTTAAGTGTTTGATATTGCTGTTTTGGATTATTTCGCTAGGTATATAGGGGGTTTTTTAAATCTAGTTGTTTGGGTAAAATGGTTCGTTTGGTTGCTTTTGGATCTTTTAGTTGGTTTAGACCATTAGGACCTTGACCTTAGTGTCCCATGCTCATTTCACTGAAATTTGGGACGCGGATACGTGGCTTGCTTTTTTTTTCTTTTTTTTTTTATAAGAAAACCTTTCATTAGAAAGAAAAAGAGCAATACAGCCAAAGGGCAGGGGGATGAGGAGACCCCCTCCCGAAACAACTAAACAAAAGCTCTCAAATCACAAATAATCGGAGAGAGGCTGAAGTTACAAAAGAATCTTCTATGTCTATGGCACCACCAAGGGAGGTGAGTTTTACACTGTCACAAAAAGAGACAAAAGAAGAAGACCTATCATAAAAAATCCTATGATTCCTTTCAAGCCAAATATTTCAAAGTAGAGCTCTAGCTATATACAAGACCACAGAACCTTCCATCTCCCTTTGAGCTGCCACCATTGAAGAGTCTGCCTTTTGAACAATATACCTTTCATAAGGTTTACTTTCATATGTCTTTGGGATTCTATTAGCAACTCTTTTGAGTGAACTTATGATACTTGAGTAGATAGGAGGGATACATGAATGAATAGACACTACATCCAAATGGGAGAGATCCTGAGATCATGCAAGCATGGTTAATAAAGGTTTAAAAGAATCGATATAACTACCTATACCAATAAGGTGCACCTTCCTTTTTGGTTTTTTAATAAAAAAACTCCAAAGTTAAGCGTGTTTGGTTTGAAGCAATCTTGGGTTGGGTGACTTCCTAAGGGATTTTCCTAAGAAACATGTGAGTGAAGACAAATCATGTTAAAAAGGACTCGTGTTGGTTTGTAGGGACAATCTTCACTCTTCCCAACAGCTCAGGTTAAGAAGGTGGCGCAACCTTGTTAAAAGGACTCGTGTTGGGTTGGGTGACTTCCTAGGGATTTTCCTAGAAAGCATGTGAATGAGGACAAAACATCTTAAAAGGACTCATGTTGGTCTGCAAGGACAATCTTCTCTCTTCCAAGAAGCTCAGGTTAAGAAGGTGGTGCAACCAGGTGGAGGGGAATGCCAGGGCCACTAGGTGCCAAATCCAAATTTCAAATTATAGTTCGAATTTTGGGCCTAGAGCATTACAGAACTATTCCTTATGAGTGCATAAACTAGCTTATCATGTTCCATGCTCATAATCCTTCCGACTAATCTATGTTATTGTTGCTTACCCTTTCTCTTTTGTTGCTTGCAATTTCAAATTATGTTTTACAGGAGTTCTGTAATATATCTAGAAAGTAATTTAAAGTTTCAGAAATTTACTTAGAGTTTTTTCTTTAAAATAGTTAATCTGGAATATCAATCTGTTATTCCCAAAACTGTGATGACCTCCCTCCTCTCCCCACCCCAACCCACCTCCGGCCACCCTCAACCCCCCCTCATGACTTTCCTTTCCCACCAATGACCCCTGCAGCACTCCTCTGACCTACATCCCTGCAAGCTCACTCAAGATGTCCCGGCTGAAAATTGAAAACAAGGTCTTCACCTGTGATTTCGACAAGAAGAAACAAGGACGATGGCTTCGAATCACAGAGAAGCATCAAAGCAGATTTTTCGTCCTCTCTATAGAAGAAGTAGTGGGAGTTTGGCTGATAGACATGATCTCCGNAGCACTCCTCTGACCTACATCCCTGCAAGCTCACTCAAGATGTCCCGGCTGAAAATTGAAAACAAGGTCTTCGACTGTGACTTCGACAAGAAGAAACAAGGACGATGGCTTTGAATCACAGAGAAACATCAAAGCAGATTTTTCGTCCTCTCAATAGAAGAAATAGTGGAGTTTGGTTGATAGACATGATCTCCGATCTTCTGCTGACTCCAAATATGCAGAAATTCTTCCGGAATTGCAATGAAGGCTTCATATGGATGCAGAAAACCTCAAACAAATGGGGAAGCTTCTTGGAAATTACCAAGGTGTTCAGTGGAGAAGGGAAGAGAAACCTGGTAGTGCCGGCAGACAGAGAGCACAAAGGGTGGCTGGCTTTTAAGAATTTTCTACTCGACTTTATCAATGGGAAACAAAGCAACATAATGGAGAATAAACCAAAGACGCACCACAAGTTACACCCAAACCGTTCTTTTGCCAAGGTAGTGAAACATAAGAACGTCAATCCACGCCCTGAAAAGAATGAGGAACCCCCTTCCCCCGATAACAAAGTTGAACTCCCCAGCCCAGCCCAGCCCTTAGAACAGAAGTTAGGGCCTTCAACTGGAAGGACACTCTGATCCTCACTTGCCGTGATTTCCATGATGACTGGGGACGTATTCATGAATGTATACAAGAACAAATAGAAGAAACTTTCATTATCAACTCCTTCCGGCCAGACAAAGCCCTCCTTAAATGCCCCTCCGAAGAGATTGCAAATCTGCTGGCCCAAAACAGGGGATGGGTAACCTTTGGTCCTATCACAGCGAAGGTAGAAAGATGGGATCCGTTGAAGTATGGGCGAATAAATGTAGTCCCGTCCTATGGGGGATGGATACGCTTTCGAAACATTCCCCTCCACTTATGGAGCTTAGCCACCTTTAAAGCCATTGGTGATTTTTTTGGGGGTTTCATTGATTACGCTGATTCAAACTCGAGCCTGGTGGATTGTGTAGAAGTGGCAATAAATGTTCAAGGAAATTACTGTGGTTTCATTCCCTCAGAAGTCCAGATCATTGACGAAGATAGGATCTTCATGACACAAGTGTTAACATATCAGAATAGCAATCTCCTGATCGGAAAGGTCGTCGGAATCCATGGAAGTTTCAAACGGGAAAGTGCGAAATGCTTTTACGACGAGAAAGAGGGAACATGGCTTTGTCCGATAGATCGTTGGCGACTTGAAACAGATAACTTATGCCCAACGGTCAAAATATTTTACCCTCCTTTTCTCGTTTGTCAGACAAGACAAAAAGCCCTAGAAGTCCGGAAAGGAGTTAATTACCCGTTTGATGATTTGACCTGCTCCGTGCGCCAGAACATTGTAGGGATGGGACCCACTCACGAGGTTGGACAAAAAAGAAAAACAGGGGAGAAGAAGATGGTGTCCTTTAACAAATCAAATAAGATACGAAATTTTGATAAAAAGGGGAAAGTTTGCTCGACCTCCAAAGAAAACCAAAACAGCCCCTTACGGGCAAAGGGACGACTGAAAGAGAAAGAAAAAGACCACGCGGAGTTGTCAGAGTTCTCTCTCTCCAGCTTCGAGAGCAGCAAATCCTTGGCCGCTTCCCTTCCCAACGTGCAGGACGAGGACTTTCCAGAGGATTATCACCTCTGTTTTAAAGAAGACGACCCAGAGGAAATTACCGTTTTTACAGAACCACATGGAACTAAAGAGTGAGACTTAGTCCCAAACAGGAGTAAGGAAAACAGAGTCGCACCCCGCCACACTCTACCTTTCCCTCATCCTTTCTCTAAGAGGATGGTGAAGGCCCTTAAAGGAGTGGAATATGTGTATAAGGGCCATTTCTACAAAAGGACAATCAGACAAAAAAAAGAAGACGAGGGAAATCATCAGTCTTCTAAAAACTTGGGAAAATGAATCGAGGGAAATCATCAGTCTTCTAAAAACTTGGGAAAATGAATCAAAAGAGGAAGAGGAGCAGGATGATGAAGGTGAAGAAGTAGATTTGAATGATTCGGGCACTGAGGTGGTCCCATGAATATCATCTCCTGGAATGTAAGAGGTTTAGGTGCTTCCTCCAAAAAAGCCTTGGTTAAAGACTCCCTCATTAAAGTGAGTCCTAATGTAGTCATCCTTCAAGAAACTAAGCTCTCAGTAGTTGACAGGAAAACCATAAAGGAAATTTGGAGTTCAAGACGGATAGGTCGGGTTACTCTTGAAGCTGAGGGTAGGAGGCATTCTCATTTTGTGGAAGGAAGATTTTGTTGAGGTACACGATGCTATCCTTGGCTCTTTTTCCATTTCCATCTCTTTTACCTTTAATAATTTAGTTAAAGGGTGGATCTCGGGGGTTTATCGGCCTTCTACCCCCTTTAGAAGAGACCTCTTTTGGCAAGAAATTGCAGATTTGGCGGATCTATGTTCAGATTGCTAGTGCTTGGGTGGAGATTTCAACGTGGTCCGGAACCCAAGCGAGAAATCCAGAGGTGGCAGAGTAACACAAAGTATGAAGGTTTTTAATTCCATAATCGATGATCTAAGGTTGATGGATATTTCCTTGAACAATGCCAGGTTCACTTGGTCAGACAACAGAGAACAGCCTTCTTTCTCTCGTTTGGATAGATTTATGATCACCCAGCTTCCAAGGAAGTTGTCCTTCAGAGGCTCACCAGTACTACCTCAGATCACTTCCCTTTACAGCTTTGTTCAGGTTTTCAAAAGTGGGGTCCCTCCCCCTTTCGCTTTGAGAATATGTGGCTCTCTCACCCGTTTCAAGGTTTATATTGAGGAGTGGTGGAAGAATATGAGTCCCCAGGGCTGGGCAGGCTATGGGTTTATGGAGACACTAAGAGGTCTTAAAACCAAGCTAAAAGCTTGGAATAGGGATACTTTTGGCGCCCTAGAGCAGATGAAAGTCGACCTTCAAGCTAGGGTCAACCACCTAGATAAGGAGGAAGAGAACGGCCCCCTGAGCTCAGCTTTGTTCACTGAACGCTTAGATCTCAAAGCCTCTCTTCTCGAAGCCACTCTCAAAGACCAGAGGAGATGGGCAAAAAAATGTAGGCTGGATTGGCTTAAAGAGGGAGACGAGAATATAAGCTTCTTTCACAGATGGGCATCCCAACGAAAATGCAGAAATGTTATCTCTATCTTAGAGGATAAGCAAGGATTAACCCTCTCTTCGGCAGATGAAATCGAAAAGGAAATTATTAGCTTCTTCAATTCACTGTACAAAGAAAAACCTGGGCCTCGCTTCTGTTTTGAGGGGATGAACTGGAACCCTCTAACTCATGGAGACAGCCAAAGTTTGGAGACTCCTTTCAGTGAAGAAGAAATCCATCAAGCGATTCGGAACTTAGGCACCCTCAAGTCCCCAGGGTCGAATGGCATGACAAATGAATTTTATAAACAATCTTGGAACATCTTGAAATGTGACCTCATCAAAGTGTTCCATGATTTTTTTCAAAATGGGATTACCAATCGACGCACGAATGTGACGTACATTTGCCTAATTCCTAAGAAGAGGGTTGCCAACAAAGTTAGTGACTTTCGCGCAATCAGCTTGGTCACCTCTCTCTATAAAATTATTGCCAAGGTCCTTGCCGAAAGGCTTAGAAAGTCCCTCCCTGCTATTATCCATGACACTTAGGCTGCATTTGTGGAGGGTAGGAACATCTTGGATGCCATTTTGGCAGCCTCAAAAGGTGTAGGCGATTGGAGAGCTAAGAAGAAACAAGGCTTTGTGCTGAAGCTAGACTATGAAAAAGCCTATGACATGGTTGGCTGGAATTTTTTAATTGCTGTCTTAAAGAAGAAAGGGTTCGGTACAAGGTGGTGCAAATGGATTAGAGGCTGTATTACATCGATCAATTTCTCAGTTTTGATAAATGGAAGACCTAGAGGCAAAATTTCAGCCCAAAGAGGCCTATGACAAGGCTGTCCCCTCTCTTCCTTTTTTTTCACTCTTATTGGAGATGCCTTCAGCTGTTTAGTTCACTTTTGCCATGAGAAAAGGATTCTTAAAGGCTTCTCGGTGGGAGAAAAGAATGTAGCTCTAACCCACCTTCAATACGCAGATGATACGATAATCTTCAATCAAGGTAACATCGAAGATATCATGGATTGGTGGGGGCTCATCGCCCCGTTCATCACTGGGGCAGGCCTCTCCATCAACCTTGACAAAACTTCTCTAATTGGGGTCAACGTCGAAGAGTCCACCATTGGATTGGCTGTAGAATAGAGAAGCTTCCTTTTATGTATCTGGGTGTCCCCCTTGGGGGAAAAGCTAAATCTGTTGGGTTTTGGGAGCCAATGGTGGAAAAGTTTAGATGTAAGCTGTCCAAATGGAAAAACTTGAATCTTTCCAAGGGCGGACACCTCACTATGGCACAATCGGTGCTTAATAGCCTGCCAATCTACTACTTTTCCCTTTTGAAAACTCCCCTCACGCACGGAGGCCTTGGCATAGGCTCTTTCGAGCAGCGGAATAATGCCTTGTTGCTCGAATGGCTTTGGTGCTTTACCCAAGAAGAAGGAGTCCTTTGGAGAAGAATTGTGGATAGTATATATGGCACCCAATCTCACGGATGGGTGACCGCTATACCAAAGGGAGCCGTGAAAGGAAGGCCGTGGTTTGACATAGCTCGGAACATCAACCTTTTTCTTAAGTTCGTAACCTTCAAAGCTCGCAACGGGCAGAGAATCAGGTTTTGGAAGGATCACTAGGTGGGGACAGAACTCTAGAGGCAACTTTTCCTAATCTCTACATTATCTCAATGAAGAAAGATGATACAATAGCTAGCTGTTGAAATGCAGAGCATCAAGACTGGGACTTGGGTTTCAGAAGGGGGCTTTTTGACAGAGAATTTGAAAGCTGGTTGGGCCTCACAAACAAGCTAGACACGGTTAGTTTGGGAGATTCAAAAGATGGAGTCATCTGGAATATTGACAAAGGGGGTACTTTCTCAACTAAGGCTACCTTCATTCGCATCAATAAACCTTGTAGAACCCTCCAGCTCCCCCTTTTTAAGACCATTTGGAAATCTAAGATCCCAAAGAAGATAAAAGTTTTTCTTTGGTCGGTAGTTCACAGAAGCTTAAACACTCATGACCGCCTACAGAAGAAATGTCGAACCTGGTCGCTCTCCCGCTCAGCTTGCCCTCTCTACCTCAGTGAGGAAGAAACTCTAGATCACTTATTGCTCCACTGTCCCATAGCCTATAAGTGCTGCACACAAGCTTTTAATCTGTTTAACCTTGATTACTGCCTTCCCAACAAGGTTGATGAATGGCTCTTGCAAGCTCTAAATGGAGGATGCTTCNGACATATTAGGTGTACAGCTATAAATATTACTAATAAAACAATCATTTTTTTAGTACAAGTGCGTGAGAGTTTAATCTTTTGATTGAAGATATATTTCAATTAACGTGAAGCTATCTCATATCAAATTTTTTTTTAACCAAAGAAACTAATTGAGAATTTTGTAATAMATCAAAATAAAATTCACAATTTTAAAAATTTAAGGACGAAATTGAGAATAACTCAAGAGATTGGAGACTATTCAGTACTTTTAGACTCTTTTTTTTTTTTACAACAAATATGGAGTGAGAGTTTGAACCTCCGACTTTAAAAAATAATAATATAATGTGATCGCTAAAATATATTGCCCAAACTTGACTTGTTAGATTAATCAACTCTAGCATAGTTCAACAATTGAAACATTAAATTATCTTATTATAAGTTGAAGTTCCATGTTCTCATGCCCACATATGTAATGTTATATTCTAAAAGAAAATAGCTAACGTGAACATAGCTCAACATTCATATATCCTCGACAAGAAGATTCAAATTCTCACCCTACATATTGCTAAATTTTAAAAAAAAATCTAGAAGAAAATATGTTTTTTGAGTTGATGTTAAAAGATTAAGTTTTTTTAATACTGTGAGGGTCGAGATTTGAACTCACAACCTTTTAATCGAAAATAGATGTCTTAATCAATTGAGCACATTAGAAATTTATATATCATCGAATTGGATCACGAATTTAAATATGAYATTAATATCTCGTCTAAACTAAATTAGAATGTTGCTCATGAACTGACTAATAAACTACACAAAACTTCACCAACAAAATCAAAACGAAGCTATGAAAATGTTTAGATTGAATCATGAAAATATCCAAATTTAGTCACAAAAATGCTTAAACTCGAGCATAAAATGTCTAAATTCAACTTAAAAACATTCTACATATAACTAACAGAACCAATACTCACAAAAAGAAATTGAAACATTGCTAATGGGAGGTATTAATTTCATCTTTTATTCAAGTTTAAGGTTTCAATTTTATGGAAATAAAAATTCTTTAGTTAAGTATAAGAAAAAAAATAATTTATCCCATTAAATCTTATTATAATCTTTTTAGTGTCATATATATTTTGTTTTGATTTCAACTTCGAACAGTTTTATTTCAATTTGTAAATTTTTCATTTTAATCTTCACTGTCACTTTTTCATTAATAATTTCGACACAATTTTGAATCATTTTAAATTTTGATACTTATACTAAGGTAAGAAAGTTAATGTCTGATGTCATAGAAATGAACTCATATGCTCAATAAGTCGATGGAAGGGWGGTTTATTGTAATTCAAAGTCTTCCATAATATTCAAATAATTTAATTTCCATGTCTCATCAATTGGACCATATAAACATTTGGTTTGTGCAATTGATCATTCATAGTCACATGTAATAATTAATTTAGAGTTTAGAATTCACAATTCATGCCACTACATTTTTTTTTGACAATTAC
Organism: Momordica charantia; assembly: GCF_001995035.1. The sequence continues at coordinate 223,270 of NW_019104643.1, forward strand.
TATTTTTTTTCTGTTTAGAAATCACTTAAACTTGTGAATCTACAAGTTATCTTAAAAACCAAATGAAGTAGATCAAACAGGTGTCTGGTGAGGATAAATGTTTAGGGGAAAAAAGTCTTTATACGCTTGTTYATTATAATGTATTTTTATTCTTCTATCATATCTTTGAGATCAATATTTCTCGACTTTGAAATATGAAAATGGGAATACAAATAATGCGTTCATCAAAGCTACTAGGCCCAAAAAAATGGCAGTGATGAGTATTACTTTGATTCGCAAGAAACTGAAAGCAACTTTATTATTAGAAGAGCGATGTGCAAGTACTGAATSTAAATAATTGGATAGTGAGTTTGGAATGTTCAGTGACTTGGACCAACCAACTACGAAATAAATGGGAATGACCAATAATGTGCAAGTYTTTGACGTAAAAAGACTAGAACTTTAGATACCTTTGATAGGAAGTTAAAAACGAGTGTCTGCGTGCAATTTACATGATTAGAGGGCCTAATTGGACTGACATATCAAAAAGCAACGACGGTCGGGRTCCTAACTATATTGACACAAAAAGCAAGAGTGATTGTAGCACAAGTTCGCTCCCAACCACAAACTTGGCTAACCTTTCATTTTTTAGGGACATGTCGATGGCGGTGACCGTCAATGTCATTGTCAATTCTGAGCTAAACGATATGTTGAGGAAAATATTAAGCAATAAACCATTGGATTTGGAGGACATATTTAGCAATAAATCATAAGATTAGGGGRAAAAAGGGTTCAAGCTTAAAACAAACTATATATTAAGCAATGAAAAATCCAATCCGTAAAAAATAGCGGGTTTCAAAATAATTTCAAATCTAAGTGAATCCTAATAGAATGATACCGTTTCGGGTGACTTATTCATGCTTGTCCTTGGAAATATGAGACAAATGTCCAGATAAACCYCTTTTTCTAAGGATGTATGCATAAAAACTCTATTATCTATCCCCAAGATTACTTTGGATAAAACACCTCTCAAAAAATCAACAATTTTCTTGACCTTTTTTAGTTCAACATGAAAGAGTGGAAAGGAAGATTCAAACCTTTGACCATACGGTCTAGGCCTTAACAAATTGAGCTATGCCCGGGTTAGCCAATTTACTTGACACCATAAAAGTATTGTAATTTAATTGCTACCCTTTGAAACCACATTAGTTATGAATAAAAATAACAATAAAGCTCTTTATTTAGATTACAAATATAGGACAGTCCTAGTCCTCTAAACAGAATAATCTACAGTCATTGATTGAAAAATCAATATTAATACACCAATGAAAATTGCTGGCTCCCCCCTACTCAGATGAGTAAAATGCAACAGAATCTCAAAGACATTTTGAGTTTCTACCAGATTTTGAACATATCTAATGATCATGTGGACAAAAATTGTCTGGGGTCAGGAAAATAGAGGTGGCAGAATTAAAAATAACAATAATTCTGTCCCCACTCCAAGAGTGCAGAAGTTGAGAATTAAAACCAATGAAGAAAACAAGAACACTGATACTACGCAAATTTCACCATTTTGTAGAACATTATTCAACAGATTTATACACTATTATATATCTATTATTCACATAGATTATAAACAGAAACATTGTATTCGAGGTTCACCACGTAGGACCGACAAAATATTGTGACGGTGAGACATAAAAGCATACTAATTGCATCTTATTTTCAGCAGAAAGATGGGATATATGCATCACAGTGCAAGACTATACTTACATTTGCCAAGCTATAATGCAGAGGACAGAGCTTAGCTTACAAATTTTCTTCAGCAGTTTTCAGTGGACTTGTCACCTCCTGACCCTCTTCTTGTCCGGGGGAGTTGGTGCTTCGCCACTGCCTAGAAATTCCCATTTGACCACATCCCCATCCCATGAAGAGCTTACAAGCATCGGATAGCGAGGGTGCCAGCTACAATCTCTCACTGGTGATTTATGATGCTTGAGCGTGGCTACTACAGCTCCACTAAGCTGCAAAAGATATACCAACCAGAAAGAGATTGGAGAATAATAAGAATAAACAACTGGCTCGGATACTCACAAATATCTAAAAAAATAAAAACCATATGAAAGGCCACTTTTATTTTTTTTAACAAGAAACAACTTTCATATAATCATAAATCCCCATTCTCTACATATTTAATGAGAAATGATAACCCCTCGCCCTTAAGTTGTCTTCTTTTTTGTGATCAATACTTACATCTCATGTCTCTTATCAAAAAAAGAGATATTACATGTAAGGATAATGTCACCTCCCTAAGCAATCAAAATTGCACTTTTGTCATAGTGTTACAAATGGTGTTATCTCATCGGCTTGACTTTGAAGGAAATGGTCAAATTTCAATTATGCAACTTTGCCATTCTCAAATCCTTCATTTGAAATATCATGCATTGCTTTTGTGTTTTTACATTTATTTACTTCAAATTTCACTAGAAGGGATGGTTTTTTGCGTGCAGGACCAGGGTTTTAGAAGGAACACGCAAGGTGGTAACCGGGAGAAGGTCAGCCAGATTAGAGATAAGTTTGAATACGACAGGGACAGAAGAATGAGAGAAAGAGGTTAGTTTAAATGAATAAATTGTTGTTTTTTCCTTTGCTTTCTGCAATTCATTAATCGCTTGGTTCTTGATTTTACTATCCACCATGATGATATTCATTAGCCCAAGAAAATGGATGTTTGATCAAATTGTGCCTTCAAATGCAATCTGGCTTTCTCATTGCTTGAACAAACTAAATGAAAAATTACAATGAAGATTGAACGAGAGTAATAAATCTGAGCTAATTTATCCTTTTTATGTACTTTAGGTTTGATATTGCTTGATTGGAGCCCTTTTTTAGTTTCGCTCCCCTTTGTTGGGCTGTTTTTTCTGTTCATCCTTGCGTATTCTCTCATTTTTCTCAATAAAAGCTCGACTTTTCCTTAGGAAAAAAAGAATGTTAAGATTACTATAAGGCTAGATGTTGGAACTGTTATTAGGACAGTAAAAGTATGTTAATCAGCAACAATGAATGAGTATTGTGGGAGTTGGTTATAAACAGAATGAGTGAGGGGTGAAGGAAGCAGTTGTTTTGTCTTTAGAAAGAGTTGTCTTAAGTTTCTATAATTACTTGGGTATTTTTCTGTATTTTCTTACTCTAGAAGTTATTTTAATACAATTTTCTATTACAATTTTTTGGTGTCTATCAATATCTCGCTAGTGTAGCAATTCCTCATCCCGTTTACTTTTGTATTGCAAGTTAACTCTTAGGATTATGATTACTTGACTATTATTTAATTTAAGGTTAAATAATGCCCCACCCAGTTGGAGTCTCTTGGTCATACTGGCTTAGAGGTCTCAAGTTTGAATTTACCGGTGAGCTTAACACCAAAAACTCACCAAAAACTCCTGATGTCTCTCGGATCCGAGCTTGGGTGTCTTTGTGTATAGGGGAGCAAAGCTCCGACTCCCGATTTGAAAAAAAGAAAAGAAAAGTGAGTAGATACAATCCTAAATGTTTAGTAGGTCCTGAACTTTCAATTATGTGTCTAGTAAGTCTATTTTTTAAAATCCTGAAATCTATTGGACACAAAACTAAGTTTATGTCTCAATTTTGTGGTTCATGGTCAAGGATTTATTAGATTCGAGAATTACTAAACACCTTTTAAAATCCAGGGACGTATTAGACGCAACATTGAAAGATTAGGAATCGATTAAATACTTTTTAAAATTCAATGACCTATTAGACACAACTTTAAAAATTCAGAGAGTAAACTTATAATTTAACTTTAATTCACGTCGGCTCACTATTTAGTTTTCATCTACCTTTCGCTTTCATTTGGATTTATGAATTCACAAATATTAGTTGAAGTGCAAATACTAACAAATAGTACCGTAACTTTCAGCATTTGCACCCATACGTGGCGATCCCGCTTTTGTATCACAGAATCCAAATTCCCGGATGCAACGAAGAGATGTGGAGCCGCAAAGGTACTTTTCCGAGAGCGACAGTGACTGAAATGGACTAAGATTTATGTGCGTCTTTGTAAAGGCGAGGTTAGGAATGAGCTTACAGTTCATCTTTCCCTCTGCTGCCTGTTGTTACCAGTATCTGCAGCTGATAAGGTGTCTTGTCCATCTCAAGTTTTAAAACAACCAGAGTCGTTTTGGTTGTTTTGATAGATTCAACTCGAGATCCACGGTTGGTTTCGATTTTGTATTGATATGCTCCATAGAATGAACACAAATGAACTGACCTTTTATTACCGTTATATTCAGACGACGTTACCGATTGAGAGCTTGGTGATGGATATATTTAAATGTAGGGTCCATTCTCCCTAGCCTCTCGCAATTTTTGCCTTGTTTTTCAGTCTCCAAAGTAAGACTAACGAATGAGGGATCTTACCTTTAAATCTTAAGCTTTTGTAACAATTGCATCTCATGTGTGAACTTTGCAGTAAAAAGTACTTCAAGGAATTGAAACTACCCCTCATGCATATTCAAACACTGTTTTGGGAGTTTTTTTTGAAAGAACCCGAACCAGTAACAATATATTGAATTATAAAAGATAGAATAACTCAAATAACTCTCGAGTAATTTGAGATACTTGGACCTCTCCCTCTTTATAATCAAACTTCCTAACCCAATTACTAATATATCCTTAATACCTTAATAATATCCTCCATTTATCCCAATACTCACACGTTCAAGTTTTTTCATGTACTTTTAAATTTGTAATAATTTAATCTTTGATCTTTAGTATGTAACTTAGTACTTGTCGGGAAAAATGTTTGAAGGGCCAAATGTGTTTCTAGATGGTAAAGCTTACTATTACATAATGAAAATTGATATTTAATTTTGATGAAAATTAAATACTAAATTGCTATGCATTAAAGTTTATGGACTAAATTATTTGTCCTAATATGAAAGTATAGGGTACAAAAATGTGTTTTTAACCTTGATAAGTTTATGATTTTGGATGGTGGAAACTCTTTTTTCACTTCTTGGTCATGAATTTTTAAATGTTGCCGAAGTGAGCATTGCTCAGCGGTAATTGACATATATCTCCAGCCAAGAGGTTGTGAGATCGATCCCCACACCATGTGTTGTACTAAAATAATAAACGGTTAAGTGTTGCAATTTAACTAAATGTTCAAGCAAAGCTATTTATGTGTATATATTTACCACTTTTAATCTTAATTTTAACATAAATTTAATGGAATGATTGTTTAAAAAGATTTATTTAAAATGTATGAGTTAAAATAAAAATTTTAAAAATGATACACTAATTAAACTTATTCTAAAGCTTTTTAATTTTTATTATTCGACCACGTGTAGTTGGAGATTGGAATCTCTGATCTCTAATAGAGGTATAATCCATTTATATGACTTTATATTGATCGCTTTTTAAAAGTTTAGAAACTAATATAGACAAAATAAATGTAAAGCGAAAAGATTAGTGATTGAAGCTTTTTCATTTTTTAGTAAAACATGTAGGAGAGAGGATTCAAACTCACAATCTTATAGTTGGAGATAAATAGCTAAATTAATCGAGTTAAGCTCAGGTTGACGTGAGTCAATATACTTTAATTGAAGTAATGACTTAGTCCTAAATTGTAATGTATAATGATTCAATCTCTAAATTTTAATATGTAATAATTTAGTTCTATAATTTTAAAAATTTAATAATTTAGTCCCTATCACGTCAAATCTGATTAATGTTTAATGAGACTTCTTAGTCACCTATGTAGATGAATAAACTAATTAGAAACCAAACATGTTATAAACAAGACTAAATAGTTTCATAAAAAAAAAATCAATACATCACATTAATAAAAATTTTCACGGTAGAAACTAATTAAATTATTATAAAATTAAAAGTATAGAGACTAAATTGTTAAGAAAACTAAATTGTTAGCTAATAAAAAATATCATTTATAAAAAAAATGAAATTAAGAAAAAGAATCACACCTCAAATTTATGGTACTAAAAGAATCAACTTGTTAAAAAAAAAAACTAACCATTCATGCCACGGACCAAAGAGATTTAAATTTAAAAGCTACATTAATCTTTTCATTTTTAACTTTATTTTTTTTTTTTGAGATTATGTTTGATTTCTAACATTTATTTAGTATGTTTTTTTTTTATATTCCTTAACCATACATTTGGATTATCTTAACCAAATTTAAATAAATTTTTTAGTTT
>NW_019104643.1:240634-251807 GCF_001995035.1 Momordica charantia
AATGATCCTCCCCTCCTTCTCGAAGTTACCCTTACAGGACACCCCTTCAAAAAGGAAAAGGCAATTCTTTGGCAAAACTTCATGAGAGCTTTTCTTTGGAACCTTTGGAGAGAACGAAATCAACATATCTTCACAGACAAAACTCTCCCCTTTGATATCTTTTTTGAAGCTATAGTATTCACAGTCATTACTTGGTGTAAATCCTCCCCTATGTTTCATTACTATAGCTACACTTCCCTCTTAGCAAATTGGAAGTGCTTTATGTAATCCCTCAATTTGAGGCTTTTGTAATTTCATACATCAATGAAATTGTTTCTTACACAAAAAAAAAAACAAAAAAAAATAAATCATCAATACTTTTATAAAAATTGTTTATATCCCATGTGATATTTCAAAAAGATCATTTTTTAACACTTGCAAATCTAAAATTTCATATATATATGTATTTATTTCTAAATTGCCTTTCATTCTATTACATTTATTATTATATTTTAAAAAGTATTTTTTAGGTTTTAAGATTGGTATCTAGAGTTTAAGATTTAAATTTAAGGTTTGGAGGGAGATTCAAACTCAGACATTTTCATCAGAAATAAACATGATAATCAACGATTAAATAATGCTCCGATGCTAATTAATAAAAAAATGAAAAAAGTATGCTCACGTGGGCAGTAAATGTGGCTGAAGTCAACCAAAGATGAAATTATATTTTACAACCCATTTTTTTCAAACTCTAGAGCGAAGTAAATTGGAATCTTCTGAGAAGGATCCCCACCCTGTATGTAACGAACGAACGGTAAATAGTAATGTTTTTGAAGAAAATCTCACATTTCTTCAAAAGACATTTAAATCGAAATCGGAGAAAAAGGGCGGCAGACTTCAAATTTCACTGCTAAATCGATCGAGGCGAAGAATTGCAGGATCCAATCCAGCAGCCAGATGAGTGGGCCGAGGCTCTGCTCTTTGCTCGCCGATTTGGGGTATGAGGGTGCTCACGCATTGGATCCAGACAGTTTCGAATGGCCATTTCAGTACGACGAAGCTCGCTCCATTCTCGATTGGATCTGCTCCAGCCTTCGCCCCTCCAATGTCCTCTCCCCTTCCGAGCTTTCCCAGTTACTTCTCTCTCTCTGTGTGTTTCTATTAATTTGTGAATGTTTTTATGGGATGGGCTTGAATTTTGCTCATCGGTGGATGTCATTTTGTTCTCGTGGTACCCAGGTACGGGCAATTCCTGGAAGAGGGGAAGCTTTTGGAGGTGAATTCTCTGGAAATTTTCAGTATGGTATCGTTTTCCATAGAGAGGGAACTTGTGCGGTTTTAAGTGTTGGTTTGTGTTGAGCAGGGAGAGGATTTGGATTCTGCTTATGATAGCATTTCGGCCTTTTCGTCTAGGCGGGACAACCAGGACGCTCTTTTCGGAGGCGAAGAAGGACTGAGGGATATACGGTACCATTCTGATTAATTAACTCTCTAAGTGTTGCTTCCATTGACCTTTTATTCGAGATTTCAGTTCTTGAAAGATTGAAGTATGCATTCACTATTTTCGTGTGCATTTCACTTCATTTAGATTTAATATTCCGACCGTGGGGCATTTTCTTTGACTCATATTTTCTGCATACTTGGTCCAAGCTTCATGTTAGTTTAAGGAAGTCACATAAAATAAAGATTCGGAGGGTTTTACTGTTTAACCTCTATGTCCTCTTTTCCCTTTTAAGTAATTGGTTTAGTTAAGTAAGACGGTGGATAGTTAAATTTTAGGAAGATAATTAGGTGGATGATTTACCGTTGGTGGTCAAGTTTCAAAGATTTTGTAGGGTGGTGGAACTAAAATTCAGGCTAGTAAGTGATGTTTGGGACTCAAGAACAAATGACTGGAATATTATTACAACAAGAAGTTTGTTGGATGAAGAGGAAAGTCAGTTGCTACTGATTTTAGACTTGCTGAAAAATAGGTATTAATGATCAGGAATGATAAGAGAGTTTGGTTTTTGGAGCCGGATGGAAGATTTTCTGTTAAATTTCTTTACATTAGTTTTATTGATTATAATTGGGTTTTGAACCAAGATTTTTGTTCCACAATATGGAAATGAGGCCGTCCAAAGTAGCATTTTTTAATAATTTTTTTTTTATGTCCAGCTAGTATGGGAAGTATAAATATGGCAAAAAAAAAAAAAATCAGCTTAGATGATCATTTGGGATGGTTAGCCTGTTGCAGTGTTTGTGTTGTGTCATTTGGGAACCAAAGATATGGATTCAGCTGCTCGCTTCTTGCCCTTTCAGCAGAATGATTTGGAATGCGATATTACATATCTTAAGCTTGTCTTGGGTTTTTTGGTTTGGTGACGGGGAACGTGGAGCAAATAGGAAGATTATTTTGCAAAGGAAGAGCTAAATAATTGTGGATGAATGTGGTAAAATCAGCACTGTAGAATATTTTGTTGGAAATAAATAATAAGCTATTCAATGACTAATGATGCTACAAAGAGTTGGGAGGATGTTTTAGAAGTTCCAACAATAAATTGTTCAGGATGGGTCTTGTTAGATAAAGATGTTCATGGCCATCCCTTCCATTAAAATTTTGTCTAGGTGGGAAAATTCTCTGTAAGGATTAAATTGGGCTAAATTGGGAGTGTGTGGTTGTTTTTGGAGGTTTGCGAGGATTCAGGTTTTGGTCTGGAATGGTTGTGTGAACTGTGATTTGTATCAAGAGAGCAATTTGTACTTTTGTATCCCTGGTGCCTACCTTTGGAACTTCAGGTGACTTTTCAATTTATCAATGAAAAGTTTGTTTTTTTATTAAAAATAAAAAAATCATATATGTGGTGGTCTTTGCCATGGTTTTGTACAATTATTCTTGTAGAGTTCATATTGTGTACATTATTAATATTGGCCGTTATGTTTGATTTTTATTGCTAACTCTTATACATTTTACAAACTTGTTTCCAAATATTGCTAGAGAAGCAACTCTCGCATATAAATCCGAAGCACTAGAGTTGCAAAGACAACTAAGACATCTCCAGTCTCAATATGATATGCTTACAAGCCAAGCTTCTACTTTGACCCAGGGGAGGCGGGCACGAGTTGCTGCAACTTCTAGTGTCAATGGGCAACTAACAAGCATAGATGATAGCATCTCCGCTAGGAATCTTGAGGTATATAAATAATGGGGTGAACATTTTAGTAAGGGATTTTTTAGGTATTTCTGAAATGGGCTTTTTTGTCTAGTTACATGAGTATCTAGGTCGGGGAGGAGAAGCAATTGAGGCCGGAAATGCCCCTATTGCTTCTTATTTCCTTGCTCATGGGGACTTTCTTTCAATTTTATTTAGAAGAGTCTTGACTCTTGAATGATAAAAGAGATTGATGGTTTGCTCTTTCTTTTGCTGTGTTTATCCAAGTTTTGTCTTCATCATAGTCTTACGGATAAATGCTTTTGAAAGTTAAAGTTTTGAGGAGAAATTAGAAACTTTCCTCTCTTAGATGATATTGTTCTTCAATTTTTGTCAATTCACAAAGTATTATGCTGCGTAAGTTTGTCATCAACAAATTTTAACATTTATTAATAAAGGACTATATTGCCCCAAAGGGCAGTCCAGTTGACAAGGGCTTGGGGTCTTTTGGTTATATTGACTTAGAGGTTTCAAGTTCTAACATTCTGGTGAGTTTAATACCAAAAACCCTTGCTGTCTCTCGGGTCCGGGCCTTGGGGAGTGCTCTTGGGTACAGGAGAGCAAAGCTCCGACTCCCAGTTTTTAAAAAAGAAAAAAAAATCAATAAAGGATTATATTGAAAAGTGTAAAACTGAAGGACTAAATTGAACTTTTTAAACAATAGAGACTAAATTGAAAAAACTCTCAAACATTAGGAACTAAAACTTATATTGAGCCAAATTGAAAAACAACATAAAATACTATTAAAATGAAATTAGTATTTAACTTTGAAAAGGGTGGGTTCAAAGTTTTGAAAATTTAAGTGCATAGATTCAGTAAATATTGAAACCACTGAATTACAAGAACACTAAATATTAAATTAGAAGAAATGGAAGCTACATATATTTATTATGAAAATTTTATGGTTGCATAAGGTCCTCTTTATGTTGAATAAATGTTAAAATTTGACTTCTCTTGTTAGTGTTTCTTTTCCTTCTTGCATGATTTCATCCTCATCTTGTTATCGCCCTCTTTCTTGAAGTTGAAATCTTGAATAAATGTAAATTTTTATGCTTAGTGGGACCTTGGTCTTTTGTATGACTATTTAGTGTAGGTATTTCATTTGCCTTAATGAAAGTGCTCTTAAAATGATGGCTAATATGGAAGACCAAAAGGGCCAAAGGAGCAAGCTACTTTGAGTTGTAATAGTGTATAACAATAATTTTTGAAAAAAATATATTTTATTTAATGGGTCCTTGTCATGCTTGTGCCCAATTATTTAGATAATTGTGTGTTTGCTGTGTCTGTACCATGTCATATTTGTGTGTGGTGAATTATTTTGTTCAGAGACATGTCATCTAAAAATGTTTTCTTTTTGTTTGTTTTTCTTTTTTGGTAATTTAGATGAATGCAGTTCTAGGAAGGATTGCATCCACAGCCCAAGAGTTGGCTCATTATCATTCAGGCGATGGTATTATTTTTAATTTGTTCTTGTAAAACTTTTAGTGATGAGTTTTATCTACCACTTTAAAATATACTTGATAGCCTAGTTATTTTAAATTAATTTCAGGCTTGTATTTTGATTCTTTTGATTCTTCTATTTAAAATATGTCACTCTGTGTGTGTGATAAGACAGATACTATTGCAATTACCAAGTTCCCTCTCTATAGCCTCACCGTCACTGAGGAGAACATCTCCTCCAATCTTGGTTAGTTGTTTTGGAAATTTAAATGCTTGAAAAGTGTTAATATGGTTGTTGGTTTTGAAAGGGGTTCATGTCCCAGATAAAGTTTGATGAAGCCTTTGTCATGTTTACTTGTAGCTAGATACGATCTATGTAGAACTGTGTTAAAAATGTTTGGCACTTGGTGTCCTTTTCTCAAGGGTTTTGGAATAGATTGCCGTCCAGTTTTAGTCTGCAGTTGGTTTTCCTCCACTATATAAGATTTTAACCTGTAGATGTTGGTGGTCATTGGTTCAAGGAAGAAGCTAACGTGAGAAGGATCATTGCTATTTTGTCAATTTTGTAGAGTCGTTGGAGAGAGAAAAAGAAGTTTTAGAGGAGAGGAGTTTATAGGAGTTATAGGATCTGATGTCTTTTAGAGTCTCCTCTTGGAGTGCTTTGTCTAATTACTGTTATTGTTCTCTTCTTTTCTGGTTAATAAGAGGGATTTCTCTATCTCAGTAGGTTTGGTTAGGATGTTTTATCATCCATTTTTTTCGTATGTCCTTGATTTTGTTGTAAGCGTGTTTCTGAAAAAAATTAGAGAAGCTGCCTAATCTTCTTTAGAAACACAATTGAGGACAGATGGCCTTTAGTCACTTAAACACTACAGCATAAGATTCACTAATGGGAGACAGGAAAATCCACAGTTATCAAGGTTGTCAATCTTTCTATAAAATAAGGACTAAGTAAAAACTTTGACTAATTGAAACCTTGATCTTTGAGAAGGTAGAATATAACTTACATGGTTGAGTCATTTGTTGTATTGTAAGGTGAAGCATGGATTTTTAAAGATCGGTGTTAGAGTATATATATTAATTAGTATATTTTATATTCTTGTATTAATATTAATTTGTCCTTTACCTTCTCCTTATAGGATTAGGTCAACCTTGTATATTTGTCTATATATATAGACTTTAATAATGAGAATAAACCACATTGGATTCTCTCCAACCTTAGTCTCTACGGTCCTTAATTTTTTAGCTAATTCTCAATGTGGTCCTTAATCATTTAAAATTCTCAATTTTACCCTTAGGTCCTTTCAGAAATTCTGAATTCTTTTCCTCCTAAGCTTGAGCATCATGCATGCCTTTTTCATTTGCTTTGTTTAACATTCACTTCCATTCCCTTGTATAATAATCTAAGTTTAATTCACTTTTAAACAGATTCTCTTCCTTCTCTTTTTTCTGTTTGATTCCTACTTGTGCAAGTTATGTATATGGTTGATTGTGCAGAGGATGGCATCTATTTGGCTTACTCCGACTTCCATCCATACCTAGTTGGGGATTCATCTTGCATAAAGGAGCTGAATCAGTGGTTTGCTAAACAACTAGACACGGTATGCAGTTTTGATTTTAAATATGTACTATGAAATTGTGTAATAATGGGATCTTTTGGCTATCAATATTTCACTTATGACAAAATGTGACGATACTGTTTTTTGATTGGAAGGGAGACAAGATATCCTTGAGTCCAAGCCGAGTAATTATAGAAATGCTTTCCTACTAATTTTAATGTAGAGTATTAGTTATCAATGTTTTTTTTTTCTTTTTTTTGAGCAAGAAGTGAACTTTTCATTGATGAATGAAAAGGAACAAAAATTGTTTGAAGATACAAACTCTCGAAAGAGTGAAGAAAACAAAGAAACGAAACAAAGTAAAACAAAAACAAAGCAAAAGCCATAGAAAATAACAATTAAGAGGGGAAAATGAAAGTTCCCCAGTTGGCGTTGATGAGAGGGGGAGAGTAGTTATTAGTTTCCAAATAGATCTGAAAGAGAACACCAGTGAGAAGCTTGAAATTTCGCAATACTGAAACGTTCGGATGCTGAAAGCCTTTGCTCTAAAAAATCCTAAGATTTCGTTCAAACCTATGCTCATATAGAATAGCTGCTTTAGAGGCCAATGGATTGACCTCACTTCAAGCAAGACCAAAATTTTTAGCCTTGAATCTTTTGGCTTCTTTGAATCACGAGAGTCTTATGCCTTCATGAGAGCGCACGGAAGCTTGTAGCCTTTATGCATTGTGAAATGACTAGAATAGTAATATCAAATTTCTATACTACTACTTTTTGCGTGAAGGCTGAAAAAATTATCAAGGACAAAAATTGAAGAATGATTCTATTTGTAATATTTTTTCTTTATATAAATGGAAAATTAGGTTTCCATTGAGAAAAATGAAAGAATACAAAAGGGCATACAAAGCAGCACAACGAAAGGAGACAAACAACCAACTATAGAAATAGAAAAAGGAGTTCTAATTCAAGATGATAAGGCCTAGGGGATAATTACAAATAGAAGCATAAATCTTGAAAGAGTTGAAACCTCTTCCCACGATCCTTAAAATCTTTGAAACTCTATTCTTTATCTCCATCTAAAGGCCTCACTGGACAAAAGCCTCCTTTTGTTTTCTTCTTTTTGTACTTCAATATTATCATCTGATGAGAAATATTTAATTTCATTCATATGATGGAATTACAAAATAATATGCTTGAAATTTTTTATTTTTGTGTTATCAAACTTCAATCTTATAATTTATTTTCATTGTTTTTGTCATGCAATAATGGTTAGGGGCTTTATCGACTAGTTGCTGAGGAGGGGAAGTCTAAATGTTCATGGGTGAGTCTTGATGACATGTCAAATATCCTAGTAAGAGGTATCTTTCTTGTGTGCTCTATTTTACCTCTAATTGTATTAACTTTTCTTTAGTTAATGTAGATATGAATTTGTTGAAGATCGTGACAGTTTTACATCGTTTTCCTTTTCTCTTAATTAAGTGGGACTCCATACAATCCTCGTCTTAAGTGGCCTTTTTGTCCTCTTTTAAATTTGTGTTACAATTTTGCTAATCAAAGCCGGTAACAGCAATTTCTTTTAAAAAATTATACATGCCTGAATTAAACATTTTTCAATTAGAAATGTTTGTCTAGGCCAGGTGGTTCAAGCCTGGGGGTACTTTGGCTTTGTTTTTGGGAGGAATATCTAGAGGATTTGTTTCTAGAAATCTCTATTCATTAAAAAAAGGTTGTGGAAGCACCTTATATTTGGGGTGTCAACTAACTCTAAGTCACTGATAAACTAATACACCACTCAAATTTATTACCAAACTGTAAACTAATATTGCAGCTATTTTAGGCTAATGTATGTTTAGTCCTCTATTTCATTTCTTCAAATTCCCTTCCTCTTAGATTGAACTTGTCATCAAACTCAAGATGTGGTGAATCACAATACCACTCCACTTGCAGAGAACCCTTAGAATTGAAGTTCTAGTTATTCTTATGAAGTAATAAGAATCCTCTTTCTATGCTGTTGATCAGCTTGAATTCACTTTCATAATTTGCATGGTCTTTGTATGAATTCCTTTGTTTTTGTTTTTTTTAACAAGATACGAACTTCTCATTGAAATAATGAAAAGGAACAATAATGTTCAAAGGTACACACTCTTGAAAGAGTGAAAAAGAATAAGAAAAGAAAACATAAACTTAAAGAAATATAATAAAAGCTTTCCAATTAGAACAAATCAAACTAGGGGAATAATTTCTAAATAATTTCGATAAAGAGCACGAATGAGAAGCCTTGAATTTAGCTATATTGAAGCGCACTGTCGTAGACTGCCTCTTTCCTTCACAAACCCTTAGGTTTCTTTCAAACCAAATCTCATAAAGCATTGCCTTAATGGCATTGAGCCAAAGGAGGTTGGCTTTGGAATTCAAAGATGGCCCAAGGAGAAGCCGAAGAACGTTGTCTGCTGTTTTGTTGCCAAAAACCCAAGGTAGATCGAATTCCTCCAAAATTGAATCCCAGCAATGCCGTGCAAAAGGACAAAGGAAAAACATATGTGACAAACTTTCCCCATTAGATTGACATAGAGGGCAGAAGGAAGGCACAAGATAAAATCCGGGCAGCTTCCTTTGGAGTACATCAGCTGTATTTACCTTCCCATTTAAAAGGATCCAAGTGAAGAAACTGACCTTCTTTGGACTCTTAGACTTCCAAATAGCTTTAAATAAATCTGGTGGCATTGAAATGTCTGAAGGAGGCTTGCGGATAGAAGACATAGTAAAACAACCTGAAGGCTCCAAGGTCCAACTTCTGTTGTCTGGTCCAATAATAGGAGAATAAAAATTAAGGAGTGACAGAAGTGAAACATATTCCTCGATCTTGTCGTCTTTTAGGGCCCTGCGAGAAATAATTCTCCAAGATAGTGACTGTGTCCCAAAAATCCGCAACAGACCCTAAAGGAAGCACAGAAAGGCGAAAGATTTTCGGGTATCTGACCATTAAAGGCCGGTCTTCTACCCAAATATGATTCCATAAATGAATCCGAGAACCTATGCCCAATTTGAAAACTACAAACTGACAGTAAGTCTTCCAATGGCTGAGATATATTGATCCATGGGCACCTAAGACAACCATTAGATCTTTCGCCTGTGGACCATCCGAAATCATTTCCCCATATACACTTGCCACAACCTGACGCCAAAGGGCATTACTTTCGCAACCGAAATGCCAACCCCACTTGGCTAATAATGTACTGTTCATCTTTGAGAGGCCCCCAACCCCCAATCCACCATCTTCCATGATTTTAGATGCTGTTTTCCAATTTACCAAATGATTTAAAGCCCCATTCGAGCCGCTATTCCATAGGAAGCCTTTCATTTTTCTCTCAATTTGTGTACAAATCCCAGAAGGAATTTGAAACAAAGAAAGGTAATAGAGGGGATGCTAGATAAGACCGACTTACATAGAGTCAACCGGCCACCTCTAGATAGATTGTACACCTCCGTTGATCAAGCTTCTTCTCTATTTTCTCCATAACTGGGCTCCAAAAGGAAGAAGACCTCGGATTTCCACCCAACGGCAAGCCAATCATTCAGTTCTTTAATGAAAAGTCTTGCAGTTTCTTACCCAAAAAGAAGAGAAAAAGGAAAGAAAAACTCTTGAAAGGGAGAACATCGCTGTAATTTGTATTCTTATATCATCCCTTTCCCTTTCTCATTCATATTGATATTTCCCTCATACATCAGGTTTCTTTTCTGATGAGCTTTCATAAATTTAAATCAATTAATTAAATTTGTGTTTTTATTGGCCAAGGATCTAGTATTGAGGGGAAGGTGAGCGATTTGATTCCTCTGACTTGCTATGCACTTGTGATTGATTTTATTGATTTCTGAAAAAGCTTGGTCCTTTTTATTTTTATTTTTATTTTTTCAAGCAGATCTAGAGACATCCCATCATCAACGTGTATCTGAATTGCAAAGGCTACGCTCAATGTATGTATTACGTATCCTTATAGCCAAGTGCATTGCTTGCTTACTTGAATTGACGCTTTATTCCTTAGCGATTACTTGGGGTTGAAAAGTTATTGGGGCATTAATCTAAAAAATGTAGAGAAATTTTAAGCATGGTCCAACAGTTCTAAACATGGTCACTTCACAAGCGTATGTGCTTTAACATGATCTTAGTATGCTTTCGTAAAAGGATTTTTTTTTAACAAGATTAATGAAAAGGAACAAAAATCTTCAAAGAAGAAAAACCCCAACAGGAGCGAAAAAGAACAAAAAAGAAAAGGGAAATCAGGAATTAATCAAGCGGAATAAAACCCAAAAGAGCAAAAAAATGACATAAAGATAAAAAAAAAACTACGTTAAAAAAGAGCCTCCTAATTGCAAAGAACAAAAAACAAAAGCTTCAAGAATTTTGATCATCAAAATCTTCGGCAAAGACATCTTTAGCTTATGGAAACTAAGCTTTGAATTCCTGAAAAAATTTGGCCCGAAAAACTTCAACTGAGCTTTGCTTTTCTTATGTAGCAACTAAGGTTTGAGAGAACCAGATAAAGATTATTCTCATTACTGAAGTCTATATATATATATATATATATAGACCAATATATAAGGTTGACCTAATCCTAGAAGAGGAAGGTAAAGGACAAATTAATACATATTATTTACAAGAATGTAAAATATACTAATATATACACTCTAACACTCCTCCTCAAGTTGGTGCATATATGTTAATCATGCCCAACTTGTGTGAATATTAAAGGAACGGAATTGTCGGCTTTTTGAAGATACGTTGATTTTGTTCGATTCCTTTTGTGTGAATATTAAACATTTAGCTTCTTGGTGGGCTATACTACACAAGAAAGTTTTTTGTAACTACAATCTTCTTTTGCTTACACAAGATTGGAAAGCGGTGATTGTATAGAGCTTTGGGGAGGGTTAGCTCTACCCTCCGCCTTTTGTTTGTATCCCCTTTAGGGGCCTTCTTGTTTTGAATACACATATTTTGTTTCTTAT
>NW_019104643.1:255063-285333 GCF_001995035.1 Momordica charantia
AGATTTGTATTTTTTGGATCGGTTCGGTTCGTCGGTTCGATTCAAATACTTACACCCTAGTATATTTTATAAATATCTTTTAATTTGTTCATTTGTCAGGAAATATTCTACACCTTTGCCAATTTGTTAGTTTTTTTTTGCTTATGCTGTAGCATCTCATTTTCGTTTTTCTATATTAATCATAATGTATATTAAAATCACCAAGTGTAATAAAAATGCTAAACTCTTTTCCATGGCATGTTTTTGCTTTCTTTCTTATTATTCACTCCCTTTGGGAGTTTGTATCCTTTTGTATCTTTCATCTATCAATAAAAAGTTTGTATCCTTCCGTTATAGTTGCTTAGGCTGGAATGTACTGTTTTTCCTTTTGCTTTTGTCTTTTTTATCTTCTAGTTTTCTTTGCTCCGTTTAGGAGATTGTTTTGGTTTTTGCTTTTGTCTTTCTATCTTTTAGTTTTCTTCGCTTCCTTTGGGAGTTTGTATGTTTTGAACAATTTGTTCCTTTTCCTTAATCAATGAGAAGTTCGTATCTCGTTAAAAAACAAAGTTTGTATCTTGTTAAAAAAAAAAAGAGCCATGCGAATATTTTATTCACCTTGAACAGATAATATAGATTTAAATTTGAAGATTGAAAGTTAGCTACATTTGTTGGATTAGCTTCTTGATGTTTATTTTCACAGGAGAAAGCATTCTGAACTGGTAGGGGAACTTTCCAATCTCTATGATAAAGAAGAGAAATTATTATCTGAGGTTTGTATGTTCTTTTTTTCTTTGAAAAGAAACAATTTAATTGATGAGATGAAATTAGATACAAAAGGGGGAGCCCATGAGGGGATTACAAAAAAGCTCTCTAATTGGATAGCAATGTAGCGAAACTATAATGATGAAAAAGAGGGGAACATATACACCAAGAGATAATCATATGAACTATTGATTCAAAAGTGTAGTGAGGAGAGTGTTCCTTATCTTGAGGTTTGTATGTAAATTTGCCTCAAGTTCTATTTGCTGTTGCTGTCCTCCTCTGACTAATTTTCTACTTATTTATTGACTTGATCTCATGTCAAGTTGCAGTTTAGATCAAATCCATTCCTTCTGTTGTATTCTAATCTATATTTAGATGGTATCTTTTTCATTGATGATTGCGTAAGGGTTTCTTGGGTCTACCTCATGAAGCGTTACCTTAAATCAGCTTAGTTTGAGAAATAATTTAAATTCATTCAATCTGATAATATTTGAGACTATTTTAGATAAACCATGATTTTTTTTCTTTCATAAATAGGGTATATCATTCATGAGTTCTCATGTACCAATGCACTATCAGTAAAATGGGCTGGGTATGAAGATCATAGGTTTTGTGTTTTTGTTTTTTTAACTAAGGAACATAGGTTTTTACTATTTATTGATTGTGTAATTTTATTCAAAATTTAACTCCCTAAACCATATTGGCAAAAGCAACTTTATCTATGTTCGACCTGAATAACCCTACCCAAGTATTTGACCATAAAAGTTAGAACTGCTACAGAACTCCTCCCAATTTTCTTCCTTGATGTCTGAACTACAACACAACTCTTATAATTGTTTAGCAATTTAGATTTACTGAATGGCTGAGTCTCATATCTTGACTTTTGAATTCAGTCAATGGATGTTCCTGTTCTTTCTGTAGTAAATATCATTTGCAAAAAAGTTATGGTAGAAGTTAGAACATATGATATATGTGGATTGTGTAATTCTAATCTAACTCCTATTATCCCTTAGACTATTCCTGATCTGTGTTGGGAATTGGCTCAATTGCAAGACACGTACATTTTGCAAGGTACTAAATTACAGTGGTTTTCTTGTCCAACTTTGTTAGATTATTATTATTATTATTATTATTATTTTTAACAATGATTCTAATGCAGCTTGACTTTAAAATCAATTAGGTGACTATGATTTGAAGGTCATGCGTCAAGAATACTATATTGATCGGCAGAAAGTGGTAAGTGGCCACCTTGGAGTTTTCAAACATTCCCTCTAAGTCTCTCATTTTGTACTAGCCCTAATCACTGTTATGCCAACTCATTGTGGTTGAAATCTAAGCTTACTCTTAATCTTATTAGTGTACTTGGGAGTTTGCATCTTTGGACAATTTTCTGTTCCTTTTCATTAATCAATGAAAAGTTTGTTTTTTGTTCGAAAAAAAAAAGCTTAGTAATTTCAACCTTCATCAAATTTATACCTTGTAGAAAAAAGCGGACACGATAAATATAGCAAAAATTTTCTTCAAAGAGATAACTAGAACAGTGTACCTACAGTGATTGTTTTTGAATGAGATGTCAAATTCTTGGGACATTTCTAGAGAAATTTGTTGAAGAAATTGATACTTCTCTATGTTTTGGTACAACAAGTCTTTCCCAAAAGGATGGATAAACCGAAGTCATAAAATGAAGTCTGGAATATTTGACCAGATTATGCTTGTGTGGTGATAAAACTAAATTATGAGATGTAACTATTCCCGAACCAGAGTAGAATCTGTTTTATGGTTTGGTTGTCTCATCTTTTGGCTGCTCGAATTAGTGTTTGTCTGTTCATTTGTAGTTCTTAACTTCTCATTCTAAGATTAATATTAACATTTTATAAGATACCAACTCTTTATTATGTCTATCCCTTGCATATCTTTCAAATTTTTCTGGATTGACGATACAATTTCATTTTGCAGTTCATCAGTCATCTGGTCAATCAGCTTGCTAGGCATCAATTCCTGAAAATAGCTTGTCAACTGGAAAAGAAGAACATGCTTGGAGCATATTCATTGCTTAAAGTTATAGAGTCAGAACTTCAAGCGTATTTGTCAGCCACCAAGGGACGAGTGGTATCTGAGCTCATCTTTTGATACGCTTTTTTTTGCAGTAATTGAATAATATCTCTTTTGCTGTAATTGTATCACGCATTTAAAAGTTTATCACTCTTTACATCATTTTTGTTGCAAATAAAATATTTGAGAAGAAATCTGAAATCTGGGTTAACAATTTGTTTTTCCTTGATATCAACTACTAGTTAATCAATGAACTTAACGGTCTGCTTTTTTTAGGGCCATCAACCAAGCTCTATTCTGAAACACGTGCTAGTATTTTCTCACGTGCTGGTATTTTCCCTTTCTAGAATTATTCTTGATTCTGGTTTATTACTTTATGTCATTATAGGGTCGTTGCCTGGCACTGATTCAAGCTGCTTCTGATGTACAAGAACAAGGTGCAGTTGATGATCGCGATAATTTTTTGCATGGCGTCAGAGATCTATTAAGCATACATTCAAGTAAGGATAATCTTTCATTTCAATATCTGGGGTTTTAATTCAATACTAGTCTCAAGCATAAAAAATTGTATCTTTTTGTTTGACTTGGAAAATGTTGTTACTTTTTTTTTAAACAAAAATGTTGTTACCTTTTTTTTTAAATAAAAGAAACAAACTTTTCACGACGTATGAAAAGAATACAAATGCTTGAGGAAACAATCTTCCAAGGGAGAGAAAACAACATGTATATTAAAGAAACAAAAAAGAAACAAAATCACTAGTGAGAAATAGAGATTTTCCAAGAAGAACATATAACACTAGAATAATTCTAAAAAATATTAGAAAGCAAACACCATTAGGAAGTCTTGAACTTAGCTAGCTCAAAGCATGCTAGCCGATCTTTCTTTTTGTCTTCGAAGATCCTTTGGTTTCTCTCCAACCAAATTTTGTATAAAAACTAGAAGCTGGAACAAGAACGAACAGAAAAGGCATCTTCAAAGCTACAATCATGGAATTCCTCTTAGATAAAGTCTTGACCTGAAGCTTGAACAAAGAACTCAATCTTCAGAACCACCAACGAGAATTAACACTGATGCTTGACCATTGAAAACTCAACACACTAGGAAACTGAAAAATTAATTTGTGGTATACAGTTTTTGAGGGAAATTCTAAATGAAAACAACTTATTTATTTATTTGTTTTGAATGAGAAACAACTTTCCATTGATATATGAAAAGGAGAACAAAGTTCAAAGATATGAACTCCCGAAGAAGTGAGAAGAGAGAAAAATACAAGCAGAATAGTGGCTCGACAAGGAGCACTAAAATCAAGATAAGAACAAGAGAGGCCAAAACCATGACGAGAGGGATCACAAAACTTTATGAGTGAGACTTCGGACAACAAAAAACATTTTTTGAACGATTCTTTGTCTGTCTTTTTTGAAATTGTTGATAATTATTATCTTAATCTTATTGTCTTTTGCCAACTTTTTATGGAACGAGCTTCTAGGGACTTCTGGGGTAAGCTGTGCTACACAGCATTGTACCAATCATTTTCCGTTAGAACTTGAGTTCTTAGGGGAGGGGAATAAAAGAAAGAAAGCAATCTTCAATCATGCATTTTTGGCTATTATTTCATGCACATGGAGTGGAAGACTAGATTTTAAAAAAAAAAAATGCAAAAATGTGGCTTTCATTTGTTAGAGGGCTGGCTTTCTAACTTATTGTGGGTCTCTTCCACTGGGGAGTTTTGAAGTTTTTCCCCCCCTTTTTCCCATATTTGCAATATTGGCCATGCTAGCTCTATAATTTATATATTGTTTTGGACTTGGAGTCTTATGCTTTTGTATATTCTTGTATCAGAAGTCCAATATTTCAATTTTTCATAAGTTTTCAGTCATGTTGACATCATATCTGAAATGAAATACAATTATAGAAGTTTGACTCCCTAATCTGGTATTATGATTTCTGATATTGGAGGATTAATTAATTAGACTGGTAAGCATCTGACAAGGACATATGGTAGGAATTAGAATGTTTGTACTACCTTGTTTATCTCATAAAACTTTGACAACCTTTATCTTCTGTAGGTCAAATTTACTTGGACATTGTAACTAATAACTTGCTCTTCTGTAGTTCGAACAAACTTTGCCTTTTTGTAAATTCTCTCTCTTAATCGTAGCTTAATCGCTGAAGATTCGGTTTACTTTGCACGAACAATTTATTGACTTAATATGTTGCTTACACAGATATCCAGGCTGGAGTATCAACTTATGTGTCTGCTCCCGGCATTATTCAACAGATATCTAGTCTTCATTCAGACTTGAGAACCCTACAATCTGATCTTGAAAACTCCCTCCCAGGCGACAGAAATAGATGCATCAATGATCTGTTAGTATCTTATTTCTTTATATCTGTTATACCTTTAGTTTTTTGTGCACTCAATAATATTCAAATGAAGTAATGGAAGTCTAATGATTGACTAGACCAAAGAAATAGCCAGTGTACATGGCTTTAACTATAGGAGAAACTAGTGTTGAATTTTGAGGTCAAGATATTGTGTGGTGCTAGTCTTTATTAGCTGATTTTTCAAATAAGCAACATTTTATTTATTACAATTTATTTTATTAAATTGTATAAAATTTACTGAGTGCTAGACTTGTTGAGGTAGGTCATTATTGTAGATCATGAGTGATTACAGAAGAATTTTGATTTCGGTCATCAACATTAAAAAAATCTGGTTTACGCGTCTGACCAAAATTCTTCTATTATGTTGAATCTAAACTTATCCAGAAAAGAGCTAAAAAAATTTTCGACCATAGTGATAGTAATCTCCAAGAACAATTAGCCAAACTCTAAAGGCCTAGAGTAATCTACAGAGGATGTTTGCCCACTAACCAATCGCTAACAAACAAACTAAAAGCCATTAATAACTAAAACTAACTCAAGTCTCAAACAAACTCAAAATGAAATATGAAATAATTCTTAACCACACTACAATCAACAGCCGGATCTTGGATCCTTAAATTTCGTTAACTTCCTTTTGTGAATAAGAACCTATCTAAAGAGAAGAGATGGAGGCCTCCCTTAAGTTTGACAAGGTAAAGGAAGCATTAAGGAGGGAAGGATCTATGAGATCACGAGAATTAATAAATCTGTTAGAGCTCCTCATATTGGATGTACGTTACTTCCCATTAGATCTTTTAGGAGGGCCCTCGCCACATTACAACTAACCACCAATCTGTTTTTGAGGATCCTTTCAGATCAAGACTATCATTGAGAATCTCATATGGCACGTATATGTTGTTACTAATATCAAGATGTCTCGTACTTTTGAGGAAGAGTATGTTTTGTTGATTACTTGAAGTATAGGTATTCAAAGATTACATGTCAGCTGAAATCTCAATCCAAAAAAATCAATTATGATATAAATCAATGAGTGTTCATCAATGTTATTACGAACTGTTTCAACTAATTAGTTAAGATTTTGTTAAATCAATGCAAGTATATATAACGAAGAATTTATAATGAGCAAGTGGAGAA
The DNA here is from genome assembly GCF_001995035.1 of Momordica charantia. The sequence continues at coordinate 261,377 of NW_019104643.1, forward strand.
CTGTTTTGAGTAAGCAACCCTTGAATTGCCCTCTAATCTCTACTGTGCTTAACATTATGTTACCAAAGAATATTGAAAAATAACCTTCAGGTCTGTAATTACTCTTTTGGCCTTATTTTGCTTGATTGGAGGCCACTTTTGTTTTAGTTTGGCTCCGTTTTGGGGGTTGGTTTTTTGTATTCCCCTTGTATTTTTTTTTTCAATTTTTCTAAAGCTTGATTTCTTATTAGAAAGTAGGAAAAAAAAAAAAACTTTAGAAGGTCAAAAATCAATTTCGAACAACCTTGTGAATTGGATGTTGGTAAGGCCACCGCGCTGAATCACCTGTTGACGATATTTCATTGTAAGGCTTGTCCTTAAATAACAAAAAAAAAAAAAGAGGAAAGACTTGTCCTTAAAACTGCTTGTTTTGATCTACCAGTCTGCTTCAAATTATGGCTATTTTGTTACATCTGCTACATTCCTGTCCAGTTAATGTTCTCTCTTTTTATTTATTACTTTCGTTAATTGTAGGTGCTCTCTTATTCAAAGTTTGCAGCAATTACTTTTCGCCTCTTCGACAACTGCACAACCAATACTAACACCGCGGGTACAAGTTGTCATCATAATAATTTCCTGCAGGAATTGCTCTTGTGCATATTATTTTTGTCGTCATTTCCCTTCTATTTCTTTATTAGACAATGCAACAATTATAGCAAGCAATTTCCTTCAATCAGAATCAAATTTTATCAAAGAAAAGATAAAACATGGCTAGAGGATCAGGCATTTCATGCAAGAAATTTTATTATCTTATTCCAAATCAGATTTTCTGTAGAGAAATAAATACAAGTAGAAAGACACTGCTTCTGTTTGATCATTAAGTGGTTTAACATATAGAGGTAGGTATCTGAAGGTTTTACTCAAATCACTGACTTATCTATCTGATAATCTATCTATATATGTGTGTATAGGGGGAGGGGCTAAAATTATGTTCCAAGATATCCCTTTTATTTCTTTATAGTTGAAGATTAGAGTTTGTATTATATTGCTTTACTCTTTAATTCTTACCGCAAGCTTTCTGCAAATTGTTTTTAAAAATGGCTTTGTTCATTGCAATTTTCAAGAAGTTTACATGGTGCAACCACCTTGATTTATTTCTCAAAAGGAGAATAAGAATGTTTCACTTCGTTGGTCACAAACAAAAAATATTTCAAGAAGTGATTGTGTAGGATCTCTCATATTACACCATGTAAATTTCTCATTTAAAAGAGATATTTCTATTAAATCCACCTCTTCAATTATTTCATTGAATTACTTCATGTTTTTCTTGTCTTCTTCCTCCATTGAATTTCTCATGCAACCATCTTGTAGCATTTGATTATTGGGCCGAATAACCTTTAATCTTGTATGAAGCTGACTTTTTTCGTTATTCTTGTACGAAAAGTTGTCGGAATCATTAGAGACCCAGATAACATATTTTTCCTTTTTCAGAACATTAAACAAGATGCCCAATACTTTGCATTAAGTCTTAGCAGCCTTCTCAGTTAACCTAACCTACCACATTGCAGCTAATTATGCCTTCACTAGTACATCTAGTTTGTTATATAGCTTTTGTGTTGAAATTGCCTTCCATTCTGTGTGTTTTTATTTTTGCATAATGATCCTTAACTCCTGGAGATTTTATGGTTTTTTAGGCCTTGATGAAAGAGCTGGATGAAATGGAAAAGATAAATGCCAAACTATCTTCTGCAGTTGAAGAGGTTACCTTGGAGCACTGTAAAAAGAATGAGGTAGGTCTTTGTAAAAGCTATTTTATTTTATCTTTTTCCATATTCTGGGTTTTGTTTACCGAAAACTTAATCATGCTGTTTGGTCAAAGTCTACAAAAAGTTTCATTATGTCAATCAGATATGCTTCTTTGCTATATAATTGTATAATATTTATTTGTCATTAAATGCTTTCCTTTTCCCTTGTAGACATTTTAAAAGCTTTGGTTTATCTAGTCTGTATTTGGTACGTGAATTTGTGATTCGTAAAAGTTGTCACTTAGTAGTGAAGAGGTTTTTGTTCCTAAAAAGATCGTAGGTCCAAACCTCATCTTTGTGATGATATTCTCAAATAATTATTTTTAAAAGTTAGTGTCTAGCCTGAGTAGTAGTGAGTTTGAAAGATTGAGTTTATTAGGGGTGAGCAAACACAACCGAAAAACCGAGCCGACCGACAAAAACCGACCGAAAAGAGGTCGGGCGGTGGTCGGTTCTGAATTTTCAGAACTGATTAATCGGTCGGTCGGTTCACAAGGACCATGTAAAAACCGACGGACCGACCGATTTTAATATTAAAATATATATTTTTTTATTTGGTATATAACCAGCCTAGGGCATATTCTTCCATCCCCTTAATTTCTTTTCTTTCTGCGTCGCATCCCTAGAAATCGCTTTCTGCGCCGCATCCTACCCCAAGAATGAAGAGATGAAGAAAAAACTCTCAAATCCTCCCCCAAATCTCAATCCCCAAACTTTTGTGGCTTCACGACTTCTTGCATCAATCCCTCCTCAAATCTCAATCCCTCACCTCCTCTGGCGTTTGTTCATGCCGGTGGTTTGGCTCGTGGCTTGTGCATCAAATCCCCCTCGCTAAATCTCCCTCAAGGTTTGTTGATTTGTTATTTGTCTTTGGAATTTTTGCGTCGTATCTCCCCCACTGCATTATCATTCTTCTTCCTTTTTGATTTTGAGTTTGTTTCGTCGCTCTCTATTCCCCTTTTTCTTCGAATTCTTCTGAGTTTCTTATTCATCTTATAGAAAAAATGAATTAACACAATTAAATAAAAAAGAGAGAAATCAGTTAAAACCGACAAATCGACCGACCGAACCGACCATCCAGTCGGTTGACATAATGAGTATTTAAAAAAAAAGTCGGTTTTCATTTTTTTGAAAACCGAAAAGGTCGGTTCGGCGCCGGTTTGGGCCAAAAACCGACCCCGACCGACTGATTATCCCCCCTAGAGTTTATGTAACTTAAGTTTAAGTAGTCCTTCAAATTAACAAACATATAGCATACGATAAATATCCTTATCAAATATAAGTTCAACTTTCTAAAGTTTTATGCATCCACTTGTGATTCAAATTATCGTCCCACAAGGATTTTTGTTAGTGCGTCTTTTTGGGAAAAGTGTAACGAATAAGCATACGATGTAAATTAAGTATTCCAAACCTTGGTCTTTTATCATACTTTACAACAGTGTAAAAACCAGAAACATATGGTCTGATTTAAAATCTTCTGTTGCATGCAGATTGTAAAACATCATTCTCAGGAGGTTGGGCTACAACGTCGCGTTTTCTACGATTTCTTTTGCAATCCTGAGCGTTTGAGGAGTCAAGTTAGGGAGTTGACTGCTCGAGTCAGAGCGATGCAAGCTTCGTAGTTGACTTTGTTTGTAAATATAATTTTTCTTGTTGCTTTATCATTGTATTTATCTGTTACAATATATCATCTGAGGATGCTTAATTGCAAAAGAAAGGTTTGAGTTTTAATGACACCAATGATCTGATTTGGCAGTGTTGACCACAATGATTCAATGATATAGTTCCACTTTGACAATTGTTAGAGTGCTTGAGATTACTGATTAGTCAGTTACAGGTTACTAAAGGATTATTACATATATACCCTTGATTAGGCTATGTGGCTTGTGTTGAAGGTGAAGGGTTTTTTTGTCCTTGAGAAGAGCTTGAAGATGAAGCCAGAGAATGTTGAATTGAACTATTAAACCAAGTACAAAACCAATAATACTTTTTGACAGCCAAAATTGACATCAAAGAATGTCTTTGGTGTCAATGCTTATCTAAGATCTTGTGCCTTCAAAATTGACATCAAAGAATGTGATTATGTATCAAATGGAATCAATAACATTCAAGCATCAATCTTTAATTTTTATGTGACGGTTACTAAATGTCGCAATCACATGACAGGTGACGGTGAAGTATTGTCATCCACAAATTATCAATAATTGTTTACAATTGTCAGAAAATTGTTATTATCGCCATCTGTCTTTTATGCATGACGGTTAAAAAATGTCACATTTGAATAATTAGTGACAGTGAAACATCATCATCAATAATTTATCAATGATAATTATAATTGTCAAAATGTTTTATAATGACACGATTAAATAGTCAGAAAAAAAAACTGTCAAAGAAAAACTTTTATGGTGAAATATGTCATGACAATTTTAAAATACAGAAATCAAAATGAACCAAAGTTAAGAGTACATGTTTTAAACTTAAATTTTTTAAATTCAAATTTTAAATAGATAATCATCAAAGTTAAGTGACCTAAGCTTATAATTTAACCTATTATTAATTTTCATAAATATTAAAATTTAAAGGGTTTTTTTTTAAAGAATATATCTTTACAAATGTGGGGTAAAGATTCGCACCTTTGACTTACCAGGAAGGCTAATAAATGTTTGAATCATTGAGCTATGTTATGTTAATTATTTTTGCTATTGGACCGAACTGACAATAATAAGTTTTTGTCGTTAACGTATTGTTACTTAAATATATTGATGCAATATATTGATTAAACTAATGTGTAATGAGTTAATGTGACGTGGTACTCGTAAAATAGATCAGTTGGATAAATAAAGACGAACAACCTAGAAATTCAATAGATAGGCATGTAGGATATATGTTAAACCATAATTTTTTACTCGCTCTCCCTTATTTTATCCAGCCTAATTTATTCCCTCCAAATCATCCATCTTGATCCAATGACTCTTGTCAAAGTGAAACCTCAACATTTATCCGACCATTTTAATGACAACACATTATTAGAATCATAGTTGGAAAAATTCAAGTGAACTCAAAGCGCAAAAAAATGGAAAGTTGAAGATTCTAATGGGAAACTTCTAAACTAACACAACCATCTAAATTCAAATGACTAAATATGTAATTTTAACCTAGAAATATATTATATATAATAGTACAAAAAGGGCAGAAAAGAGAAGTAAAAAGGTATGAATTCAATAGTCACACAACATAGGGGCTAAAAAGGGACTGGTAAAAGCACAATATTTGTCATAAACCTTTTACTTGTCTACATTGTATATTGGTTTTAGATATACAATGGAATATTCACAAACACCAAAAGAAAATCCAGACAAAGACCAAAGAGAGGCTATAAAGCATCATCTTCCATATTTTTTCCTAGAAAATTGTGAAGACCATCTCGAATTACAAGCGCTATTACATCCATATTCTCGAACTTTCAACTTGAACGCAATCACCTCCCTAAAGTTATAAAATTGTTGCAGTTAAATCTTTGTAATGCCTAATTGAAGGATGACTCAATAGTTAAAAGCATCTCTACTTCTCTCCTTGGGGTAGTAGGTTCGAATTCTCACCTTTGAATTTGTGATCTAATAATATTCTAAAAAAATGTCCTAGCCACTGCCGTAGTAACTAAATTTGAGAGTATAATTGGGGCAACCTCATAGTTTAGGTGTAGTTTTACCGTTATAATTTGTGGTTTAATTGCAACAATTTTGTACTTAATACGAAATTACCTAACTTTTTCACTGTACATTACGAAAAATGTTGAAAGGGATTGGTTGCTCCATTATATGTATGCTTATTAGAAAAAGTATATATGTTTTTCATTAGAGTTATCATCCATATTTTTTCTTCGTCTATATTATACAAGTTGAGTTACAGTATCTTTGAGATTAAATTCATATCTCGGAGCTATAATCTTTCCTATTAATGATTAGATTAAATTTTATGAAATTGAAAGTTAGAGGTTAAGGAATTTAAAATTGATGGACTATGCTAAATACATGGACAAAAAATTATATTTTTACCCTTTTTGTAGTTCACTTCTAACGTATATATTTAAAATCCCAACCAAGTTTCAGAAATAAATTTCAAAATGTCTTTTTCCAAAAAAAAAAAAAGAAATAATTGACCAATATTTCAAACCTATTTGTAAAAAGATACAAGTTAAATAAGAAAGAACTTAATTATTAATATAACAAAAATTCAATTTTTAAAAAACAAAATCATTTCATACTTTTTAATTTTCTTAGGATTGGATTTATTTATTTATTTATTTTTTTGAGCATTAGCTTTACTTAAATTTCTGAGTGACAAAAGGGGAGAATATACTGTGTGTGTAAGAAAACCTAAAAGGAATAAGAGAAAGTGACAATTGAGAAAAAGGAAACAAACAAATTTAAAGTGAATTGGAATTTCACTTGGAAATTTGCAAAAGGAGAAGAAGCCCCACAGTGCATAACCCTCACAGCAGAGACAAAATAATAATAATAATAATAATAATAATATGTTTGAAAATGGTCCAAATTTCAAACCCAATTCCAATTGCACAATAAAAGTAAGAACCATAGAAATGAAAGAAATATTTCGTAAGTATTGTTCTTTTCATATAGTTTGAATTATTTAGCTCTCACATTTTTCGAATTATTTACGTCTCACATTCTCCTGACATATAAGTAAGAGTAGAAATAATGTAAAACGAGATGAAACCTTTGATTTTCAATTTCATGACAAGATTTTATTGAATTGAAGTTTTGTGGAGAATATTGTTGTCCTGATTATTCATGAAAAGTATTTGAAGAATAATGTAGTAAAACAAGACGAGGATAGCGATATATGTATATGTGTGTGTATATATAGCTACAATTATGGATTTAGATAAAATATTATAAAAATAATACGAACTAAAACGTTAATTGCAAAATGATTATAGTTAACCGATATATAAATTTAATTGTTGATTTACCATATTACCTCATAAAATAAAGGCATACTTATTAAAATTATTTAAGTTAGTCAATGATTTATAAGTTTTAAAAAAATGTTACATTTGTAATTACTTTTTAAAATACTATATTTATAATTACTACTATAAAAATACATATTTACAAATATTTTTTAAAATCAAACTACTCATTCAAATTTTTGGTATATATTTTATCCACTCCATATGGTTTTTTTTGTTAATAGTATTACAAATTAATCATGAGATAATTAAACGTACAGAAAAATTAAATATGTCTCAATCAATGGAGTTAGACTTGAGTTAGCAAGTTTATGGTTTATATAAATTTGATTCTTACCCTTTAAAGTCTTACATATATCCGTCTAATTTTAAGATTTAAAAAAAAGTAGTTTTTTAGGTTTAATTACAAGTTTTATTTCTAAGCTTCCAGTACTATTGTGTCAAATATGTTCTTTAATTGGAAAAGATGTCTAATAAATATTTGAACGGTCAATTATTTAATAATTCTCTAAACTTTAAAAGTATTTAACAGATCACCTGACTTTAAATTTTGTGTCTAATAGATCTGTGAACTCTTTTAAAGTGTCTAATTAAGTTAAGGACCAATTGATACAAAGTTGATAGTTCAGGGATCTATTAAACACAAAATTGAAAGCTTAGATACAATATCGAAAGTTCAGAACCTATTAGGTACACCGTAAAAGTAATTTAAGAACTAAAACTGTAACTTAATCTCTTTTTTTTTCTTTTTAAACATATTTGGTTTGAGTTTAGGAGGGGTTTAATTTTAAGAATGTTTAGAGCAAGAGAAAAAAAAAGAAAGAAAAAGATTGTTATATGAAAAATGTGTAATGATAGCTTGTGAAGAAAGTGAAAGAAAAGAAGAATAGGAAGAAGAGAAGAATACTATAAAAAAGTTGTTATATAGGTTGGTCCCAATTTGAAAGAATTTGGTAGATTCTCCACTTAAACAACAAAAAAGTGTGCATAAACTATTATATTACCCTCTCAAATATAAAATTAATTTTTTTTCTCTTACTTGAATCAAATTTTCCCTTCCTTCTAAACCCTTTTTCTACTCTCACTTTGTCATTTTCAAATTCTTCTCTTGTTGAATACATTTCCTCAATTTCTTTCACAATATAATTTCAATATACATTTTACTCCCCTTTCTTTTGTATTTTATATAGGGAGTTAATGCAAAAATATATATACATATATATGTGTGTATGAACATGAATAATACGTGTTCCTAAATGTTGTTTTTAAAACTATGGTGATGTAATGAGTTAGATTATTTATGTAGCTCGTACTATGATAAAGTATAGGTTGAATTAACCCAAATTTCTATTGACATTATTATATGTCCATGGGTTTGACATTCAAATGAGGGGTGATCGACATTTTAATAGTGTCACAAAAAAAAATTGATAAAATATAAATAATATCAATATAATATCAGCAATATGGACATAGTATTTATTTAACAAGTGTGAAATTAATTTATGTTATGATTTTATATTTTTATAATTTTTTTTTAAAAAAATCCATCGATATCAACATTTTGTCAATATTTATATCAACATTCCCACAAGATTTATGGCTCGACGTTTACAATGACCCCAACATTTAAAACCTTTAGCCCAACTTAATAATCAGTCAAAAAACCTCTCTAATTGTTTTTTTCTTTTGAGTTCAACAATGTGTGGGGTAGAGATTCAAACCTCCAACCTTTTGGTTGAGTAAATTTGTCTCAACCAATTAAACAATACTTAGGTCGTCAATACTCTCTTATTGTTAAGAGGGAAGGAGAAAGATGAAAAGATATTTGATACTAATAAGTACTCAGATCGATATGACAACCTTAAATGAGTGAATAAAGTTTAACTACAAATTAAAAACTTTTAACAACTGTGACCAATTTAAACAAAATCAATACACTAAGCATACAATTCTGACCAAGTATGATAAATAAATTCTATTAATCTCAAAAGACAATTGAGAGTAATTTAAAACAGGCAAATAAAATTTTAAAATTAATTACAAAAAATAAATAGGAGAGAGCGTTAGAGAAATTGACACGTGAATTATTATTTTTTTTTTATAATGGTTTGACACAATCGTCCTACCCCACTAATTCCCAAGCATCTCTTGAGTATTAGATTGAAATTTCTACTCTTACCATAGTAGGGAAGTCAAGCCAGTACGCCACTATTCTCAAGAGTAAAATTGATCATCTCCATAGTGAGGATCACAAACGTTACCAATGTTTAGAAATTTGCTACACACAGTTACAAACTATCAAATAGAATAGATTTATGAATTTAAGCTCATAAAAGATTAAATTCTCACAATAATAAAATCTCTCACAGAGATAAGATGAAAGGAAAATCTTGGAGAGACCAACAATATAAATTTTTGAAATACCGAGGATTGTAAATTGATAAAAAAAAGAAAAGGAAAATGGTCGAGAAAAATGAGATTTAATCGGAGCCGTTGGATCTTAATAATTAAGATGAAAAGTGCAGATTACTTTGAAAAATAATTAAGAATTATATATATACACATAGTTATATTTGTGTTAAAACCGCTAACAACATTTTTTTCAAACAACATTGTCAACACGGTAACATAAAAAAGTAACATTCTTATTTCGATTAAGTTTGTATCGATTCATTTTCATTCTGTTTTCTTATCATTTCGATTTATGGTAAATATGGTAAATATGGGTGGTGCAGTTAAAAAAGAGTCCCTACCATAGAAGTGCCAGAGATTTTTGGAGAGGGGATAAAGAGTAATTGTGGAGAGAGAAAGACAGAGAGAATAATGAGAGAGATAAATTATAAAGAGAATAAATGCATTTGTTTAGTTCAAAGGGGAAGGTAGATCAATTATTGAGAGACATGTGAGAGAGTAATGTTAAGATAGAGAAAAAAAGGGTAATTTCTTGGGACAGAGATCATGAGAGAGAGAAAGGGGAGAGTAATTTCTTGTGAGAGAGAGAAATGGGAAAGTAATTGTACGAGAGAGAAATCGATAACGTTTATAGTTTAAAACGAGTATACATCGACGATAATTGACACATATCTCCAAGTAAGAGGTTGTGAGTTCAAATTCTCACTCCCACATGTTGTACTAAGAAAGAAAAGTCTAAAACATTTCTAGGATGAACAACCATCTTTGCTAACCACTGTTAAATTTTTGACAAGTAGAAAAAAACTACAAATTCTTATTAATGGTCAACACAAAGCTAGGTGCTAACCGGTAAGCTCCTAAGTATTGTTCTTAATTGGAGCAGTTACTTTGTTTTTTTTTCTTTTTTCATATCCGTGAGTGTCCGGACCAGCTTGCGCGTACCTCGACTAATCTCACGGGACAACCGCCTAATTCTACTACATTTGGTTGTTTAAGTAACTCGTAAGATATTAAATCGTGGCCACTATGGTTTGAATCCATTTCCTCTAAGCTCTTTTCTATTTACATTGGCTCTTATTGCACTTACTTCCTCTATTCACACTATACTTTTTTTATATATAAATAATTATTTAATGATGTTATATCAGATCCTATATCATTCTTAAATATTGTTGAGACGCGGTTAATAATGAATGAGAATAGTATTAATACTCCCGAGCGACGGAGTAGATAATTGGTGAGAGAACAAGACAGAAGAAAAAAAACAAACATGGGACCAACTCCAATCCAAAATGACAAATTAAAGGCAAGCACACAATAAAGTTGGAGGTCTTTTTACTTTTGGACTTACAACATAATACAAATTTAGAATATTCATTAACTCCAATAATATAGGTAGCAACCAATGGGAGAACCTTGTACAAATACTTCTCCTCCAACCAAAACACCTAAATTAAAAAACACACTCCCAAAAATTAAAAATTAAAGTTGAAAATTACCAAAAAGCCCTTCCCCTCTCTCTATAAAGATTATATTTTATAACCAAACTCCCAAAACATATACACTGTTTGGTCTTTTCCCTCTCTCTCTCTATTTTGATTATAAAAAGAAAATTTACATTAAATTTGTTCCATTGATCTCCTCTCTTTGGTGTTAAATTGGTCTCTTCTTCACACCAAACAAGTTGGTACAAAGCAGCTTGCTATGTAACTCAGCCCTCTCTTCTGCAACAAAAAAAAATATATATATATATATTTTTTATTAAATACATAATACCCATATTTATTTATTTATTTTTAGGTTAAAAATAATATACTTGCTGTCTATTTTTCTTGTTTCAAAGAATATGTATATATATGTTCATAGTATGTTTTTTTTTCAATATTTGGATGTTGTATATGCTACAAAAATAGCGGGTTTTTGTAATAAAATTAGAAATAAGAACCCTAAACAAAAAAACGAATAGATTTGATTCCTAGCTTCATGGTTTTCTATAAAATGTACTACTTTTTTTTAAGAATTATCCAAAAATCAAAGCCAAATTTCAAAATTTTACAAATGGAAAAAAAAAAGATAGGAAATCAAAATAAAGGAAAATGAAACCACAAGTTTGGAACTTTTTAGAATACTGTAATCTATAATAAACTTTTTAAAATTTTAATTTTATGTTAAATAGATCCTTAAACTTTTAAAAGTATTTAATAAATTAGAAATCTGTTAGACACAAAATTGAGAAAATTCAACGACGTACAGATACAAACTTCAAAGTTTAAAGTATATATATATATATATATACTTTTTCTTTGGTTAAAATACTATCTCGATCCATATACTTCCAACTCCCGTTCATTTTGATCTTTATAATTTAAAAATTGTCACTTTTAAAAGGTTCAGAGATCAAAATGAATATTTTAAAAGATCAGGGACTAAAATGAATATTTTGAGATTAAAAAGACTAAAATGGAGTAAAGCTAAAATAATATTTTAACCTTTTTTTTAAGAAAGAGATAATTGATTTTTTTTATTTTAGCAATAAAAAAGAAAAAGAAAAAGAAAAGGGAAAAGACCTTTTTGGGCTTGGCAGAGAGAAGGTGAGGTGAGATTTTGTAGAGGTCTTCGTCAACTGGCTTGGGCTTGGGTTTGGTCGTTGCCTTTTGCTGCACTGTTGCAGTTTCAGTCTCTGTATCTGTTTCCTTCTTCCCTTCCCTCACCTGCCTGTGACGCTTCGTCTGCAAATTCATTCATCACCCCCCACCCCTTTTTCATTAGTCAAAATTTCCACATCTACCCCTACTCCAAACCAAATTTACTGCTCCATCATTATTATTTTTTAAAATATCTTTGTTTTTACTTTTCTCTTGATTGTCAAAACATTTAATGGATGGCAAGATTATTAAGAAGTAAAGTATAAAATTAACACCTCATTATTTAAAAAAGAAAAAGAAAGAGAAAAATATTTATTATATATTTGGTTTTGGATATACTTTAATTAATGGTAAAGTAAAGTACTTTAAGGCTTTTTGCGTGAAAGCATGCTTAGCTGAAGCCTTCACACGATGGATGTGGATCCACTCATTAAAGCAACCCCTCCAATTTCCTTTTTCCCTTTCTTTTTTCTTCAATTTTTTCTCCTACGAAACACAACAAAACTGCCCCCCCCCCCACTAAAAATAATAATAATAACAAAGTGTTCGCCTCTCTTTGGTTCATTTTAATTATATTTTTAAAATATCCACTTAGATTCCTATATTTTTATCTTTAATTCATTTTAGTTAACCAAGAAAAAATAATTCTCCAAAACCGAACTAAATATTTGACAACTCATTCTTATTTAAATTTTTTTTTTATGTTTTTTAACATTTAATCATTTCAGTAACTAAAATAAATCAAAATAAAAAACGCACTTCAAACTGGAGAGGCGGGTTATTGTTACCGTGGAGCGAGGGACGACGATCATGGCGGGGGTGACGACGTCGTTGTGATACAAATCGCCGGCGACGTACAAGTCGCGAACCTCGGAGTAGCCATGGGCGGCGCCGGCGTAAGCGGCGGTTGTGGAGGAGTCGAAGCACTGGGTGAAAGGAAGGTGGTCGTTCCAGTCCCAGTTGCCGAAGGAGGGAATGTAGTTTCTGCGGTAGTAGTAATCCTGTGAAACCAAACCCACAGTAAGAAAGATAGACACACACACAGATAATAATAATAATAATAATAATAATAATAATAATAATAATAATAGAGAAAAGAGGAGTTACCTCCATTGAAGGGGAAGGGAGAAGCAAGAATTTGAGAGAGAGATTGAGGAATTGAAGGTAGAAGAAGAAGAAGAGAGGAGGAGGGGGAAGGAATTAAATGGGAGTGGGAAGAACAGTAGGAGGGGGGGACAGAGTGACAGATGAGTAAGGTAAGTGAGGAGAGAGAAAATATGGGGAGGTTTGCTTTTTTGCCCTTTTTGCCTCTTGAATATTGGAGGAGAGTTGATGCCTCTCTCTTCACCTATGTGGCTTTTTGGTTGTTTCATTTTGGGACTAGTGAAAAATAAACAATACTACCACCTATTTTACTCTAACCACCGTTCAATACATATATTTGGTATGATGTTTCTGTTTTGGGTATAGTTCTCACGGTTTCTTCCAAAAGATCTCATGTCTATGAGATAATTGTTCTCTCCTATATATCATGGATCGCCCGATTTCTTAATCAATGTGAAATTTTGTTTTCATACCTTGCAACCCAATGTATATTAAGGTAGTTTATATTTAAACAAAAAAAAAAGTAAAATAGCACATTTAATTAACATCAATATTCAAGTTTTACAAATATAGCATGGACGCCCAGATAATAAAATGTCAAATATATCTTGAAGTTCAAAACTTGTATATCTTTGATGTACTTGCAATATGTATGTCCTAATATACCTTATTGACTTCCTCAAGGGATAGCTTGGGTGAAGTCTTGGGTTCAAGCCACATGGAACACAACTTCCACCAAGCAATGACTCATTGTGTATGTACGAGGCAATGCGCATACCCCACAGGTATCTCCCTAGGTATACGGACATAAAGGCCTAAGGGTCGTCGACTCCTGGAGATATATATATATATATATACACCTTTATGAAATATTACTATTGTGCACGTCTAAAAAGACACGTTAAGGCAAGACCTTTATATATATATATATATATATATATATACCTTTATGAAATATTACTATTGTGCACGTCTAAAAAGACACGTTAAACCAAAACCAAAGGTCTTGCCTTTACACAAATAAAAAGTCGAGATATCACCCCTTAAGATATGACAATCACTTATGAAGAGAGCTGATAATGATTAACCTAGTTTTGACTTATATATTTCTCAAATAGAATGAAAACTTAAATTTAATACCGTGTCTTTTAGATTTTTATGTTCATATTATAATACGGTATCGTCTAGATTTAAAACTTGTATCTACTTCTAATTTTTTAAGTTCAGATTATAATACAATTTCTTTTAGATTTTGAGTGATATGACAATGAGCTCATTTATATATTGTAAAACACTTTGTATTTAACCTTTTGTTTGCCAAATTGTTGATAATATAATGTGTTTCCCCCTTATTGATTAGAACAAAATTAATTCGATAATTTTCGAATTTGATACCACTGTTATATGTTATTGATATACTTCTTATATGATTACCTGAATCTGATATACTTATGATATACCTACTACATGTATGTGCTAATCTACCTCATTGATTTACATTTGATTTACTAATATACCTATGATATAGGTGTGTTAATATACCACTGATGTACTGATATATGTACTGATATATACTTCTGATATGATTATCTAATTTTGATATACCTCTAATATCCCTCCAATATATATGTGCTGATGAAGGATAAAATCATAATTATAAAAATTTCAAAAATAAAAATTCAAAATTTTGTTATAGTTGCAAAATCCAAAAGGTGTCTGACATTTTTGCAAATGTGGATAAACTTTTTACTACCAATTGCAAATTTCCTTGAATATTTGACAACTAAAACAGATAAAGATAAATACAAAAATAAAGGAATTTTTTAAAATATAATGAGCTTTCAATTTTTAAATAGGGATCAGAATTGTAATAAATCCTATTAAGGGAGCCCATTAAGATGTAATTAGCTACTAAACTATTATTAATTACATTGTTGTTAAAATCAATTTTGGCAGTGGTTAGAGTTAGTTAATCTTCACTCTCTACTGTGTATTTCTTCTATAAGAAGAGTATTGTAAATGTAAAAATTAGAATAAGAATTACCCATTGTAATCATTTAACTACTGGTCCATGTCCAATATATTATATTATATTTATTTATTATACTATATATATATAATTGTTTTTTTTTTTAACTATGTGGTACTTCTCATGAAAAAACTTGTTTTTTCAACGATTTTAGTAAAAGATAAATAGATTTATCCATGTACACAAATTTTTTTTCGTTACAAAAAGAAATCTTTCTATTTCAAATGTTGATACTGTTTTTGTTTTCTTTATAATTACTTTTTAATGAATGCTGAATAGTCATGAAATCTTTCGTTTGAATAGATAATTTTACAGCGATGACTTTCTGGTTTTTTGTTTTTTATTTTTTATTTTTGAAAAACATAAGCATTTCCTAATTGTTGTTATTTATTGTTTTTCATTTTTAAAAAACCTTTCCTAAATTATGTATAAGCTCTTGGAACAACCAAATCAAATCATGTTCCTTGTTTTTTGTTTGTTGTTTTCATTTTTTTTTTCAAAATTTACATAAAAGCATTATTTTATTATTTTTTATTTTTAAAATGAATAATAAATATAAGAAGAAAGAACCATGGATTGAAAAAAAGTAAATGAGAAATAAGAAACGGAAACGTTACGGGGTGGAACCTTAATTTTATTCCTAAAATGTAAGGAAAACTTTAAAACTCTATCTCTAGATTACATTAGTTTCAATTTGATAACATGCATAAAACATCTCTGGTATAATCAGACCTAAACTCTAAACTATCTTTGAGCAAGGAAGATTATTTATGCCAATAATATAGATGTCTAATTAAGGTACTTATATTGTGATGTCCGAGTAGAGATGAGGGGTACACGGATGAACCGGTACCACATCCGAATGAGAGGGATCTTGAGATCATGGAAGCATAGTTAAGAAACGTTTAAAAGAATTGATGGTTACTATCTATACTAACAAAATGTACTTTCCTTTTTGGTGGTTCAACGATAAAATCTTCAAAGTTAAGCGTGCTTGGCTTGGTGTAATTTTAGGTCGGGTGATAGGACAAAGAATGCTGAAAGGATATTGGTTTATAGGGATACCTTCAATCTTCTAAGTAACTCAGACAGAGAACATGGGGCAATCATAAGCCTGAGATATTACATACACTTTATCTAAAGATTAGGTTGGATTCCCACTCTTACATTTATTGAACTCAAATAAATAAATAATGAATATAGATCATTATAATTACATACCTTAAAAAAAACGAAATTGTCACATTTTAACCAATTCCAATGAGGTTAGTTTAATAGAAATACTTTTTTCTATTTCAAAAAGTAAATGTTCAAATTAAAAGTACAAAATGTTTCAGGTTGGTATAGCATGGTGGCAAGCGCTGGGACATTTTGATACTGCCTACTGATTTTAAATTTGAGCCCTGTGCTGGTCACTTGTTGCGGGATCCACTTGATAGGATAATGTGAATCCCGGAGCGAAAGCAGTAGAACGTGTTTTTGAATTTCTTTTGAAATTTAAAACATAGAAAAATATAAAATAAGAAAGAATGTTGGATTTTACCTCTGAAAACTCTTCTTCGTATAAACCCAATGAGACAACACCACTTGATCTTCCTTGCTAAGTCTCTCGGTCGCGAATCCGGATTGTGGGATTCAATTGCAAGGGATTGAGAGGGTAAGAGAGTTAGAGATTTTTTTTAGCATTTCTTTAAGTTCAGTTTACTGTTATATTTATAGAGGAAAAATTTTAAAACCATCAGGATAGGTATCTTTCTGTATATAGAATATATTCTCTTAAATTTGTGGCAAATTCCAAGACATTATGATATCTTATTATTTTGAAAAAAAAATTACTAAAATTAAGTAGGTTTCATATGCAATTCAGATTTTGTATCTTGTTTTCAGATTCACAATTCAGTGAATAGCTTCGAAAACTGTTTTTAGATTCAATGATACAAAAAGTAGAAATGATGAGAACAATATTTTTATATTTTTAAGTATTTTCAAATTTTGAATTTGAAACTTTAAAATGCATAACAACATTAAGAAATATTTTTTTTTTATAAATATATTATATCATATTATAAACTCATTTCAGGTTTGTTAAAACTAAAAAATATAATATATTATAAAAGAATAATTCTACAAAATTTATAATATATATGTTAATAAATTAATTAATATTAAATATTTAGTTGATAGTTATCACTAGTTTACAAATATACTACTAAACACCTTGAATATTGTTTTAAATTCAGATTCAATTCCCAAATCTACTACCAAACACATATCTAAAAACACAAAAAACAATTCTATTTTAATTGAATCACTTGTTTTCAGATTACCGACCAAACGTATCCTAACATAATCCCAACAAAATGAAAGGCTTTGTATAAGTTTGCCAAAAATTAGAAGGGAAAAATGTAAAAAAAAAATAGAAAGATTGACATTATATATATATTATCGGTTGTTTTACTATGCTAGTCAATTCATTTTTACTTTGATATCAAGTCTATAGACATAAAAATGCAGATGAAACTATCAACAAAAACTTGTTGTGCAGAAGCAAGGATCTGGAACGTTGTGGTATCACCTATTATAAGGTATGAATTCTAGTCCTATACTGATCATAACGATCCCGATTATAGGGATCTACTGTATAAACTACACGATTATGAGAAATTAAAAAAAAAATCAACTATGGACAAAAATTTAATAAGCAGTGGTAGGTTGTTAAAATTAGGAAAGAAAAGAAAAAGAAAAAAAAAAAGAAAAAGGTGAACAGGGGGGAAAAGGGGGAGTTTAAAAAAAAGTGCTTTAGAAACCCCACACGCGTACCCCTCCCTCACCTGGTGCTTCGTGCTGTTCTACGCACAGGAAATTCCCGTCCCGTAGGCCGTAGACTTAATTTAAAATTAAAAAAAATTAAAGAATTAAATTAATGAAATAGTCTGACACGTGCCTGACATGTGCCTCTGCCTCTCTTAGCTCCACAGCTCAACAATACTGATTACTGCCCATACTCTCCCCTGAACATATTTTCACGGGATAATGTCTAATATTACTGAATTTTTACCTGCTCTTTTCTTTCATTAATTCCACACTATTTATTATTTTATTGCCTAAATTATAAAATAAAATTTGCTATTTATTTAAAAAACTAACATCTCCATATTCATGTTTTATAAACGTTTCAAAAATATATTTGAAACAAAAGCTACTTAACATTTCAAGATCGCACATATGACAAACAATAAACGTTATATTTGTTGGGATAATAGAGCCAAAATAGATTATTCATGTTTCTACAACGAAAAAGTTTTTCAAACACTACTACGAATTCCTACAATGCGTAGAATATTTTTTTATATAATAAAGATTATAATATTGTTATCCTATAAAGATTAGGATATTTGGCTTCCTATACATAGAACCCCTTTTATTAAAGCTTTCTTTGTACAAAATCCAAATAAACGAGACCTGAGTGGTTGTAGGCAGTGTATGAAAAACAGTTTGTATCCCGTGGGTTTAGTGAAGATGTTTTTTCAATTGTATAATCCTAGGTAGCCATTGTTAGGGTACTAGAAGCAATATAGTAATTGTATAGTGATATCTTGAGCATGATATCCATTGTAATATTCTTAACTATAGTAGACGCGAACCAGTATAATTCTTGTGGTGTTAAGCTTTGTTATTACTTATCTGCTCTTGGCATGTGGAAGGGGAAAATCAAATTGTTCATATGTTTGAAGAACTTACAGGAAGATCGATTGATCTATATTTTTTTTCATCAATATTCCAATACTACTAGATATTTTCCCACAGTACAACATGTGGCGCAGAGATTTGAACTTACGACCTTTTGGTCGGAGATAGATGCATTAACCAATTGCGCTATGCTCGTGTTGACGTATAAGCGTTCTTCACTTTCCTTTTTTTTTTAATAAAGCATTTTTTTGTTATGTTTGTCTATTTTACATGATCTCTCAAGGTTTCTAACTAGCTTAACTTTTAAGATTGTATCTAATTTGATTCTTGCACACTTAAACGTTTTGAATGAGTACCAAAACTTTCGAATTTGTGTCTACTAGACCTAGTAGGTATTTCTCCTCGACTTTATAAATTTAAGGAAAAAACTTCCCTCATGAATTCCTATGTAGTCCAGTAACATACAGACAAGTGGATCACATAAAAATTATACAAAATTAAAAAATCCACTTGTTTATATATTACTGGATCACGCATGAATTCAGGAGGAGCTTCCTCCAGAATCTTCACGAGGGAAGTTTTGTCCTTAGTTTAATGCTTATGTTGCACATGTTAACTGTATTGTTTAAGTATTATACAACTAGGTTTAGGTAATTTTGGTGGTGCAAAAAGTGTTAGGAGTTACGGAGTTAACAACACCCAATAGAGAACTTGTAGATATAAAATTAAAAGTTTAATTGGCCTGTTAGAATATTTAAAAGTAGGAGTTCTAAATAAACAACTCTAAAAATTCACGACTTATTAAAAACTTTTTAGAGTATATAGACTAAATAAACACAACACTATAAGTTTAAATATGAGAGATAATTTTCCATTCATTTTTTTCTTGTATTTATGGAATTTGAAATTTATGCTATTTTTGTTCTTGAATTTTCAAATGKTCTATTTTAGTCCATGATTTTTTTTTAAAATAATTGTTTAATAATCGTCACAATTTATGCGCCCCCTATTTAAATACCTGCCTTATGTTTGGGGATAAAAATATTGTGGACACGTGGAGGACGCTCATTGGTGCTAATGAATAAAAGAATATTCCAGGTCCACCTCGAACCTACCAAGGAGACCGAATTTGTCCGAAAACGAGGCTAAGTGTAAAAAGCCGTGGTTCGACCTGGACGGGTTCGACCTGCTCAAACCTGACAGGTTCGACATGAGAAAAGACAGATAACCGCCAATCGTGAGTACTGTCAGACCCACCACCTATAAATAGAGTGCCTCATTTCACGCTCAGGTATCGAATCTCACCTCGAATTTAATATCGAATCTCACCTCTTGTGCAGGTTCACTCCACGGTTCAGGTCGTGCCAGAGACCGGGTTCAAGCTAGGTTCGTGAACATCGTTGTGCAATTATTTGCATAAACATTTGGCGCCGTCTGTGGGAAGGGGCAATTTAAGTCATCCCGATCTAAAAATATACATAAAAATGGTCAACCAGCAAACTCAACTAACACAGCAGACCGAAGAGCTCTGGCTGCTGACAATGACCTCCAGAGAGAGGTCGAGGTGGCAGAGGATCAGAATCAGGAGCGTGTAGGGACTGACCAGCTTTGTAGGTCGGCGCACATCACCTCATCTGTTCTGCCACCAGTACATCCTAAACCAACTAAGGCCAACCGCGATCGAGGTGGTGCCTCGAGGAAAAACACTCGATGAGAGACTCCAGCTCCTACTCAGGAGAATTTTGAAGCCCTCCAAAAAGAGATGGAGGCAATGCGCACCCAGATGCGCACAATGGAAGAAATGTACAACAAGATGGTGCAAATTGCTGGTGCCAGGTCTCGATCTGGAGACCAGGTGGTGCATGAAGACGTGCACGAGCAAGGGGATCTCCACTGCGACCCAGTCGACGAGGAGCACCTCGGGGGCGATCTCCGCGATCATCTTAACAGAAAAAGGAACTCGTCTCACCGAGGAGAACGAACTTCGACTTACTGGCACAAGAACTCCAACCAGCAGGCCGAATCCTCTTACAACCCAATAGCTCCCGAAGGAGTGATCACGAGGGAGGAGTTCAACCAGCTCAAGAGCAAATTTGATGCTCAAGTTGAAGCCTTGAAAGTAAGGTGCGAGAAGAAAGAGAGTGCATTTGATGATGGCGACTTGGGAGAATCGCCATTCACCTCGGACATCCTAGAGGCTTCCATCCCTCCAAAGTTCAAAACTCCCACTATGAAATCATATGATGGGTCTAAGGACCCAAAAGACTATGTTGAGGTTTTTGAAGGCCTCATGGATTTTCAAGCGGCAACAGATGCTATCAAATGCCGCGCCTTCCAGATCGCGCTTACCGGCAGCGCGCGCTTGTGGTATAGAAGATTGCCGGCCAGGTCGATCTCGACCTACTCTCAGCTGAGGAAAGAGTTCATCAGTCAATTCTTTTCTCGGCACTATGATAGAAAGACAACGACTCACCTCGCCACTATCAGGCAGAAGGAGGGCAAGACGCTTAAAGAATACATCACAAGGTTCCAGGAGGAGCAGCTGAAGGTCGTGCACTGCTCCGATGATTCGTCCATGTGCTACTTTCTCACCGGCTTGGCCGATGAGACTCCCACCGTAAAGCTTGGAGAGGAAGCTCTAGCCACCTTCGCTGAGGTTTTGCAAATGGAGAAGAAGTTTATCGATGGACAGGAGCTCCTCCGGACCAAGACTGACCGACCAGAAAAGCAGATCGACCAGAAGAAGTCCAGCCAAGACAAGAGGAAGGCTGATTCCAAGTCTAAGGACAAGGGGTCATCCTCCTCTAACAGCCGAACTGATTATTGTAGGTCGGACAACAGTCTCAACCGAAGCCGACCTTACGAACGTTATACTCCAACCACCATCCCCATCTCTGAAATACTTACAAACATTGAAGAGACTGGGATGGAGAAGCTCCTCAAGCGACCGGAGAAGCTCCGAGGAGACCCAGAAAAGCGCAACAAAGATAAATATTGCCGTTTTCATCGTGATCACGGCCATAACACATCGAGTTGCTAGGAACTCAAACGCCAGATTGAAGACCTCATTCAAGATGGCTACTTCAAAAAATTTGTTGGCAAACCGAGGTCCAACTCGGTAGAAAAGAAAGAAGAGAGGAAGCGTTCAAGGACGCCACCTCGCCTAGATGACCGACCTGCGGTCATCAACACCATTTTCGGAGGCCCAAGTGGGGGCCAGTCTGGAAATAAAAGGAAGGAGTTAGCTCGCGAAGCCAGTCGCGAGGTGTGCATCATTAGGGAGCAAAGACCGACCTGCTCCGTTACCTTCGATGATTCCGACCTGGAGGGGGTCCACTTGCCCTATAATGACGCACTGGTGATCGCCCCTCTCATTGATCACGTCCTGGTCCGAAGAGTATTGGTAGATGGTGGCGCATCTGCCAATATTCTGTCCCTTGCCCTGGGATGGACCAGGTCGCAGTTGAAAAAGAGTCCAACACCCTTGGTTGGATTCTCTGAAGAATCAGTCTCCCAGAAGGGTATATTGACTTGCCGGTTACTATAGGGCAAGACAATACACAGGTCACGCAGATGGTCGAGTTCGTCGTGATCGACGGCAGGCCTATTATCCACTCGTTCCGGGCTGTTCCCTCAACGCTTCATCAACTTTTGAAGTACTCAACTCCCAATGGAGTGGGCACGGTCCAAGGAGAGTAGAAGACTTCAAGGGAGTGTTATGCCTCCGCACTCAAAGGGTCAGTGGTGTGCGCCTTCAAAAAACAAGCCGATTGGACCAAGGAGCAAGAGTCAGAGGCCGACCTACCAAGGAAAGGCAAAAGGGAGTTCTCTCCCCCAACAGAGGAGCTCGAGCTTGTTCCTTTGCTTAGCTCTGAAAAACAAGTAAGCATAGGAACCAAGCTGGGGGCCACTGATAGGGAGGAGTTGATCAACTTCCTCAGGTCCAACTCGGACGTTTTTGCATGGTCCCACAAGGACATGCCAGGCATATACCCAAAAATCATGGTGCATCGCCTCAACCTAGACCCATCATTCCGTCCTGTAAAGCAAAAAAGAAGACCTGTAAATAAAGAGAGGAGTGATGTAATTGTTAAGGAAGTAAACAAACTATTAAAGGCTGAATACATAAAAGAAATTTTGTATCCCGAATGGCTCTCTAATGTTGTATTAGTTAAAAAATCCAACGGGAAGTGGAGAATGTGCGTGGACTTCACAAATTTAAACAAGGCATGCCTAAAAGACTACTTCCCACTGCCGAGGATCGACCAACTCGTAGACGCAACAGCCGGGCACGAGCTGCTCACCTTCATGGATGCCTACTCCGGATACAACCAAATCAAAATGCATGTGCCAGATCAAGATCATACCGCATTCATAACGGACCAAGGTCTGTACTGCTACAAGGTTATGCCCTTTGGCCTTAAGAATTCGAGTGCGACCTACCAAAGAATGGTGAACAAGATGTTCGCCAAGCAGATCGACCGGAATATGGAAGTGTATGTGGACGACATGCTTGTCAAGAGTAAGCAGTCAAAATCGCATCTTTCCGATCTGACCGAAGCCTTTGGAGTTCTACGGAAATACCAGATGAAGCTCAATCCAGCCAAGTGTGCCTTCGGAGTTTCCTCTGGTAAGTTCCTTGGCTTTATGGTAAACAACCACGGGATCGAAGCCAACCCAGAGAAAATAAAGGCCGTGCTCAAGATGGAAGCACCCAAAACTCTGAAGCAGCTTCAGTGCCTTAACGAAAGGATTGCAGCTTTGAATAGATTCGTCTCGAGATCAACAGATAAGTGCCTTTCTTTCTTCAAAGTCTTGAGAAAGAAGGGACCATTTGAATGGACGACAGAGTGCGAGCAAGCACTGGAACAATTAAAGACCTATCTCTGCTCGGCACCACTGCTCGCCAAGCCTTGCCGGAAGACAAGCTCCACTTATATATGGCGGTATCCAACCTTGCCGGAAGATAAGCTCCACTTATATCTGGCGGCATCCAATAGTGTCGTCAGCTCAGCCCTAATCAAGCAAGATAGAGTACGCCAAAGTCCAATTTATTACACAAGTAAGGCGATTACCCAGGCCGAGACCAGGTATCCACAAATGGAGAAGATGACCCTCGCTTTGGTCACCTCGACCCGAAGACTTAGGCCGTATTTCCAAGCACACACCATTGTGATGCTTACCAACTTGCCCCTGAAGAACATCTTCCACAAGCCAGAAACATCAGGACGCCTGATGAAGTGGGCAATAGAATTGAGCGAGTACGACATCCAGTTCGAACCCAGAACTGCGTTAAA
>NW_019104643.1:294821-316082 GCF_001995035.1 Momordica charantia
TACAACCAGTATAGCAAAGTAATAATTATGTGCAAATTTGGCATATGTGGTCTCTTATGCCATTATTAAAAAAAAATACAAGGCATCATGTAATTGGGAAAGCGTGAAGTGGCATAGGTCGTCAAGAGACAGCTACAATTTTCCAAACATTATTCTTGGAAATAGTTTGGTGGGTGATATATATATTTGTAACAGGTTTAAAATAAAACATGATAAAAAAAATCACATTTATATCTCATGTACTTATGAAGGGTCCATTTTCGTCCTTGTACTTGTAAAAAGCGACAATTTTGGTCCATTCATTTTATTTTTTATCTTATTTTTTCGATCATAATTTGTGCACGTCACTAGATTCAATAAATTTCTTGAAATATAACCCTAAATTTTAAAGAATTTTGTTTTGGTATAAAATTTATGTATAAATTTTCCAAACAAAGAACCAAAATTGTCCATTTTTAAAAGTACATGAACCAAAATAGGCATTTGAAAATAAAAAATTAAAATGAACAAAATTTAAAAGTATAAGGATAAAAAATTAACACTTATCTGCAACCATTAGTTCTCTTCACATACTGTACTAAAAAAACAATTAATATATGAACTCATTTATAGACCGGTTTTGAAAACACAATCTTTGGAATATCTCCAAAGTTTTTTATTTTTTTAATTTAATTTAATTTTTTTGAATACATCTCCAAGTTTGTTTGATAAGCTTTCAAACATGATTATATTTTGGATCCATGGTGAAAAGACGGTTGAAATAAGTGAACACCAAAACTATAGATATATAAGTCGATGATAACTTGAGATGATATTGGATTTTCAATTATAAGTTATCATACATTAGTATAATTCACTCTACTTCCAAAAAGAAGAAAAAAAATTAAAAAATAAATAATAAATAACAAATAATTTTAATAAATAAATAAGATTTGGGGGCAACCCTCTAATGATATTTGAACTTAATTAATAGAGTTACAAATTTTTTTTCCTTTTTCAAATATAGGTTAAATTATAAATCTAGTCTAGTTTCAATTTGTTGAATAATGATTAATTTTTGTTGTTAAGACGGTTAATAAAATGATTATTTTGTGATATATTATTTGAATAAATGTTGGTTGATTTGACATGACACACAGATTGTAAGAGGAAGTGGAAGTGGTGCTGTTGACTTTAATGGTAAGATACACCTTATTTGTTGGTAGTGAGCATTGCAACATACAAAATTTATATCTAATCGAAATTTACCGATATTCCTTTAATGTGCTCGACATTGCTCCTATATCTACAAGAATTTGAACCTTGCTTTAATACAAGTTTTTGAGAATTTTATTGGTGTAATCCTAAATCCTTCTTCCACACGAATAAACCATAATGTATAGTATATATGAGCAAAAGAAAGAGATTAAAATGGATATTTAAAAATAAGAAAAAGTAAAAAAAAAGAAAAAAAAAAGATAGAGATTAAATGTAAAGAAATACACCAAAAATTTATATAGGTTTATCCTAATAGGAATCAATAGTTCATCATGCAGAAGCCTTTGGCTTTTAAATATTTGATAAATAAATAATCAGGTTATGAACATTAGTTTTATTTAAATCTAAGTTTAAATATTATTTTGGTCTTTGTACTTTCGACTTTACTTCATTTTGGTCTCTAGACTTTCAACTTTTATTTATTCATTTTAGTTAATCTATTTTCGTAATGTTGGTTTTGGTCCCTATCTTAAAAAAAAAGTGACTATTTTAGTCAATATTAGTAAAAATTAATATACAAACCTTTTAATATAAATTTATTTTCAAGAAAGTTAGTGAATGAAGTATCATGCTAAAATTTTGATCAGAATAAATGGGTTCCATTCGGTAATGTTCATCTTTCTTGTTTCTGTTTCCTTTTTTTAATAAAGAAAAATAGAATTACATGACCCCTAATACCTGTGAATTCGAGAATGATAAAACAAGATTTGTATTTATGTTGGAACAAGTTGGAAACATAACGAGAAACAAAAAAACTTATTTTTGTTGTTTCAAAAACTTTTGCACAATTTTAAGAATGTTTCTAAAAAAAAGTGAAAAACAAGAAACATAAATAGTCATCAAATGTTTAGATTTTTTAATAAAATTGAAAACGAGAAACAAGAAATGAGAATGTTACCAAACGAGTTAAAAGGAACCAAAATAGTTACTTTTTAAAAGTACTTAGATCAAACGTCTAAAACGAACAAAAGTTGAAGGTTAGAAATAAAAATAAACATTTTGAAAGATAGAAACTAAAATAGACAAAAATCTAACCATCGAAATAATATTTAAACTTTAAATGATATTGTTGGTCTTGTTATGTCTAAATAATTTATGGGCCATGGCCCAACCCAATTTATTGAGTTTGGGTCATTTACCTCCCCTATTGTATTTATTCCACAAATGGAAAATATATTTTTTAAAAAATATCATTGATATTTAAATAATTACAACTCTATTTCATTCTTCTGATTTTTTATTTTTGTTTTTGTTTTGATTATCCAAGAATCGTAACATTTATACCTCTATACTTGAGAGTATGTGCACTGTCTCCATATCTGTATATACGTAAGGGTATGTACGATTTCATTATTCTATAACTTTATACGATTTAATTATTCTATTGTTTTTATCATATTCTTCCAATTGTCCCTAATTTGATTGGGAGGATTGATTTAATAATTTTCATTTTTATTTATTTTCTTATCTATTTATTTAAATAAATCTCATTTTTTTAATTAAAGTCTAGTAGATTTATTAATTTCTTTATTTGATTAGTTCTAGAGATTCATGTCTTCTTGCGGCTTTGTATTCAAATTCCCCATTCTTCTATCCATTTTAGCAGTCACGAGTATATTCTTTTTATTCGGATTAATATATTTTTGAATGTAGCAATAAGTTTATATTAAAGAATTTTTTTTGTTAGGTATAAAATTTGTTTTAAGAGTAGGAAAATGAATATTTTGAGACTATAGGAACAAAGCTGAAAGTAATAGTATTAAAATAGTATTTTAACATTTTTATAAATATTTTTAGTTGATGTAGTAGAGAACGTCCAAGTAATTGATACATCTAATACATTAAATAAGACCTAAATTTGAACGTTCCATCTCTGTTTCAAGTCAATTGAATTATTTGTGATTTTAGAAGCTACCAAAAGGATCTTGCAACTAGATTTGCATATGATTCTCTAATAATTATGAATTAATATCTCGACTGCTCAACGAGTTGGACTAGCAGCTCCTCTGATCCGACCCGAAGTGGAATGACGGAGAAAGGAAGGGCATCCTCCGACTCAACATCGAAGTGGTCTCGTGCGCGGCCGCGACGGAGTTGCTCTTTCTCAGAGGGCCCTGAGAAGCGCAACACTCCAGTAACTGATCCTCTATATGCTTCGATTGGCTAAAGCAGGCACCAAGAGCTAAGAAGGGGGCCTGCTTGAAGAAATTTAGCTCGTTTCTCACTGCTTTATTTTGGATAAAGGGTTCCGGCTACAATGGAACCGTGCGAATTCTGACATTTTGTTTGTCGACGTAATGTTCGTTGACCCTAGTTTTGACCCACCCTCTTACCCCTAATTATTACAATAGGGTAATAATTAAATTAATATTTTACTGAAGTAAACTTGATAAGTTGAGCTTAGTACTACAGAACAAGCTATGTGCCCGCAAATATAATCGCACTCGAGCTTGATTATAGCTAAGTTGTTCGTAATTATAGTTGGGTTAAAAGTTTATTACCATATTGTAATTACCTCATATTTCTTTAAGTACCATCATTTTTCCAATTAACCATCTTTTTATGATCATCATAATTAAATTAAGTTCCTTTCCCACTAGTGAAATAATGAGCCCATTATTTAATACCAAAATTAGCTACATACTATGTAAATTACATTCTCATAAGTAGGAGCTTATAATTTACTAATGATTACGATCAAGTCTCGTATGGTTATCCTATATGATATATTTGTGATCAAATTATAATTTCGGTCCCTTAACATTTAGGATTGTGTATATTTAGTCCTTAAAAAGTTTCTAATAGATTCCTAGACTTTCAAAGCTACGTCTATCTAGTCTCTTTACTTTACAAAATGTATAATAAATCCCAAAACTTTTAATTTTGTATCAGCATAGTTCATGCCATTAGCTAGCTCCACAACAAATTAATTTTTCCCATATTTACAAGATTACAATCCAAACAAGTATTAACATTAGGAAGTCTCTTCCAGCCTTCTTGATAATGCACATGCTCCTCTAGCGTTATGGAATCGGAAGGTAAGTAATACGTTGATCAATTGAGTCATGCTCATGTCTGCTCCAACATTGTTGTTTTATTATTTTAGTTTTGTATGTACTTATTCCCATCAAAACACTGTTCCGATAGTAAAGGAAATAAAATTTAAACTATTATTCCATATACAAATAAATATTATATAGAGTAGGGTAGTTGTTACCCTTTCTATTATTTTTCTATGGCCAATTGCAAGCCTAGATCATACATTATATATATATATTATATTTCACCTTGGCCTTATTTGTAGCTGAAGAAAATATAAATGTGAATGACAACAATATATAATAAGATAACCCATAAATTTTTGTACTAAGTTTCATAGGCATTGTTTGGCAAAAGCTGTTTTTGTTTTGTTGTTAAAATAAAATAAAAATAACACCACATCCACATGGGGTAGGGTACCCTAGAGAAACCTTGTGCTTTGTGCATTTTTTTTATGGCAGAGGGCATCCCATAGTCCTAATATAAAACCAATATAATTGAAGTAAAATTGAATGGAATGGCCTTATTTCTGACATTTTCACAGGGTCAACATGCCCTTAGGGCTTGGGGAAAAACAAAAGCTGCATGCCCTTAACTTGCAGGGTATACTGAACTGATCCGTTAGGCATGCATTTAGGAGTGTTGTTTTATGGGCTAAAATGGCATGGTTGTCCTTTTCCTTTTGGGACTTGGCTTTACAACTTTAGCCTATGATTTTGTTTCTATTTCTTTCCTTTAATAAGTTTATATACTATTAGAATTTCAACCTTGGTGGTCTTCTACATTTGATTTTCTTTTATTTACCCTTAATGTATTACGTTGGAGGGAGGGCAAAATGTGACCTACCTCATGGAGCATAGTGGAAAGATCACACAACCTTTCCAAAATAATCTTCGAAATGCATTGTAGCAGAGCTATTAAGCTCCATTAGAGTAATCCGATGATAGCTTGGACGATCACTGATAGCTACTAGACGATTAACTCCCGAGGTATCTTGCATAGCTGTTTATAACCGTGCAACTAATTTTTGAAACGCACTTAACAGACTGGAGACGTAGGACCCACTACCTTTCTCCTATACAAAGATCTGTTTGGTACGTAAGTATGCAATTCTAAGTTCTCGACTTGAGAGCTATAGGTCAGATTCTTACTAATTTGAGCATCATAGTGTCTTTTTTTTAAGGCTTTTCCAGCTCACCTAACTCGCTCCACATAGCTTAGTGTAGTCCACCTCACACATGTTCTCGAGATAGTCAGATTTGTGTATAAACATATTTAAAAATCTTAATTAAGTCATTCAAGAAAAAAATTTGGCAAAATTTGTTGATAGAAAGTTGATGTTCATTAAATTGTTGTTTTATTATCGTATTTAGACACATGAACACCTTATTTGGACATGACACTTAGAATAAATGATTTTTTCTTTTATGGGTGAGTCGAATTTTGGCACCATGTATCAAACATCATTTAAGTGATATGTTCACGGATATATTTAGATTTTTAAAATTCATATTTTTAACACTCTTGTCATTGGTAGGCTTTAGAAATTAACACAAGACTCAATAAATGACCATCGATAAGGGAGGAAATAACATATATGCATGGTTCGAACAAAAAGGTTTTAATAACATGTTAAATTATCTCTTAACCAAAAAAATAATAATAACAATAAATAAATAAATAAATAAGGATAATTTGATAGATTGCAATGAACATGAGGTTTAATATCCTAAATGCTCTTATATGAGTATTTTTAGTTTATTTGAGTGAATAATGTAAAAAAGCATCCATAAAATGAATGTTTTCATTAAAGAAAATAGTAGTTATTTAACTAATAAACGATTTTAGATTATTTTTTAATTTCAGTGTACATGGATTTGATGATGTATGTGTATATATATATTTGTGAAATTTTCTGTTGGACAAATGATTTTTTACTTACAAAACCGATACATAATTCTAAATATTACGAGAAGTACCATAATTTTAAAATATATATAATTCTTTTTAAATAAAATCCTTAATTCTTGTATTGAAAATCTTATTCTAAAACTATTGAAAACTTGATTGCTACTGTTAATTATTCATACTTCACATTGCACGCACAATCATTTTTCTTCAATAGCAAAGGGTCAAATTTGAATTTTAATGGAAGCCATTTTCTTCCAAAAAAAATAAATTACTTTATTGAAAGCTGTTTTTAGTACGTATTCGAATTTACAATATTCTACTTAAAAATTATGTTCAGGTTGGCTAATTTATTAAAAGTGGAAAGATATAAATTAAAGGATAAAAATGAGAGGGAATATATATAAGTTTAGAAATTAAAATTAAATTAAAAAAAACTCAAGAACTAAAATAGAGAATGAGTAAACTCTTTAGTGACGATAAAAAGAACCATATCTAAAATTGAAAAGTATTACATATAAAAATACTTTCCCAAATTTGAAATTATATAATATTTCAAAAAGCAAAGTATTTTTTGGAGATGTGCTATAGGTATGATATCGTCCATTCAAGTAGGTGTGTAGCCCTAAAGAAAGAAAGAAAAAAAAGAGAAAAGAGCATACAAATACCCTTTAGAAAAGTCAGGTATAATAATAGATAAGTTATATATATATATAATTTAAACTGTATAAAAATTGAGGGACTTTTTAAATATTACTATTTTTCAAACTTATTTTAAAAATATAGTAAAAATCCAAACTTTTTTCCAAAAAAATAATGCATTCATAACTTATTTGAAATAGGATGCTATATTAAATTGAGGGAATTTTTAAGGTTCAAAGTCGAGACTTCTAGTTTGAGAGTTCGAGGGGTTGAAATATAGCCACCGTACTAAAGGGAGTGCATTATTTTAAATTGGTAGAAGTCTACTACAATAGTGACATATGTGTTTTTTTTAAAAGCAACGTGGCTACGTGTCGTCTTTCATATAATGTCACGTATGTAGGTCGTATCTTCAGAGACGACATATAATACCACTATGTTGGTCATCTTGACCTGTTGCAGTGGACTACGTCGTCTCTTAGTGGAGAGAATTTATGAAGCATTATTTTTTTTAATAAATTTGAATTTGACAATATTTTTTAAATAAATTTAAAAAATAGTAATA
The DNA here is from genome assembly GCF_001995035.1 of Momordica charantia. Next base: position 302,233 of record NW_019104643.1, read on the forward strand.
TTAAAAGAAAATCCCAAGATTTGAGTCATATGTCTAGCACATAATAAATCTAAAGAAACTTAAAATGATTTGAAATTGAGAGTTTATCAAATTATATATAAATTAATAAAAATAAATTTTTGAATAGGAAATTTCATTAAATACATTAAATAATATATAATAAGACGTATATCGAATCAAATATCCATTTAGAAATGGATGCTATTAAATATAGTACAAAATTTTATGAACAATTTTTTTTAATAAAGTTGAAGAATTAAAATGGTGCACGAATATTATTTTTTTTATAAAAAAATATATATTAAAAATTAGGTACCAAATTGAGATCTAAACTTATTTATATACGTATTAAATGTTGTCCTATGAGTAGAAAAGTATTATTTACACAAAAGTTATAGAGTGAGCAATATTTTTTCAATATATATATATATATATATATATATATATATATATAACAAGAAATTTAAAAAGGAATAAAATCTAAATAAATAAAATTTTATTAAAATAAAATTAAACTTACCTCAAACCCAAACTAAAATCCTAAATTCTCAACACAAATCCTAAACTTTGAATCATAAATCCTGACCTCTAAATAAAATCTAAACATAAGTACATAAACAAAAACCCTAGACTCCAAATTCTAAATTCTAAACAATTTGTTATAAAAAATTTTAGTAAAAAATAATGGTATTTAAACATGAAGAAGAAAAAATATACCAAAAAATGAGAGTAGAACTTCAATACCATGAATAATTAAAAGATGAAATGGAAATATAATAATTCTATATTAATAGATATAATAGATTTTAAATATAATAAAATATGAAAATTGTTATTTATTTTAGATAAACATGATAGGAAATAACCTAAAGAGAAACTACAGCATGTATTGTAAAAAATCTTACAACTTTTTATTTTTCAAATATAATTGAGATGGTTTTATATTACCTCTCTCAATTTGAGGTTGATTTGGATTATTTTTCTTTTTAAAAATTTTAAACCTTGTATTATTTTATACCATTTATAAATATTTCTGATATAGAAGGAATAAATACGAAAATTCAAAATCAAATATTACAAATCATATTTGAATAGAGAAATTAAGAAAAAATTAAAAAAGGAAAAAAATTAAACAATGATATATAATTATAAATATTCGAGATAGCCAACTAAGCATAGCTCAAGATATATGTCTCCGACCGAAAGGTATTGAGTTCAAATCTCCGTCCGAACTAAAAAAAATTTGAGAATAATGATATATTTGTATTGACAATTTCTGTTACTTGGGCAAATAAAAATTTGGGTCGTTTTGTACTCCTCCATAATGGGCCTTTCACACCCAAGCCTAGAATTGGACTGGATTTATTTTTTTTTTTTTGGGTAAAAAGAAAAGAAAAAGAAAAAGAAAAACATGTTTTGAAATATTTCAAAAATATTATATATTGTAAAACTGACCCAGTAAGTTTTTTTCTCTTTAGAATTCAAGAATTTATTTGAACAAAGTTACCCCTAACATAAAATAGTTATACTGAGGCAGAAATCAAGCAACATAATCATGGGAGAGGTCGTTTGGTTCTGAATATTTTGATCCAATTATCGTTGAGATATGCTCGTTACAGCATGTGGGAGTGGAGTGATTCAAACACACGACCTCTATATATTTTATACGATCTTTTGATCAAATGAAAACTTTTTTAACTCGTTGAATTAGGTTTAGGTTGATCTCTGAATAATATTTATTTGAATTTGGGGACAGAATAATGCCAAAGAGTTGAAAGAGTTTTGTTTGTTATCCCCGTGAACCCATGTCCACCCAAAACTCTCTTCACGGGCCTTGGTTTCAGCTCACCCATTTAAACTTTTTTCCCCTTTTGACGTCCTTTTTCTTAAACAATAAAACAATAATATAATAAATAAATGTTTAAATTGCAAGTTTTTGTCTAATAAAATAATATTTTTATCTATATTTTGGAATAAATTTGATATTGTTGTTTCCAAAATCATTGCACAACTTTTGAAATGTTTTTTAAAATAAGAAACGAAAAACACGAACAGTTACTGAATACTTGTGTTTATCAAAAATCGGAAATGAGAAATGAGAACGTTACCAAACATTTGTGATCCCTGAATTTTAGAAAAGTGTCTAACATTTTCTTGAACCTTCAATTTTGTGTCTGATAGATATTTTCTTTGAATTTTATAAAATGTCTAATTAATTAAGAGTTTATTAGATATAAAATTGAAAATCTAAAAATCTATTTGACACTTTTTAAAATTTAGAGGCCGGTAGACACAACCCAGGACATTTAAAATCCAAACTTGCAATGTAATACGGTAAGATCATCACAAATATAATAAATCTAACTGTTGTTGTGAGCATAGCTCAAGTAGTCACACCAATATCTTCCTTTACGGGTCGTAGTTCCAATTAATTATCTTCTCCATATATTAAATTGAAATGCTCCTGAAACTTTACGGAGACTAAATGATAATTTCGTTAGAGGACTAAATAACAAATTTAATATATGTTAAATTACAAATTTGGTCATTCATCTTAAAAAGTTATATCTATTTAGTCAAATTTAAAAAATTTCAATTACATATTTGAACTATAAATCGTAATTCAATATGATCAGATACCATTCCTATTCAACAAAAATTCGTTGATTTGGCATGACGATATATACAAATATTGCGTTTCCACCCACCAACTTTTAGTTGCAAAAATTAAAACTCTCAACCTAATCTTGGTATCATTAACCATATTAAGAATTATATGTTTGTGAAATTTCATGTATGATAGACATGTGAAGAATACAAAAGATTTTCTTAAAAGAATACAAAACCACCAAACGAAACCCGTGAAGAGTCATTAGTCAATTGGCTAACGGAAATAATTTATCAAAATTCTTGTCTCACCTTTACTCTACCACCCAATATCCAATATATAATATGTTTATTAAATTATATTTTTTCATTTTCGAGTTCAACACGTCAAAATTTGAACTTCAAATCTTGTAAAAAGTAATAGATATCTTCACTATATGCTCATATAGTTGACTTAAATCCTGTTGTGGTTCACATACTTGTAAAATATCTATTTTAGCCTATAAACTTTAAGATTTATTCTATTTGGTAAAAAAAAACAATTATTTTAGTTATTGCTATTTGTTTTAGTTAAAAATGATAGGACTGTAGATTGAATCATCGAATATAAGACGATATTAAGCGTCTTATCTACCAAGCAATATTTGAATTGACTATTTGTATTGGATTCGTGCAATAAAAAATAGATTTGTTAGAGTTGCAAGATGAGCAAGCAAAGTCCCGCATTAATAAAGAAATAGAATTATTCAATGATATATAGATCATGACAATTATCTCTATTGGGATGAGATTTTTTAGGTGAAACCAAAAGCAAAGTCGAGAGAGTTATGTCCAAAACGAACAATATTATACTGTATCGGTTGTATTTAACAAGAATAAGATAAAATTTTAAAAAGAAAAAGAAATTTGACAATGCATGGGAGACCCCAATACAATAGCCACATTCTGCCAAAATCCCATTCACGGGAACTCAATGTGTGGCTCATGATTCCCTTCCCCTCTCTATTTTCTCTCTCAAAACTCATATTTAAACCACACAAACTAACCACACTTCCTACTCAAATTTTACTCAAAAATACTTATAGTAGTACAATGGAGATGACCCGGACGGTTGCGGCGTTAGCGGTGGCGGTAGCGGTACTGGTGAGCTTAGCGGGGATATCGGGAGCGGTGAATGTGTGTGGTGTCGACGAGGACGGTCTCACAGCGTGCAAGCCATGGGTGACGAAGCCGTGCCCTACCGATCCCCCGCCCGTCGCTTGCTGCAACGGCCTCTCGAAGGCTGATTTCGGGTGCTTTTGCAACTATAAGAACTCTCTTGTGCTGCCCTCGCTTGGGATTGAACCTAATCTTGCTCTTGCTTTGCCGGCCAAGTGCGGCCTCCCCAGTGCTCCCCCATGCTGATGGTTCAGTATTTTTTATTTTCTATTTTTAAAATTATGCTTGCTTTCTCTCGAATTTCTTTGATAGGCTTATTATTTATTATTTTATTTTTAAAATAAAATTTAAGCTATTGGTTAGATTTTAAAAATTATAAAATAAAATTAAGTACTTGAGAAAATTCTTTTAAACTTTAGGTAACAAAAACTTGGATTTGTAAGATGAATGCAAACAAATAGCTAGAGAAGGAGGTGATAATGAGTATATAAGGTAGGACAATTATCTCCTCAGACATTTTGAGTGGAACCAAAAGCAAAACCATGAGGGTTGTGTCTGGACCATATCATACTATTTTTTAGATTCTCAACAAACACATGGGTAGATAGGAATAGTGTTTATAAACTTAATGTTAAAAAGCAGAAAACGAAAAACAAAATAATTATATTTATTTTGGTTTTATTTGTTGATTTTATTGGTAATTTAATAAAAATCTGGACCCATTTTGACAAATGTTCTGACAACTTATTTATTACATAGGTGGTTTTTGAATATTTATTTATTTATTATTTATTAAATATGCAAGATATATTAAGGAACAAAATGCATAACTGTTGAGCTAAGTTTGTATTAATTTTTTTTTAATACTTATGTATTGTAGATATCTATTGATTTGATACAAACGAACAAAATTTATGTAGATTTATGTTGAATAATATATAATAAAAGTCATAGCAAGAGATAAAATAGTTTTAGTGCCTTAAATAGAATATTTGGTATGCTAAAATTGAATAAGGACGAACCTATTTATTTTATTTTAATCTTTAAACTTCTAAATATTTTTGTTTCAACGTGTGTTTCCTTTTAAGATATAAGAAGAATAATTCACAAAAAAGAAGAGTAAATGTCTAGTGGATAAGCATTTGAAATTTGCAGTTCAATCAATTTTAAAATATAATTGGTGTGTTTTGTTAAATTATTGATAAACAATTCACAAAAAAATTCTTAAATATTTTTTTATATGGAGTTAAAACTAAAAAAATAACATTTCAAAGTTGAAATTTAGAGGAAAAAAAAAGGAAAAAAAAGTACATAAGTTTAAAAAACAAAATGAAATTTTATGAAATTTTCAAGGATCAAAATTGGATTTAGACCTTTTTTCTTATGCAAAATTTGAATAGGTAATTTTTAGTTAGTTACAAATATTACATTTTTTTTAAAAAAGTAATTTTTAATGTATAATATTTTCTAAAATTAATCAATCATTAATTATTTCTAATATTGCATAATGTTTTTAGTTTATGTAATAATTGAATGGATTTACCTACTTGAAAGTTAATTTAAATATTGACTAACTATAAATATTGCAGGCAGTTTTAAACTATTTATTAACTAACTATAATCATAGCAATAACTAATTTATTGATACTATGACTTTTTGTTATATTTATAATAATTTTAGCTATTATTTTATAATATTTAATCTCAATTAAACTATATTTGTGGTAATTTTTTTAATTTTAGATACTATTTTTTTTAAAGTGTATTTATTTTCTCTCTCGCTTTTTTTCCCACAGGGTGAACAATGGAACTAAAGTAGAAGGCCATAATATTGGGCTTCAATTGTCAGACGTGTAATTCTATTATCTTTTTTTTCTTTTCATTTCGTTTGGATTTTTTTTTTCATATGTGTGAGTGTTTGGGTAGTTTGCGATGCAATTAATCTCAAAGGACAACCGTTAAATCCATTCTCTATAATTGTTTTTCTTAATTTACTTTGACTTGTTTAGACTATGGTTCTAAATATCCATCGACACGTCGATATGTCCATCGATATACATGTTTCCATGGGTTCAACATCGACATGAGGGATGAATCGACATTTCCATCATAATACAAGAAAATCAATAAAATGTGAAAAATATCAACAAAATGTCACTAATATATATATAATATTAATATTAATTATTTTTAACTAATTTAACAATGGAAAAATGTTTATTTGTTAATTTAAATATTTTTTACTATTTTTTAATATTTCTAACTTTTACAGAAATATCCATCGACATCGACATTTTATCGATATTTCCATGAAATTGAGATCTCGACATTTCCATCAACATTGACATTTAAAACCTTAGTTTAGACCAATGAACCACCCATAATAATTGGTTCATTTGTACTGTGTTGCATAGTGTTGTAAGTTATTTTCCATTTTAACTCTTATTTTTCTTGTAGAAGCTTCCATGTCTTAATTGGTTTTAATTTGATAACTTTAGCATAATTTAACTTAAAAAAGCAAAGATTAATTAAAAAGCACTAGTAGTTATAATACATCCCCTACCGATATGGAGAGAGAAGAGATTTTTTCTTTTCTTAAAAAAATTTAGTGGCGGGGGAATATTATTTTTAGCGTCTTCCATCCATATTTACATGTCATTATTCTAAAGAGAAAAATATTTTAGTCCCTAAAAACATATTTCAATTGTTCCGAATAATACATAGTTTACTTAGTACAATGCTAAATATATGAAAAATAAATTTGTGGAATTTAATTTATAAAAATAATTTAATACTTTTGATTCTTTTTTTTTTTTTTAACAAGATAGGGTTTGAAATCAATTACACATGAATTGCAAAAGGGATAGGGGCTCTCGGTTCGTTGTAGTTCATGAAGGGGAGGGTCGAATATTCTCAACGTTCATTCATCATAAAAACAACCTATAAAAACAACCTACATTACAACCGCAAGAGACACTTAGCTTAAATATGACCAAACATGAAAACGCTAAAACGCTTAACTAAAGCTAAAACAGAAGTAGGTTAGCTTAATCCTACTTAAAACTAACTAAGATATCTTAAAATTAAAGTTTAGGGTTAAAAAGAGGGGTGGGCTCTAAATCCTTACAAAGTGATGCCCAATAAGCTGCAATAAGTCACCAATAATTAATAAGAGTCGGGTGCGTGCACGATATGGGACTTTATTGGCACTGTCCTCCCATGAAGTAAGTTATTTGACTCGGCCGTTAGCTAGTTAATCTCAGTAAATAAAGGTAACAAGTTGTTAGAAAATAAAGTTCTGTCATAGAAGTCACTGTCTTAAAAGTGAATTTCGACTCAACCGTGTGGTATAATTGAGATTCAACTGTTTGCCCCTCAATGTTACACAACAACTCCAAGACATGTGAACTCATAGCAAAGAGCTAAAACAATCACTATAACTACCTAGAAGAAAATGTTGGAAAAAAAGGACAAAAATGGAACCGTAAGTAATAATTTCATTGTGCCATGGACAAGACCACTGCCTTCAAAGCAAAATCGGTACGACCTCGGTGCTAAATCGTTGTATCATCAAAATGCATCCCAAGGTTAGCACAACGTGCACTCGTCGGAACGGGGTGGAATCAAACTTGCTCAGAAAATCCTTTATAAAACACAAATTGAATATAGAGGAAGAGAAGAGAATGGGGTGATGAGTGAAGGGAAGCACTAAATTTATAGTGTTGGAAGGCCCAGAATAAAATTTTATTTTGTAAAAAATAAAAACTTAAAAAAAATTCAAGGCATTCTGTGTCCCTTAACTACCACAACTCTCTCCATCCAGCGGGTGGCCCATGATTTAGGCTTACCCCAAATCATGTTTACAAGCCCACTATAAGACTTTAGTTTATAAAGCCTCTCCCCAACGGATAATCTTCCTATATGGGATAATTTGTGGTTAAAGATTTATTTACAATGTCATTCTCAACAATCCCCAAGGAATGATAAATAGTAAGATAAGAGAAGAGAGAATTTAAAAGGATCTTTTGAAAAAAAGAAAGTAAACTTAAACATTAATATCTTTCGATTTGAATTAATGCATAGTGAAGTAGGGCAACAACCAGAGTAGTGAAAGTGAGTTATCTCTTGAACTTCAAATAATTATGATTGAAATCCCATGACAAGTTTAGATCCTTGATTTTGATTCCGCTATATCAGTCAAGTGCTATTAATGGTCATGCACATAAACACCTTGGGTCATAGTGAAAGCTCTAGAAAGATACTCCTTAACTCTTTCATAGAAGGCGGCTTCAACTTTACAGTCACGTTATTGTTTCATCAAGTCTATCATATATAAACCATTCAAACTTTGAGCTATGAAGAATTTGAACTTTTATACATCAAGTCCATACAAGGACCACCCAAAGAAGGGCTATGGATTCTTCATATAATGTTTCACTACATCCATCAAGTCCATACACGAATCACCCAAATAATGGGCTATGGATTCACATAAGTGAGAAACATCATGGTTTGAGTCCTATACATCATGAGGACTCCATAATTACCCTCCTCATTTGGCCTTTGGTGAGAGGATCCGTTGAGTTACCCTTTAGTCCCTCTTGGACCCCACGTACTATAAAGAGATAATTTCATCTCTAAGTAACTATTTCACAGCTCCATGTCTCAGGTGTATATGGCATCTTTTGCTGTTGTACACACTATTTTTTGCAATCCCTATGGTAGCCTGTGAGTCACAGTGTTGGGATACAAGTATAGATTCCACAATGGCATGTCTCCAAGAAGATTTCTCAACCATTTAGCCTCTTGCCCTACTAGTTCAAGTGTTATAAACTCAGAGTCCATGGTGGATGAGCAATGCAGGTCTACTTTGCTAATTTCCATGAGATAGCTCTTCCACCAAAAGTAAACACATATCACTAGTGGAGCTTCACTCACATTATCTAGTATGCATCACAATATCCTCCTAGTAGTGTAGGAAATTTGTTAAAGTGCAAAAAATAATTCACTATACCTTTAAGATACCTTAACAAATGATGTAGAGCAATTTAATGTTCTTTACTAGGGTTATGTGTATATCTACTTAGTCTACTCATAGCGTGTGCAATATCCGATCCAGTGTAGTTCATCAGAAACATGACGCTACCTATGATTTTTGCATATTCAGATTGAGATACACTATTACCCTGATTCTTCTTAAGACTCATGCTACCATCATAAAGTGTTCTTACTGGTATTTTTATCAAAGTGATCAAATTTCTTCAGTATTTTCTCAATCAATATAGTGTGCTGACCTAAGGAAAACCCATTGTCATTTTTCCTTATCTTGACACCAAGTATTACATTAATATTTCATTTCAAAATGTGAAGATAGGTGTACCTTGGTCCCATTAATGACATCTAAGTTCATACCAAACATTAGCATGTCATCAACATATAAGCATATAATCACACAATCTGCTTCAAACACCTTTGAGTAAATACACGTACCAGAACAATAAAACTCGTTAACATATTTTATTAAAGTACTAGTGAATTTTTCATACCTTTGTTTAAGAGCTTGTTTAAGACCATAGAGAAACTTTTTAAGCATGCATACTCTATTTTCTTAACCAGAAACCAGAAAACGTTCAAGTTATGTCATATAGATATTTTCCTCTAAATCCCTATTAATGAATGTCATTTTTACATCCATTTGATGTATTATTAGGTCGCGAATAGCAGAAAAAGCTATCAGAGATCTAATAGTAGCTATTTTTGTTATAGAAAAATATGTATTAAAGTAATCAATATCATATTTTTGTGTGTAACCTACAGCCAATAGTCTAGCCTTGTATTTTTCTATTGTCTGGTCTATTTTCCTTTTAAATATCCATTTGCACATAATAGGTTTATTTCCTACAGGTAAGTCCACCAATTCCCAGGTTTGATTTATAAATGGAGTCTAGTTCACTTTTAATTGCTTCTTTCCATATGCTAGAATCTAAAGAATTTATAGATTCTTGGGGTTTTAGGATCTTCATCTATCATATACATGCAAGCAAATTGATCATCTATTTTGTCATAGTTTTCCACTAAGTAAGTATTTAAAAAGTGAAGTCCGAAATTTTTACTTATCCTAGGTTCAGAATCTATTGCATCATCGATCCTAGGTTCAGGATCTATCATATCAACAGAAGTAAAAGACAAAAATATGGATGCTTGCTTTGAAATTATCTTAGATTCACCAACAGTTTTAGTCATAAGAAGAATATTTAAAAAAAAAAAACAGCATATATGTATTTATAAATTGAGTTATCACCTAGCACATGAAACTGTATGCAGAACTATTCTGAGCATAGCCAATTAATCAAAGGTTTTAGATCCAACTGTAGGTTTTTTGAATGTTGGATATGCCACTTTTGCTAAGCACCCCGACACTCTTAAGTAGCTAAGGTTGGACGAGTATCCTTTCCAAAGTTCGTATGGTGTCTTATCCAATTTTTTGTGAGGAACCCACTTAAGAATAAAACTAGCAGAAACTGCAGCTTCCTCCCACATATTATCAAACAAATCAAAACTTAAAAGCATAGCATTCATCATTTTCTTTAAAGTTCTATTTTTGTATTTGGCTATTCTATTTTGTTGAGGTGAATAAAGAGCAGTAAATTCATGTATGATTCCATTTGACTCACAAAATTCCTTAAGAAAGAATTATCACTATGCTCACCACCTCTATTTGATCTTAACATTTTTATTTTTCTATCTAATTGATTTTCTACTTCAACTTTGAAAAAACTTTCTACTTGCTTCATCCTTAGATTTAGGCGATGTATTTTTGTCCCACCTTTGCTTGTGGTGAAATAAGCCAAATCAGAATAAATCAACTCTAGTAGTTCACTACACCTTGCGGCGACTAGTTTAAAAGGTTTTTTTTAGCAAACTTTGCTTCTACACAGACATGACATTTTACAGTTTCAAGTAATTTAGAGGCATTAATTAAATTTAAAGTTCAAAGCTTTTTAATTGATGCAACATTCACATGTCTCAATCTACCATGTCACACATCAAGAGACTCAACGATGTAAGCGGAATGAGAAACAATTTCATTAGTAGGAGTGGCGTTAAGAACAAACAAATCATCTACTAAACAGCCTTCACCAACAAAGTCACCATTTTTGTGATGATAACCTTGTCGACCCTAAACACAAGCCTAAGACCAGCTCGGTTCAGCAGGCCTTCGACACCAAATTCTTACGTAAGGAAGAAACAAATATACATTACTTAAGGATTGAGTTCTGCTAGAGGTGAGTTTTAAGAGAACCTTCTTTTTTCCTAGTACTCCAACTGTGGCAGAGTTCCCCATAAAACACATTCCCTATCAGTGGAGTCTTGAAAGTGTGGAAGAGGTCACGATTCAAGCAGAAGTGCCTGGACGCTCACGTTTCAAGAATCCAGTCCGACTTGTTTTCTATCAGATTAGCTTTCACGACCACGACAACAATGATTTCGTCCATCTCTGCAAGGTTGGCTTGTGGAGTAGGCTTTTGATCTTTCCTGTCTTTCCTCTAGGTGCACTTGTATGATTTGTGTCCTGGTTTTCCACAGACATAACATACCAGTTTAGTTTTTTCGATTCTTCCACCAGTATTTTTGAGTTGGAATCCCTTGTTCTTCTGTGCTCTATCCTTTGAAATCTGTTTCCCTTTGTTTTTAACCTTTTTTTGGAAGCACTAGATGATTCAACTAGATTAGCTTTAACTAAATTTATGTATTCAGAAGAAAACTTATCCTTTTACCTGTTGGCTTCCTCTGTGCCCATGTGACTGATCAGTTCTTGCAGAGTCAGGTTCTTCTTCTTGTGTTTCAGGTGGTTGCAATAATTTTTCCAAGAAAGAGGGAATTTCTCGAGTAGCATATTTGCTTGAAAAATCTTGTACATCTTCATGTCTTTGGATAACACACTTGCCACCAGGTATTTGTACTTATGAACCTGATCAGTTACCGATTTGTCATCCGACATCTGAAATTGCATTATTTACCGACAACATATTTCTACCTGCCTGCATCATCCCCACCGTATATTGACTCTAACGTATCCCAAATAATCTTTGCATATTTTTGGACTACGGACAAATCAAAGAGAGAGTATTTCATCTGAAAAGATGCACACAAACCATCTTATTGTCTTTCTCGATATTTTCGGTACCGATGACAATGACAAAAGACGTTATGGGTCAACCGTGATGGCTGAAGTAGTGGCGGTGAACTGAGCAACAACGACATCTGTGGGTTGAGCAACAACAGTGGCAGCCACAATGGTGACAGCAATGGTGCTGGGCTGGGCACCAATGAGGATATATGTCCATCCCCAGCTGCTCAAAGAAAATTAGCAACTGTTGGGACCAGTGGCGGTAGTTTGACCCGTCGAGTAGTTCCAATTTTGACAGGTCTAACAAGACCTTACCAGATCGGATGGCAGCCATGATGAGGATTTTGCTTTCAAAATATTTGAAAAGAAGAACAAAAATGGAACCATTAAACAATAATTTCATTTTGTCGTGGACAAAACCACTGCCTTGAAAGCAAAATCAACACGACCTTGGTGCTCATTCATTATATTGCAGGAGTGCTCTCCAAGGTTAACACAACCTTTAACTCAGACGTGCACTCGTCGGAACGGAGTGAAATCAAACTCACTTAGAAAATCCTTAAGAAAACATAAATTGAATAGAGAAGGAGAGAAAAGAATGAGATGATGAAAGAGTGGAGGGGAGCACTCAATTTGTAGAGTTGGAAAGACCCATGATAGAAATTTATTTTGTAAAAAATAAACCTAAAAAATTCAAGGTCTTCCATGTGTCCATTGACTACCACAACTATTTTCTAATATTTGAGTATATACCACCAAAAGTTATATATTATATAACCTAAATATTTGAGTATATACCACTAAAAGCTATATATTATAACATTTTGAAGTAGTATATGTTTATCATATTGTAAATTATGGGATAAAAATATATTATATAATGGTAGTTGGAATATATTCTATAACATAATACTATATAATAATAATAAAAAGTATATATTATATAACCATTTAGATGAATATATTTTTATCATACTATTACAAAAAAAAAGTGAAAAAGAAAACCAGAAAAAAAAATTTGGGTGCCAGATGAATTTTTTAAAGATTACAAAAGGAAGGATTTGGTATTAATTGTGATATGAAAAAAATATGGGATTTTTTAGGTTGAGAAAAAGATTTAAAACCTGGAAAAAGATGGATAAAAATCAAATCTTATCCTATAAATAAAAACCAAATTTAATCCAGTAAAACAATAATAATTCAGGACAATCTTGAAATTAATGAAAAATTAAAATTTGAGAATCAAATATGTAAAAATTTGAAAACTTAAGCTATTTGTGAAATATAGTGTCTAAAATGATATTTTCTCTTACTAATATCAGCTTGTCAAAAGGGAGTTTAAACCAACTCGGATGTCATGCGTCCACAACCCAACACTTTTTAGTTGGGGGCAATTGCACGAATGTCTAAAATTAATAACTCGTTTTAGAAAATGTTCAAACCTATGAAATATTTCAATAATGGCTAATTGATTTTTTACGTTAAATTCTAAAATATTTTGTAGACAAATAATTAAGTATATACACATAAGTTTAGGGATTTAGGATTTTTAACTAATAGCAAAAACAACGGGCCTTCATTTTAGGGAATCAATTATATCTAATCAAATGAATGAAATTTAAATAATTAACTTAAATCTAATTTAAAATTAATAATCAGAATTTGAGAGTTGATTTAAAAAAAAAATTATTAAAGATGTGTTGGGGTAGATTTTGAAATTTATCCCTCTAAAATTCCAAAATAAGGAGATAAATAAGATTATTACTAGGTAAATGATAAAATTTACTTCTCACCTTTGATTTGAGTCAGAGAAGTTAGGGTTTTAGGAGTCCCCACATTATTCCCACCTTTTGGTCTCACGCAACTTCATGCACCCCACAGCCATCGTCTTCCTCACGAAGCAGATCCGCAAGTCGCCATCCCGCCACTCACCTTCAAGGCCACCATACCGTCT
>NW_019104643.1:316187-327979 GCF_001995035.1 Momordica charantia
CAACACGTACCATATTTGCTTGATACGCCATGTCCCAAACTAGATCTACCGTCTCGTCGTCCGACCAAATCCGCCCAAGGCCAATACGATCCGCTGACCACCCCAGACCAGATCCACCTATTGCCGCTTCGATATGTTTCCGATTTGCCGCTCAACTTCCATCTTCTAGCAACTGTTCGAGGAAGGTAAGACCATGTGTTTAAATTTTGCGTATTTTAGGGGTATTTAAAAACATATTTTTTGTTTTCCTATATTTTAGGGTATTTAAAAAAATACAAGTGTGGGACCGACATGTGTCTTTTGTTTATAACTAGATCTGAGAAGTATATATCTACGCAACAGACTTACTATATTTATATAGCTTAAATTCTAAATAGAATCTATAGATATGGTAAAAGTTAGAGGAGGAACATCTCGACAATGATTTAAAGTTACTAATATAACAGGACGTTCAAAGGGATCGTGCAAAATCAACTTAGAAAGTGAAAAAGATGTATAGATGCAGTATTTTATATATTTCTTGTTTGTTAATTTTTAGAGTAATATTTACAAATTAGATTCACTGAGCTAACTGTACTCGTATATTCCAGAAAAAGGAAAGAGTCTCGACATACTTGAAGAAGAACGTGTTAATGAGGTAATTATTGGTATATACATATATTGACATTCTATTTATGATATTTGAGTTGTATAGTTGTATATACATGTATTTACTTTCGTATTTTGTTAATTCTTGATGTATTGACATAATTGAGTTTCATGGTGATATATACGTGTATTGAATTCTAATTTTTATTTTTCTTTAATTGGTATATACATTTATTGACCTTTTAATTTTGATAAATTTTCTAATATTTTAAAGGACGATACAAAGTCTAATGAAGAGAATGAAAGAGTGAATAATGAATCCACCGATGAACATAAGAAAAATAACTCATCGTCAAAAAAAGTTTAAGAAACTGAATTTGATGACGATACACGCCCAAGACTACAAATTTAAGAGGCATCACCTATTTTCCTCATCGTTTTGATTTATGGGTTGTTAGTCTTCGATTTTTTAATTTACTTTTATTGTAGATGATTTATTAAATGATGAAGAAATAGGAAAACAAGAATACAAATAATCTGTGACAGCATATACTCCTTAGTGGTTAGGTATATATACCAATTGATGCAAATATGTATATATACATTAAGAAGATATAGTAGAACAATTACAAAACGATGAGATGGGAGATGAATCGTTGTAGTTTAAATTAACTGAAATACAAAACAAAGTAATTAAAATAATTAACTTGAAATCGTTCGAAGGTAGGAAAATCATTTTGAATTCAAAACAAAGTTTGTTACGTGATTGAATATAAGAAAAAGCCAAAAAGACATAAAAATGGGTATTGTTGGAAAACTACGTTCTTTTGTAAAACTCTTAAAATACTCTTTAGTCATTTGTGCAAAATTTAAAACTAATAGACATTTTTTTAAAACGGGAAGCCATCCACTTAGTTGTTGTTGACTTAGGCCTTATTGGCTAACTTAGGCCTTATTGGGCTTCATTTTGTAGGGGGTTTCAACCCACTCTCCTCCCTTATTTCTGAACTTTAATTATTTATTTCTTTGTATCAGGGGTGGGAGAATTCAATCTCATGATATCTTGATCAGAGACGGGTGTCAATTATCATTGAACTCAACTCATGTTAGCTTCTAAACTTTAATTTTAAGCTATCTTCGTTAGTTTTAAGTAGGATTAATATAACCTAAGTTAATTTCTTTTTAGCTTTAGGCTTGGTTTGAGCTTGTTGTACTTCCTTAAATAATTGATGTAACCTATGCTTTTAAAAGAATTATTTGTAATATGAAGTAAATTATTGTTTCATAAATTTATTTTAAAATAAAAAAAGGTCATAGTGTTTGATAAATTGATATTAATTAAATTGTCCTGATTTAGTTATAACAACCAAATAAATTATCCATAATATTGTGTTGATATTTAATTTCAAATTTTTTTATAAGATAATCATTTAAAATGCTGTAAAATTTAAATTACAAATTATATATATTTTTTTAAATTTAAATTATTTGATAAAAGATTAAGAACAATTTGTTATTAAAAATATGTGTAGAACAAAATGTTAAAAAAATTAAATACAACAAAAAAAAACGAAAAATAATAATAAGAGGATAGAAGTAAAATAATAATTTCTAAAGGTTCGTTAGTAAATAGGTCAAATCCTTAGGGGAGCAAATTTCAAAGCTACTCTTAAATCGAGTTTTATAACTTCAACTTGATTTGAAAGAATAATTCTATATAAATTAATAAAGAATCAATTTTAGTAAATACTAAAAGCCCCATTAGAAATTCTTCCATAATCACTTTAAGGGCTTTAAAATTAATTTAAATGGAATCTTAAGGTGTGTTCGGGAGTAATGATACAATTAGTGATTTTGACAAAATAGAAGTAAGAGTAATTGTTTTTTTAAAATCACCA
This sequence comes from Momordica charantia, assembly GCF_001995035.1. The sequence continues at coordinate 318,674 of NW_019104643.1, forward strand.
TCGAAGTGATACATTAAAAATCAATTTAAAATTATTTAAGCTTTTCTAAATTCAATTTTTAATTTGTCAAACATGATCAATGGAAGAGAAGTGATTTTGAAAATGACCAAAGTAATTTTGGTCATGCCAAAATCACTCCTAAACACACCCTTAATTATGATAACTTTTTAAATAATCCCATATTTTCTAGTGTGATATTTATTTCTTATGTATATAAAAACTAGAGAAATGGTATTCTGGTTGTACCTTACTATAGTCGTTCGTCTGGCTCAACTAAAAAATTTGATTTTTCTCTCATTTTAGTTTTCAAAAGAAAGGATTTTTGCAAATATACACTGGTTTCTTTTTGTTTTACGGTGGTTCTCGCCTCTTTCCTTTTCTGTTTTCGGTCGGGAATGACATTGTAAAATAAACCTTTAACCACAAATTGTGAAGATTATAAATTAGAGGCTTCATAAGTTAAAATTTTGTAGTGGACTAAACATTGAGGTAAGCTTAAACCATGGGCCACCCGCTCGAACTTGGGCTTATTTTTTTGAACCTTACCCATTTTTTAATCTTCATGGATTTTTTATTTCGTCAAACACACGTGGCACACCTGCCATATATCCAAAATCTAATCAAATCCATGACACGATTTTAGGTTTTCAAATTAGAGATTTTAAGGGATTTAGGGATTTCAAAATAAAAATTAGGAATTTCATAAAACATGGTTGCACGACTTTAGGGATTTCAAAACAAAAATTAGAAAACTGCTCAAATTCTAATTTATTCTATATTTGATTTGATTTTTTTATCCTTATTTAACATATATTAAAAACAACGTATGAGTAATTTTTATAATGGATTCCACCTTTAATGGGTCCATCTTTAGACAATAATGTAAATTGTTAAAGAGTTTATGCTCATTATGTAATTTGAATTCTAAAATAGGTTAGTTGTGTACTAATCCTTATTAGTAAATAAAGAGATATTGTCTTGTACGAGTTACCTATTTTACGTCTAGTAGAAAGTTGGCCTTCAATGACAGTTGTGGACAGTAAAAAAGTTTGAAGGGAAAAAAAACTGTCATAAATGATGGGGGCGCGTTTTTGGAGGGAAAAAACGCTATTTTTCGGATTTTGTAAGTTTTATGACAGTTAAAAACTGTCACGGAAACCTAATTTTCAATTTTCATTTCCGTTTGTGTTTGTTAAAGATATGTTGTTTAGATTGGTGTGTTCATATCTTGTTTCTGGTTGTCTTTCTCTCCCGTTCTGGCTACTTATGTGGTCTCTTTTGTGAATATCGTGCATTGATTTTAGGCTTGACTTGTTTATGTAAGATTGTGCAAGTAGCCAATTAAGACTTAATGTTTATATGTGTCATGCATATAGTATAATGTCTCGTTGGATAATTGTGTAGTTGAAAGTTTAGTTGGATAATTGTGTGACTATCCTGCAAAGATAGCCAATTACGATTTGAATAAGTAGATTGTTTTTGTTTGTTAGTGTTCAACATCTGTGTTGTTCCTAAATCAATTTTATTTGGGTAAAGTATTTAGTATTTTAAGAATTTCAAAAACCGTTTGATATTGCCTTTTTAAGCCTTTGTTTTTTGTGAAGGAAGGGTTTTGTACGAGTGATTTGAAGGAAAAAAAATATCTTAGGTGCGTATTGTGATTGTTAGCTCTCTGGCACTGCATAAAGGCTATGAATGTGTGTTGATTCCGAAGGTCTGAAATATAATTTTCTTTCATACTATGCTAACCTTTACAATGAGTAGAAAGAGGAAGTAAACTCAGTGTAAGAGATTTGAAAGTTTAAGTTCTCCACTTTTGTGTATGTTTGCCGAAGTTAGATTCGTGTTTTCTTAATTGTTTGTTTTGGATATGTTGTTCAGCATGTGGGAGCGAGGGTTAAAGGAAGCAGGGCCGAGCGTTTCTGTAATATGTTAGCTACATTTTGTAGTTTGACCTTTCACGTTTAGACAGTATGAACTCTAACAACATATAATAGTAATATGTTAGCTACATTTGTTGTAGTTTGACCTTTTGCATATACTATTGTGAAATATTTGAGGCTTTTGTCCATTGCTTAAGTCTTCCAAGAAGAGCCTGGAGAACTACGACGGGTAGCTACTTGGAATATCTAAAAGATGATTGTTGGACAATTTTTTGTTGGGTTAGTAGTTACTTGGTATAGTTTGTTTATGTACGGGGTTGATGGATATGAAAACCTTCGTTCATGTATATATAATTTACTATATGTATACACTTTATATTTGTAGGTGGGTTGGTGTACTAATGGATATATATGTTCTTGTATATAAAATACGTTACAATTGACAGGCACAGGTACAACTATAGAAAGCGATTTTTAGAAACATTTCAAAACAAGTTTATATAAAAAATTACATTTATAAATGTCAAAAAAATAGGTTTCGTGACAAAAAAAAATTAAAATTGTTTCTTGACAATTAAATGTTGACATTATCAAGTACATTATAATAGTTCTAAATTGTCGTTGTAAACCTTTACGTGACATTTATCGAATGTCATTATTTAATGTTGCATGACATTTTTAAGTTGTCATTATACAATTTTTCGTGATTGTTAAAACTGACAATATTGACTATTAAAACTACCACTACAAAAGTTTTCATGACAGTTATAAATAGTCGTTAAAAAAAATCCATGTCAATCTTTAACTGTAGTTAAAAACTAGTTCATGACAATTTATAAACGGTCATCTTTAGGTATTTATTGACGGAATGACAAAATTTTTTGATTGTTTTAGTGACACTTATAAATTGTAATTAAATGACTTTTCGTGACATTTATTAATTGTGATGGAAAATCTATTAATGACAAAATATAACTGTGGTTGAAAATGCATTAATGACAATTTTTCAAATTTGTCATCTTCTCCTCTTTCTTGATGCCTTAATAGATGACAATTATAATTGTCATGAATGATGTTAATGATAGAATTTAACTGTCATTGAAGACCGACTTTCTACTAGTGTATAGTTTTAGATTTATGGAATTTAAATTTTCCCCAAATACCACGTTTGCACTCATCTATAGTTGGCTCGAAATTGTATTATAGGTGTCAATACCCAAAGCTCTTGCCAATATGCCACACCAAAGATTTAAACTAAGTTTCCTTTTAAAAATACAAATATTTTATTTTTAAACTTTGTTTAAAAAAAAAGGAAAAAAACCATAAACCAAAAATTAAAAAAAAAAGATTTGAAACCGTTTAAAAAAAATCTCCTATTTAAAGCTAAACTTATTTTTAAAAAAATCTTATTCAAATTTTCCAAAAATTAAATAACAAATCTTTCAAAAATAAATTTTACTTGGAGGATTTGAGATTCATTTTATCTTAAAACAAAATTTACTTTAACAAAAATTAATTTTCTTTATTTTAAAACAAAGTCTTATTTTATTTTAAAACCTTCCATTTTCTAAATACAGACTTTCCTTAGAAAAAAACAAATTCCTTTTTTAAACACTTAACTTTAAATCAAAACAAAATCTTTTATCATTACCCAAAAAGAAATTTAAAGAAAAATAAAAAAATAAAACTTTAAAATAAGTTTTTATTTTAAAATTCTCCTTTTCACCCCTTTGAAATTCAAAACAAAATTTATTTCCAAAAGCTTTTACTCTTTTTAAAAAAATTTAGAAAAATTTTAATTTTGAAACAAAATCCTTTATTTAAAAAAGATATTTTTATTTTATTTAAATTTAAAACAAAAATTTATAACTTAAAAAAAATATCTTTCTTTGAGATCTCACCTTGATTTACCAATAAAAAAAATATATATATTTCTGTTTTAAAAAGAAATTTCATTTATCAAAATCTTTTATTTTTTTTTCAAAAACATATTTAAAACCTATTTTAAAAGGTTTTGTTTTATTTTGAAAAGTTTTGTTTATTTAAAAAAAACAATTTTGTTTTAAAAAAAGAGAAGTATGATGCGTAGGATACTTTAAACTTTTTTTTTTAAGAAAACAGTATAAGAGTGTACTATCTACCAGTGAAGTTAGCGTCGATCTGGGAATCTTGCTTCGTCGGGATTTTGCTTGGTTGTGGAGGTCACCGAGGCTTCACGTGGGTTGGTTGTGTGTGCTCGCCGGTCTTTGCAGAGTTGGCACCGGGATGGGCCGTTGGAGTTTATTAGATAGAGAGAAAGAGGGGGTAGTGAGAGATAGAAGAAGAAGAAGAAGGTAAAAAAGAGAGATGAATAAAACTGAATTTTCTAGAGGGTTAGTACTTTTTCCTTCTCTATGTGCGTTCTCTGTGCTGTCAAGTAGAAGTGCAACGATAATGTGGAGATGGTAAAAGTGAGTTAGACAAAAAGGAGTGAAGGGAGAAGGAGAGAAAGCCACGTGGTTTGAGTTTTACGAGGGAAACAAAGTTAGTTACATCTTTATATTTAAACAAAAAAAGAAAGAAAAAATCAAACCAAATCAAAAATCTCTGAAATAAAACTTTAGTTTATAAAACCATTAAAGTAAACTTTAGTCTTTTTAACAAATAAAATAAAAACAACTAAAAAGCAAAATAAAATAATGAGTAAAACTAAAATCAACCTTTTTTAATAATAAAAAATAAAATAAAATAATAAAATAGAATAAATTTTGAGGGGACCAAATTTGGTATCTACAGCTGCAATATGTTATCGGATTCATTTCATTTCATCCTTTTTTTTTGCTTGCTCCTTTTCGAAACTTGATTTTTTTTTGCTCCATTTCAATACCATTCCTTCGATCTACTTCCATCCAACAAAGTCCATTAATGTAAGTTTTCATTTTTTTTTTTTGGCATTTGCATTCATATGACTTTTTTCGGTGCTGGTGGAGCTTGCATCCTCGTCTGCAATTTCTTTTTTTTTTTTGCACTTCAATTTCTTCTTATATTAATTTCTATTTTCAGTGACTATTATTTCTTTTTTCCGAGAAATTCTGTCTAACATATATGCTATGTGTACTTTGAATTTGTTTAGGATTTTGAATTTTAAATAATTGATAGAGCACAAGTGTACATCAATCATAAGTAATAAAATGGAATGAGTATTCTGAGTATCAATCTCCAAGGACTAATGGTTTTTATAAAATTGATGTTGATCGGTGACTTTGCAATTTAATTTGAGGTAACAAATATCTTGAATTGTGTTGGTTTTTGGTGTTTAAAAACTTAGTGCAATAGATCCAACCCCAGTTACTTATAATTAGCTAAAAATATACAACATTTTTCCAACTAGGCTCCAAATGCCTCTTTGTATTTTTCATTGATTCTGCTTCGTCATCTTCTTTATTCCTAATATGTCTATTAGAAAAGTGAACTTAAGTTAATAAAAACCGATCGTAACCTTGGGTCGAGGTCCTATGTCTAGGCTACTCGAACAAAATCTTTATGTCTAAAGTCTTCCTCTCCAAAGTTAAATCATTAAAGTTGTTGAAATATATCAACCTTAAAAGAATTGATATATTTCAACAACTTAAATGATTTAACTTTGGAGAGGAAGATGATGCTTGGTTAAAACATTAATTGGTCAAATCAATTTTTAACTTTAAAAAACAACCTTAAGTGATTAAAAAAAAAACACTATTTGAATTTTTAAAAGCTTTAACTAATCATCCATAATCGGGCTTGGGGAAATAAATTTAGCTCATAACTTTAGAGAAAAAATAGAATTGAACATTGTTATAAATGGAAGACATGATGTAAAGAAGAATAGAATAAGAACAGACTGCAAAAATAGGAAGTTTGTAATCCGAATAACCCTTACCCTTTCTCTTTCAAGATTCGGGGAGCAATATTCAGTCGATTCCACAAAATTGTGTGATTACAAGCTCTGTAGAGAATAGGAATGAAGATGTAAAAACAATAAACTTGCTGAGAACAAAAGAAGCTGAGAACAAATGTTGAATGCTTGAAAATGATGAATGGAATGAAGGAGGAGGCTGAATTTATAGGGAGCTTCACGACGGTTAGGGAGCCGAGCATTTCAAAGAGAGCCACCCCTTCAAAACCTCTCAAACTTAATTTTTTTGTCGAATTGACTCTTTACTTGCATGAAAGACACATAGAGGGGCTGAGAGAAGCTTTCAAACACATCAAAACTTGCGTTTCACGTTAAGGACAATCTTGGTATTTGTCAAAGTGCCTAGCTCAGAAATTTTCTGCACAAAGTCGTAACTTTTGTTAGAAATCAACTCTAAATCATACAAAAATGTCCTAAATGCATGTATACCCAATATAACTTTGAATGAAAGCTTTTGGACACTAAAGTAAGCTAAAAAATACAATTTCTAAGTGTAAAATAATAGAAAACAGCTCCTTTTTACCCTTGTAAATAAACTTGGCTTTTTGTTTGTCCCCAAGCAAACTTAACAATTTACATCTCTTAAATCACATGCAACGACCATAAATAACGTCTAACACAGGGATAGACTAAAACATTTTTTTTTTCATATGGTGTCTTAGGAAAGATCATCAAAACATTGTCATCTTCCTGTCTTGAAAAGCCAACTTACCATAAGCCAACTTACCATAAAACAATAAAAAGAAATGACTACAAGCCTCTGTGGGGATTTCCACCACAGCTTTGTAGAGGCCTTTTAGGTAACAACAGGTCATAACATATCTACGGTTGCACGATGTTATACCAGACCCAATTGCTACCCTCAAAACTTCTTATGCCACTCACCTAAGCTACAACGAGTGTCTACAGTGATATTTGCAAAAATAAGAACATTTTATTGTCACTCTTGCTTCCTACATCTCTTCTTTTTCTCTCACAATTTTAATATTTTCCCCACTCTTATTTTCTCACAAGCAAAGAGGACTCTTTTATTAATTTTTTTCGACTCTTTTTTTCTCTTTCTTGCAAAGACTTTTTTTCTTTCATATGTATTTTCTTTCAAATGTTGTTTCAAGATTGGAAAATTGCATTTTGTTTCTAAAAATCAAAAGACCGCCCCCTCCTAAACTTAAAGAGAGACAGTGCCCTCACTAGGAAAAGATTTTTAAAGAGGTAATAAAAAAATCAAGAGAAAGAGGACAATGAATTCATAAAACATTGAAAAAGTTTACGTTTCAAAAGAAGAAAAGTAAATAAAAGATTTTATTGAAAAGAACTAAGTGACAAACGGCGCATGACTTCTTTAGACAAAAAAAAAACAAAGTTTATCTAATTTTTAAAAATCATCATCGACATGAAAAAGAAGAAAAGACACCAATATGCTAAATGAAATCATGATTGTAACAGACTTTTTAAGAAATACACTTTGCTAAGGCCAATAATGAGAACATAATCAAAACATAAAAAACTAGATGATCTTATTTCCAAATATTAAACTCAGAAACATCCAGAAAATTTCACAACACTATCCTACCAAAACCTAAACATGCAACTAATTCCAACAAGAATATAACAAGCATAGGAAAAAGAATGAAACCACCCTCCAATCGAAGAACAAACGACATCATGGATCAAGTGGTCAAGCCCCAAGTTCGAGACTTTCTTTAAATTTCCAATGCATCTTCTTTGTAATTTCCATTACTGCTTCCAATTTCCATTCTGTCACCTCCAAGTCGGCCTCCGATGTTTCCAATTTTTCCTCCAATCACCTAATTGTTTCCCTCAAGGCTCGAATTTCATAACTTGGTGAATCACCACGAGCTGCCTCTCTAGCGAGCGCATGTCCCAGAAGTCATTTTAAGTTCCTCTCTTTTATCATTGGGAACTTTCTTTCTATCTTGCTTTCTGGGACCTCACACCTTGACGAAGGTTGAGAGATGTGATCCATTCAGGAGAGTACAATGTACCATTCTTGCGTGCTGGGCATTCATGAATTGCTCCCTCAATAAGTCTCCCAAAGTTAATTGGGAACCCCTTCATCATGGCATACAATAATAGGACCCAATCATGAATGATATGTTGATCATGCTAAGTTGGCATGATCCAATTCTTTACCACATATAGTCAGATGGTTGCGGCAACAGAAATATCTTCAAGTCTAAGCTTATGGGTACCCGCTGACGAGATGTCCCATATGGAAAATAGTGTCCGGACTATATCCACTTGTTGCTTCAAAGCACCCGCCTAACTGTAGCAACACCTAACTTGGCTGCTCGGGTTTTTGGTTCAAAAATTACCGGCCCTTGTACCTTTTCCTTCTGCACCCTTTTCCTTGGTGTGGACTTTGGGTCTCCTCCGGGCTCCAAAGAGATCTTTAAAAGGAATTCGATCTTATGTCTTTGTACGTACTGAGAGAAGATGTTTATCAAAATCAAAATTGACTGATGGTACATATCATGGCTACATAATGCTCCAACGTACGAGGTGATGTTTTGGAATCTACTTGCCATGTTGCTCCATTATCCCCTTCATTTTTATTTGGATTCCCCTTTTCCTCTGTACTATGGCACTCTATTGAATGCTCACCGCATCATTTAAGGTCATAATCGTGAGATCATGGGAAGCAATGTTCTCATGCATGGCTATAGGATTCTACAGGTACTTTATAAGAGTCATCTTGCCCAGGATTCTCAACTGGTGCCAAAAGGTGGAACTGACTTCCATAATATTTGATGGATGCATCTAACTCCTCCTCTGAATCAATCCTAACAATGTGTACAATTCATTTCGTTCCATCTTCTTAGGACATGCCAATAGTCAAGGGAGTTAATAAGGACTGAGAAAGGTCATTCTTATCTCGAATGCGGTCTTCTTCCAAGAAAGTGGCGTTGTCGATACAAACACTCTATTTTCTAGAGGATCGAAGAATAGTCTACCTCTCGTCTCTTTAGGGTAACCTACGAATAGACATACTTTAGAACGAGGCTCCAGTTTCGTTGGGTTAGTCACGAGCATGTGTGCCAGAATGTCACAACCATACTAGTAGAGAGTAAGTTGTGACGCCCACGTAGTGTGCAAGTGTCAGCGACAAGCATATGTCGCCCATCGAGCCATGTCGAGGGCCGAGAAAGAAGTGTCGTGATACGACCAAGGAGGATGGTCCATCACCTAACACACCATATGGATGTGCTCAAGAAGGCCTAGAGAAGGCGTATGCAGAATGTAAGGAAAGACGATGTCAGTGGTGTTAGTGACAAGCTCAACGGGGGCCAGTTGGGGTCCCCGGCCACGACCCTAGAAGTCGGGTTTCCGTCAAGAGTTTGGACGAGCGGCTTTAGAGTTAGATGCATATTAGTGAGATATGTAAGCACGCCAAGTTTCGTGTCAATCGGAGTTCAGATGTGCGCTCTACGTTGGCAAGTGACTCCTCACCACTTTCGACGTACATGC
>NW_019104643.1:328660-342895 GCF_001995035.1 Momordica charantia
AGCCCGTTATTGACTAGTTTCTCGGCAGGAATGGTCTTAGAGGAGTCTGATGGGCGCGATAAGCTAGTTTTGACATAGTTAAGCGGCAGAAACCTCCCGGTTGTACCCGGTAGGCGTTTTAACCGCGTTCTGGCCCCGTTATGGGTCAGAACTCATCCCGGTAAGGTTCTGGCTCATCGTAAGAGCGGGACGGCCGAGTGGCCGAGAACCAAGATGGTTGAAATCAAGTTGTGACGTCGCGTTTATAAGACCTTGGCCTAGAGTAGAGGAAAGGTAAAGTCGTGCGGCTTGGCCTAGTGTAGAGGCAAGTCGGCTAGAGTCGCGTTAGAGTTTAAATGCACGTACGGGCGACGTGCATTGCCGAGACAAGTGAGAAATCTGCTGCAAGTGAAGCTCGGTCGAGGAAGAAAGAACCTCGCCTAAGGTCCGATGAAGCCAGTAAAGGGCGTGAGAAGTGAATTGGAGCTAGAGTTCCTCGTACGGCTGGCCATGGTCGAGCTAGGATCATGGCGCCGCACGGTTGAAAAATGTATGATCGTGACACCGGACATATCCAAATGCAGATGTGACGTAAACTAACTTTATGACCCTTCCATAGTTCAAAGGGTATTTCAGAAATGCTCTTTGATGCAACTACGTTCAAAATGTATACGACAGTCTCTACTACGTAACCCCAAAATGAGCTACGCAACTGAGCATAGATCATTATTGATCGAACCATGTCTAACAGGTATCTATTTCTCCTTGCTGATACACCATTTTGTTTAGGTGTACCAGAGGCTAAGAATTGGGACATGATTTCTTGTTCTATTATATAGTCTTGGAATCTCAAGTCTATATACTCTTCACCTCGATAAAATTGAAGTGTTTTAATGGTTTTACCTAATTGATTTTCATCTTCGATCTTATACTCCTTGAACTTTTCAAGGGCTTCAGTCTTGTGTTACATTAGGTATAGATAGTCATACCTTGAATAATCATCAATAAAAGAGATGAAGTATTCATACCCTCCTCGAGCTTTAGCATTTATCGGACTACAAAGGTTCGAATGTATTAGTTCTAAGGGCTCCTTAGCTCTGTAACATTTTCAAGTAAAAGGTCTTTTAGTCATCTTGCCTTCAAAACAAGATTCACATAGTGTAAGGAGTCGTCTTCTAATTCGCTTAGAAGGCCACTATTAACCAATCTCTCAATCATATTGAGATTAATGTGACCCAATCTTAAGAGTCAAAGATAGATATTTTCTCTAGGAGAAACTTTTTGTCTTTTAGTTTGAGTTTTAACACTTTTAAACAACTCAATATTTAAAACTGTTTTATTAATGCTTGGTCTTAGAATGTACAAGTTGTTTTCAAGTTTAGCAGGACAAATATTTACACCATTTTTGAAAATAAACGCTTCATTTGAATTGAAAGAAACAGAGTACAAATGTTCTAACAAACAAGAAATTGAAATTGTGTTCCTTTTGATTTTTGGAATTACGTACACATTATCTAATAATATATACAGATTCTTGTTTGTAAACAACTTGAGCTCCCTTATCGCCACAGTTGAGATGACTTTTCCCGTTCCGACCTTAAGAGTCATTTCTCCAGCTTCAAGCTACCTTCAGGAACTAATTCGATGAAACGAATAACAAATTTGGTTAGTGGCTCATGAATCTAATATCCAGGCAGAATCATCATTCTCCACTAAACATGTTTCAAAAAAAGTAAATAGTATTTACCTTCGTTGGTTTTCTTCTTGTTGGCCAGGTATTTCGAGCAGTTGCGCTTCCAATACTCGTTCACGTTGCAGTGGAAACACTTTCCTTTATCTGCAACCTTGGCCTTGCCTTTCTTGGCAGTGGCATCAGTAGGGTTAGGCTTGGACCCCTTACCACCAGCCTTCTTTTTCTTGAAAGTCTTACTTCCAGAAGAAGAGGGTGCAAATTTGGTTGTAGAGGTCGAACCTTGGTGGACTTTTGAAGGTTGCAACTGAAGGGATTGAATCCTGGCGGAAGTGTGCGAACGCTTTGTTCTTATTTTCCATTTAAATTGAAAACACAGAAAACTAAGAACTATACAAAGAGGTTTAATACCTTTGCAGAACTTTTCCTCGATCAAATAGTTGGACGCCTCCGATCAGGACTTCCTCTCTATATCTCTGGCGACGATTGGGCTTGTAGGAGCTGGATGGAAGAATTTGTAGGGGAATTCTTTGAGAGAGAGAGAGGCGTTCTAGAGAGGATCTCAGTCGAAAAAAAAAACCGTCGAGACCAAATGTAAGCCTATGCATTTATCGACAAAGGAGGGGAATCACCCCTTCACTTGCCACCTCCCCACTCCTGCTAAAACGTAGGGGAGTGGTTTAATTAATTTAAATTTAATAAAAATAATTAATTTAAACGTAGGGAGTGGTTTAATTAATTTAAATTTAATAAAAATAATTAATTTAAACGCAGGGGAGTGGTTTAATTAATAAAAATAATTAATTTAAAATTAATATAATTAATTAAAATAAATAAATAAATAAATAAATATTATTAATCTGATTAATAATTAATAATTAAATATCTTATATTTAATTAATTTGGATCATATTCAAATGCTCCTCTCATTTATAATCTATAGTTTTAATTTTGAATTTTGTCCAAATTAATCTTTGTTGGATGTAGTGCCGTAAACTCATAGTTTGTAATTATATTAATATAAATTTATATTCAATAAAGTTATGTTTTTATATTCAATCAAATTGTTGTTGAATTTATTGTCCAAATCCAATAAACTAAACATCCAAAGTTATTTTTAAGTAACTGGGATATTATATATACTGGGTATATATTTGATATATCATCGATATACATGTGGATAATGTCCTGGGAATAACCTAAGAGGTTGTTTGGTTCAAGGTATTAAAAAGACTACCTGGGAATAAGATGTCTGGGAATAAGAAGCCTAGGAATAATATGTCTGGGAATGAAAGATAACTGTGTTTGGTTATGCATGTGAATGATATTAGAATCTACCATCAACAATTAATTTATATTAACTAATTTTAAATAATTAATTGTTGTTAGACAATTAATATTTATTAAAGTAAATTACTTAAAATAATTTAAAACAATTAGATTGAAATTTAATTTTCATTCATTAGTATAATTATTATAAGTAATATATTTTAAATTTTTTGTTTTGCAATAAATCTTAAAATTAAAAAAAAATAGTTATTTAAAAATTTTATTTAGAATCTTTTAATTATAATTAATGAGTACAATAATCAAATTGAAGAATTAATTATAATAATATTTTAACTATAATTAATGAGTACAATAAAAAAAAATTAAGGAGACTTGTACAGAAACAAGATAGAAACTTAGGGAAAATTTTTGGACAAAATTTGGCCATTAATTCTGGGCAAAATTAAGGCAAAATTTTACCAAAAAGAAAAATAGAAGGGAGAACAAACCTTCAATAATACAACTTCAAATTTGTTTTAAAATAGCCCACTATTCTCAATAACCTACAATAACATGAATAAAAATAGGGATAAATATTGACGGAAAAAATCTGCAATACAACCACTCCTCTCTCTCGCTTTTAGCACTCAGGCAGGAAGTGTTAGAATTAGTCCAAACTTTGTATTAGTTTATTTGTTAGTATTTCCACATTTTAAGTTATACTAGGTAGCTAATTTCATAGTTGGTAATTAACTAAGTTACTGGATAAGTGGATGTGTATGTTGGGAGAGTTTGTAGGTTAGTGGCTTAGTGGAGTAATGATGTGGTTAGAGAGAAATTTAAGGATAGTGGTATGTTGGTGAGTTAGTGGTCGGTTTTCCTATTTCACTATAAATGCTTGTAACAATTATCAATTCAATGCATAGAAGTTCTTCCTTCGTACGATTTCTCTCTTGCTTTGCTTTGTTGTTCATCTTCGTTTTCGTTACATGGTATCGAGCATCAAGGTTCTTTATCTTGTGTTTGAGTTTCGTGCTCGGTGTTTGAGTCTAGTGCTCATGAAGATGAACGGTGGAAGCAATGTTTGTGTAGATAAGCTTACCGGTGATAATGGGTGGCTACTGGAGGCTACGATGGAAGTTTTTCTACCAGGGCAATATTTGTGGGATCTTATATCTGGTGAAGATAGTGTAATTTCAGATGATACTCCACAAAATGCTGAGGTACAAAGGAAGTGGAAGATCAAATGTGGCAAAGCTTTATTTGCTTTGCGAACTTCTATCTTCAAGGAGTATATCGAGCATGTTCGTGATATAGATTCTCCAAAGGAAGTGTGAGATACACTTGAAAGGTTGTTCATTCATAAGAACACGACGAGGTTGCAGTATTTGGAGAATGAACTTGCTAGAAAAACTCAAGGTAATTTATCAGTTTCAAAGGATTTTCTAAAAGTTAAAACTTTGTGTTATGAAATTTCAGAATTGGACAAGGAGGAACCCATTAGGGATGTTCGTTTGCGTCGGTATCTTATTCGTGGACAGCGAAAGGAGTTTATGTCGTTTATTTCTTCAATACAAGGTTGGGTAAATCAACCTTCTATCATTGAGTTGGAAAATTTGTTATCAAATCAGGAAGCCTTGATGAAAGAAATGCTTGGTGACAACAAGTGATCTTCTCTCAAAGTAGAAGGTATTCTTTATACAAGAGACAAAGTAGAAAGAAGTTATGTTTTTTAATGTTCTTCAAATGATAGCAAGCATTTTGGAAATGAAAGGCAGTCCAAAGGTAATTCGAAAGGATGTTTTAGGTGAGGAAAGTCGGGACATATCAAACGTGATTATCGGGTGAAGGTGGTATCTAGTCGATGTGGGAAACCAGGCCATATTAAACAAAATTGTCAAGTGAAACTTAAAGAAGCAGAAGCAGATGTTGTACAGGAAATTAACAAGCCTAAACAACTCAATTGGGAACATTGTTTTATAAATTGAAGTTGTTGATCGACTTGTTAATTATTGTACTGATACTTCTTTTGGTTATAGTGAGGATTGGTCTGATGGTTCTGGTTGTTTTCATCATACTATTGAAGGATGTATCTCTTCTTTCTAATGTTTGTGGAAGAAGAGTCAATAAGCAGCGGCTAATAATTCCTTACATCCGGATGTGGAAGAAGGACACGTCAATATTGAAAATTGTGAATTGGGCAATGTTCCTCATAAATGTGGTTGCTATAGTCCAAATTTGAAGGAGACTTTTATTTTAGTCTCTCAGTTTGCTGATGTTGGGAGTGTTTCTGGAAACAAGTTGAGTTGTGGCAGAAATTCTGCACATTCTTGTGCTAAAGATGGTACAAGTTTAAATTGTTTAAATAATCTGAAGGTTAGCCTTATAGCTGGACTTAATGCTGGGTTAATATTTGTTCTTTTGGTCGGACTATTGTTTTTCTGCAAGGGTACCTATAAAAGCTACAGATACGAAGTCTTTGTAGATGTTGCAGGTGAAAGGATTTGCATGGAAAGAGAGCTTTAAAGGAGATGCTTTCCAATATGAGGATTTGAGTGCTGTCTACCGTCCTTGAGAACTTAAGCTTGAGAAACTTACTTTGGATTGACCTACTCGAAGGTGTGTGTCATTGGACACAACTCAAGGTTTCAAGTATTTTTGTGAAAGTTGCAATCCAAAAATTACTTATCAAGGTGTTGTGGTTGCTAATATATTTCTTGATGAAGATTTTGAAGCGTTTGTTGATGATTTTGGCCTAATGAAGTCGATTGGTGTTAGCATGACTTATGTCACTCAAGTTTCTGAGATAATGGGTCATATTGAATTGAAGTATTTATTTACTGGAGAATCTTGAGGAAGGATTGATATTTTTTGTTATGACATGATGTGTTTGGACCTTGTTACATGTCAAATTGACTTTTTGTGCTTTGAGGAAGAAAATGATGTTTTACTCGGCCATGTCAAGAAACTAAAAAGGGAGAAGTAACTCGGTGCTACTGTGGATCGCTTTCATATGGGGAGACAAAAGCAATGACTACTCCTATGGAGCAAGATTGAAGAAATTAGAAGTGCACATTCACTGTATGTTTGCATTAAGAGTGAGTGTTAAGAATTAGTGCAAACTTTGTATTAGTTTATTTGTTAGTATTTCCACATTTTAAAAGTTATAGTTGGTAGTTAATTTCATAGTTGGTAGTTAACTAAGATAGTAGATAAGTGGATGTGTATGTTGGAAGAATTTGTAGGTTAGTGGCTTAGTGGAGTTATGGTGTTGGTTAAAGAGAAATTTAAGGGTAGTGGTATGTTTGTGAGTTAGTGGTCGGTTTTCCTATTTCACTATAAATGCTTGTAACAATTATCAATTTATTGAATAGAAGTTCTTCCTTCGTACGATTTCTCTCTTACTTCGCTTTGTTGTTCATCTTTGTTTTCGTTACATGAAGGAAGAAGAAAAACCCCCTCCATCCAGTCAATTTTGTACTATCGCAAGAAGAACAAAAAAAAAACCTTTCTGGTTTCTTTTGTCCGAAAATAACCAAAATAGCAAAGGAAGAGAGAATAGCATAGAATAAATTTATTCTCAAATTAAAATAACAAGTACAAAAAGAAGAACAGAGGAAGAGAAATTAAAAAAATAACAAAAAAATAGCAGTGTAAAAATGAAATTGATGAAAGAACTGAGAAGTTACGTAACAAACAAGAGAGAGAAATATGATTTCATAAGAGAGGGAGGAGGGTTTTCAATAAACCGACCTTTTTCCACAGGATTTATTGTCCTTCCATTTAGCCTATTAATGATGTCTGGGAATACTCTTTTCCCCGGCAAACAAATTTTAATCCTCCAACCAAACATGGGCTTTATATGCCCAAGCTCATTCCCACCCTTAAAACCTTGAACCAAACGGCCCCTAAAGGGTCAATAATATATGGATAAGGCTGGATACCTTATCTTGGTAAAACTACGGATACGACCCACTTTATAAATGTTACAAACGACCCAATCTAGATCGTTCGTGTGGAGACATGCGAGTGGAGGTATCTTAGACAATGAGTTTGTATAAGACCGGACCACAAAATAGTCAATCTTTAGATGTAATGCACACTAATAGATTGCTATTTCGTAGGATGATCAAGTAACTCAATCTCAATCCTGAGTGAGTTATGGACTCCTACCTGTGAGAACTCATCCTTTGATATGTATGGGTGAGAGTGGTCCGAGTTGACGACTAAACATCCTACCATTTTGGGGACGAGACCGAGTGGGGAGATGGGAACATAATTACACAAGATGGAATTCACTTCTTCCCGACTTTAGGGGAGTAGATTAGTGTTTCCTTAAGTGCTGACTCTAGGACTTGAACAAGGAGCCCCACCTTTTCACTGGTCCAAGAGGGACTTCTAGTAATTGGTCGAACCATAACTGGGTTGTTCATTAAAGGAGCAGTGATATTTAAGGAGCAAAATGTAACTTAGGAGTAAAACAGTAATTTTACCCAGCTAGAGTTACGAGCACTCATGAAAGATTTCTTCAAAAAGTAGAATATCTATATCTCTATGACTACTATGACAATTAAAATAATTAAGCACGTAAAACCCAAAGATGCCAATAATATCTCTATCTCTTGCTTTAATTACGGAGAACTATTCAAATCTAGTCAATAATCTTGTTTCTCAACCTCCATTTATGACAAGGAATCAATGTAAAGAATGGTCAAATCTAAACAATACATTAAGAATAGAAAAAGTTCTCACAACCAACAAGTTTAGAAGAGAAATCAAATAAAGAACATGGAAGAGTAAAGTTTGATAACGGCTACATCAATGCCCTAGAAAAGTGTATTTAGCTAATGCTTGAATCCAAAAAGACAATCTTAATCAACAACATTGAAGGAGGTTCAAGCAAAAAGAGAGAGAAAACAAATTCGGCAATCTCTCGAGTTTCTCTCAAAATCTCCAACTTTTCTCTCTAAAATTTATTTTGGTTCAAAATCCCCTTATTTTCTCCCATTTTGCAGCTAGGGCTAAAATGAAAATTTTAAACAAATTCTATATGTAGCACCTAGGCACCCAAACGCGTGTATGAAAAAAAATCATCGTTTCAACTTCGAAACGCCTAGGCGCCCATTTCAGTGCTTAAGCACCCAAAATTATGCCTTTTTGTCCATTTTTCGACGCCTAGGCGCCCAACGGACTGGAATTTGGCTCATTTTCTTCTTGATTTGCTTTTTTTTCTCTTATTGTTCAATTCAGCTCCTAGAAAAGAGATAAATACTAAAAATAGTTAAACTAGCCAAAGAAAATGTCCGTAAAAACTACAAATAACTAAAAAACACACTAAATTACTAGACCCAAAATTCACTTATCAAAAGCTAGTTATAGGCCTTCGCTTTTCCCACAAAAAAAAAAAACACACTGAAACCATTTGTGACATTTTTTCTTGTCATATAATCTCAAAATGGTCAAACTAAGTGTTATAGAATACCAAAATCTTTTTACTTTTCTTGACGTTTAAAAAATGTCATAAATATACGAAAATCTGAAAAATTTCATGTTTTCCTACCAAAAACCTATATTGGACATTTTATGACATTTATGTTAAGGATCCCAACATTGATAAGATAAGGGACCTAACAAGGGTTTATAATAGATATTGGCTACTCCTCTCATTTCTAATTGATTTTGAGATGGAACTCCATGAATCTTATATGATATCAGAGTCCAAAAGTTCAAAAGAGCATTCGGTCAAAAAATGAGATTCTGCCAAGATCGATGAGTTAAAAATTGTGAAGAATTATTCTTTGTGATCAAACTAATGTGTAGCTGTATTGCTTTGTGAAGAATTATTCTTCTCGAAGTCGTGTCATGCGCTAATCTCAGTCTTGATTAAGAATATTGATTAGCATTTAACTTATAATTAAATACACCATTTTTTTAAGTGCAAGAGCTTATGATCTTAGAAAAATAATGTGAGTATTTGTATGTGTAGCATGTGAATATTATTAGTTTGAAATTTACTCTAGAGAATTATTAAAGTTAATATTTATATATTTCTAGTTCTTGAAATTATTGGTTTTCTTTTTCCTCTTTCTTTTCCAAAAAAGATTGTGCCTTTTTTCCCATATTAAGATTCAAACACTAGATTTTCCCATCTGTCCAAAATCTTACAACTTTTGGTCTCCATCACACTTTTTCATCTGAATCATTTGTTTTAAAAGTAAGTTAGGCCAATTGCCATTTTTCTATTTTTTTTAATCAAAAAGTATTTAAACCAAATGATTTGACAGTTAATAATTTAAGATTAAAAAAAAAAGTTGGGTTAAAAGTTAAAAACTGTCAACTAATAATAGTTGTATGATCTGAGCATATAACTCGTAATAGGACTTAGGAAGAAACATGTTTAATCACTTGGGTAGGCTAAAGTTGGATTTTTTTTTTCTTTTTCATATGAAGTAATAAAAGTTTTGTTTCATAACAATTTTATTTCTATTTTTTTTTATTTTTAAGAAGCACAACGTTGTTTGATAATTCAATTTCCAATTTTTAGTTTTTTAAATTTATTTGTAAAATTGTAAGTAATTCTTTGTAGAAAAAAAATTACAACGATTTGTATTTTTCAAAATTTCATTTTTTCTTTGTACACTATTTTAAGAATCTCTCTCCAAAAGTTTTTTCCTATCTCTAACAATTTCTCAATCAAATTTTCAACTTTATAACTTTTATTTCTTTTTCTATTCAAATTTATCTTTTTTTCTCTTAAATTGCACTCTAACTTTACTCTCCAAACTCTTTCTTTCTATTTTTTTTATAACAATTTATCCTCACATCCGACTTTGAGAGAAAGAGTATATCTCAATTACAATCGAGCTATGCTAGTTGGCCTCTAAACTCTCTTTAACTTTTTGTCTTTAAAATTTCAATACATTTCTTTCCAATAACTTTTCTTTTCTAACATTTATTTTTCTTCAACTTTTAGCATTTCTCTAACTCATATTATCGCTTTATAATTTTTCTCTCTCTAATATTTTCTTAAAATTTTTTTTCTCTGAACTTTTATTTACGTGCCTTTATGTATATGCTTTTCTTTCTAAATTAACTATCTTTGAACTTTTTAAAAAGTAAAAATGAAAAAACAATTATCAAAGGCTTTATTCGATTACTATTTTAATATCTTTGTTTCTGTTAAAAAAATTAAAGAGTCAAACATTACTTCTACTTTCTTGTTTATTTTACAATAAGCAAATTAGATTTTCTCGACCAACATAGGATCGTTGTAGCTTAACAATTTGTCAGCATAGATCTATCTCAATACTTTTTTTTGTTGAAAAAAAGTCGCCATGACGCCATCGAGCTAGATTTTTTCCAATCAAAATGAAAATTAATCGTCTATTTGAAAATGTTTTCAAAATCTAAACCAAAATTTTTAAACTAAAAACTTGCTTTGTATTTCAAATTTAGCTAAGAATTCAAATGTATTTTTAAGAAGAAAAAAATATTAAACATATCAAAGAAATTGTGAGGAAAAAAATAAAAATTATAATCTAATCCGACTACTTTTTGTTTTTCAAAAACATAAAACAAAAAACAGTTATTAAATATGCACGGATTTTATCATAAAAAACAAACTAAAAACTAAAATGGTTATTAAATCGGACCAAAGTTTTTTCTAAAGAAATAACTTTACTAAACTTAACGAAAAGCCTCCTTGGCCAACAAGTCAACCAAGTCGGGATACAACTCGACCAAATTATAGATTCTTTATGTTCCACCGCCATACGAGCCAATGAATGAGCGCAAATATTAGCTTCCCTATTCACCCAAACAAACGAGTGGACCCCACACTGGGCTTTCAAAATCAGAATGTCCTTCACAACCCACCGTATTTCGGTGAGATCTTCATCTTCCCTATTCAAGAGATTCACCACCTCTGCTGCGTCCATTTCCACTCTAATCGGGTAGGTTGGGTCACACGAAAGCGCACATTGAAGACCGTTGAGGACTGATTCTGCCTCCATCTTCTTTATGCTACTGAAATTATCCACCACTTTGTTGCCGCCGAGGATGACTTCTCCCCTCCAATCTCGCAAAACCCATCCTAATCCGCTAGTCTGGTGTGTGTCCGACCAAGAGGCGTCAGAGTTTAAGGACCAGGTATGTAATGGAGGACGAACCCATCTTGAAATTTCTTTTAATTGACATCTGACCTTCTGATATTATGCAAACTATTATCTTCGGACTTTTCTGCTTGTTGAACAGAATATTCTGCCATAAATTTCTTCACTTGTCGAACCATCCCTTTAGAATTAGGCGGCTCCTTCTTGAAAACCACATTGTTCCTTGAAATCCAAATCACCTTCGAACAAATCATAAATGCCTTCAGATCCTCCGAACTCGCATTATCAATAATCAAATCCCAATAGTCGCTAATCCCCCACGATTTCCTGTCACACTGCAAGAATCCCAGGTAAAGATTTGGAAAATAATTCCACAAACCTACGAATACCTTACATTCCCAGAAGAGGAGGACCGCAGATTCCTCATGATTCCTGCAAAAAGAGCACAGATTATCAGTCACAATTCCTTTTCTAAGAAGGTTTGATTTTATAGGGATTATGTTTTTCCCTATCTTCCAGCAGGCGATCTTCATCTTTTGTGCTTCCACCTTTTAGCTTGCCTATTTGTATTCGAAGTGGAGGTAGCCTTAGTGTCCAGAGTTTCCATTCCCAGATGCTACGCACTTTTTACTGAAAAGATCCCTTTCTTATCCGCTCCCCATATAATCTCGTCATCCGAACCATCACTTGGCAAAGGAATCTGAAGAATTTGATCGGCCTCTGAAGCGATAAAGTTGGTTCGGACCTTCTCCTCATCCCACCTTCCTCGACCTACCATCAGCTAGGCAACTTAGCAATCCCGCAAAGGAGGTGTTGTGAAGACAGGTTTAGGGTAGCCGTCTCTCAAGATCCACTGATCCGAATCTATAGATATACTATGACCATTCCCAACTCGCCACCTATGTAACCTTTCTCAAAAAAGTGTCCGGCCCCACAAAATACTTCTCCATGCATAAGAAGGTGTGGACCCTAGTTTGGCTTTAAAAAAAGAACCTGTTTTAAAATATTTACCCCACACACTTTCGCCAAAAGACTATTGGGGTATCTCAAGATTCTCCAGCATTGCTTAGCTAACATCGCCGGATTAAAAATGTTAATATCTTGAAATCCCATACCCCCCGATCCTTCCTAGCACTTAACCGCTTCCAACTGTGCCAATGAATCTTCCGACTCTCAGTGGTTGACCCCCACCAAAACTGAGCATATAATTTCTACAACTCATTACATAGGGAAAGAGGTAGCTTAAAACAACTAATGGTATAGTTCGGAATAACTTGAGCAACTGCCTTAATAAGGACCTCCTTGCCCCCTGTTGAAAAAAAAACTTCCTCTTCCACCCTTGGAGGGTCTTCCACACCCTATCTTTTATTTTGCTGAAAGCTTGGCAACGGTTCCTAGTGACCTGCGATAGGAGCCCAAGGTACTAACCCAACTGCTTGGTATAAGGAATATTCAGTTCGCGTTGGATATGATCAATCACGACCTGGCTTGTGTTCCTGCTAGGCATAAATTGAGATTTCTCCAAATTAATCGTTTGGCCGACGCCTTCTCATAAGCACTAAGCACCCACTTGATAGTTTGACAATCCCTTCGAGTAGCATTGAAGAAGATTAAACTGTCATCTGCAAAAAATAAATGTGAAGTGAAGGACAATACTTGTTAATTCTAAAACCCTAAATGTTTTTCCTTCTCTTCTCTAGAGAGAAGAGTAGAAAAACCTTCAGAACACAACACAAACAGATATGGAGATAAAGGATCTCCCTACCGAAGGCCTCGACGAGACAGGTATTTCCTTTTGAATTTAAGTGTGAATGGTTAACTTCATTTCTTAATTCATACTCTCAGGCACAGATGAGTAACTATTCACCTCGAACTCGACCGAATCATGGGCCAGTCATTCAATATTGGCGCCCCCCATTGAGTGTCTCTCTAAAATTAAACACTGATGCGGCATGTAGGGGTGCATCCACGAGCTTCGGCTGCATCATAAGAGACTCTTCTGATTCTCTGGTTGCCGCGACTTCAATTTGTCTTTCATTTCCGTTGTCGCCTCTTCTTGCAGAAATCAGATGCATCTTGGAGGGTCTGAAGTTTGTGGCGGCTTCCAATTTCACCCATTTAGAAGTTGAATCTGATTCTTTGTTGGCAATTCAGCTGATTCGAAATGAGATACACACAAGGGGAGATGAGCAAAATTGGGTGATGGAGATTCAAGCCCTAACTTACTGCTTTTCCTTCATTTCCTTTTCCCATTCGTCCCGTCAATGCAATCGTGCTGCCCGTGGTTTAGCAAAATGGGGGATCACTTCCCCTTCTGCCACATATGCTTGGTTTTTTAATTTCCCTACGTGGCTTTTAGATCTTGTTCAAAGGGACTTCCCTCCAAATTTTGCCCCTGTGGCTTAATTTAATGAAATCATTTCTTAAAAAAAAATTAAACCAAAAAACTAGTTTTAAAAGTTTTTTATTTTTATTTTTAAAGTTAAGCTAAATTTTAAATTGTAATTTTAAAAATGAAGAACGAAATAAATATAATTTTAATAAATAATATTTTTAAAAATTTTTATTTATTGGTTTACTTTTTATGGGAAAAAAAAGTAAAATAAACAATTTTTTACTGTGATTTTAAATAATTAAAAAAAACATAAATTTTGGATTGTTATTCTTTTGAGATACTCTATCATCTACATGTTGAATGCTGACTAATTTATAATATTAAGATAATACAAGCGAGAACATAAATAATCCTACATTTATTTTTATGCTTAGATATGCATTAAGTATTCACTTACGCAAAAATATCATTAGAGTAAAATGAGAAATATAAAGCTCAAAGTGTAATCCCAAACTTTTAAATAATCGAACAGATGTAATATGGTTTGTGTCTGTTGATGCTAGAATTCTGCCTCTTGGGATTTCGCCGAATTCGCACCAATCTTCGAGAACAAAGGGATTGATGAGACCTTCAAAACAGTTCAACACTAGGATCAGTGTGGCTTTTGCCACATGGGCTCCGATGCCTAAGTTAATATCGGAGTAGTTGGGTATAAAAAGTAAGGTGCATACCCCTGGGTTTGGCTTACCCTTGTATTTATAATGGTGACTCCTAATCCCTTCAGGATCGGCTGAACCCTAATCCTCCTAGGATTTACATTCGTCGAATCCTTGATCACAGAATGGGCCTCA
>NW_019104643.1:343070-359176 GCF_001995035.1 Momordica charantia
GGGCCCCGACCCGCTTACCTCCCTCCGGGTCCGCTCCTTCTTCAGCTCTCTTTCCTCTTTTCGGTTGCTTAGCTGATCTCTATTTTCTCCCTATAACAATAGTCCACACTCTCAAAGTAGAAGCATAGAGCATGCTAGAGCTTCTATATTGAGAGTATTTGTCGCTACTAGTTATTGTCTCCATGAGCCGGCTGTCATAGGATCATTTTCTTTGTTGTAGTTGGAACACTTGTCGTTGTCAGTTGTCGCTTTTATGGGCTGGCCCGTTATAGCCCCATACCCTTTTGTCGTAGTCGGTTGTAGTCAAGTCTCTTGGTTCACTCTTGGGTTTCTAACCTACTTGGCTTTTGCCAATGGTTTTATACCCTAAATTCAGTCGATACTCTTCTGTTGTTGTCTGTTGTCGTTTAATGGACTGGCTGTCATAGCTCCCCTTTTCTTTTGTTGTAGCTGGTTGCAATCAAGTCTCTTAGGTACTGCTATACGGTTAGTTTTAACTATTAGATTTTGGCCTTCGGATCTAACGTTTAACAGGGCCAGTGGTACTTCCTTTGGGTTTCTAACCTATTTGGCTGTTGCCCATGTTTTATACCTCAGAGTTTACTCTCGGGTTTCTAACACATTTGGCTTTTGCCAATGGCTTTTATACGCTGAGTTTAGTCGACACCCTGGGTTTATAACATATTTGGCTTCTGCCGGTTTTTTACCCAAGTTAAATCAACACCCTCGGGTTTTTAACCTATTTTGGCCTTTGCCATATGGTTTTCTACCCGCGGGTTTCATTGATTGGTTAGTTCTGCCTGTTTTTTGTTTTAACCTTGCTGGGCCTGTACGCATTCCTGTTCAGTACCTCGGGATTCTCTTCCCCTGTTTCACTGACTGGCTTGCTTATCGACCTGCTCCTAGGTCTGTTCCAGTTTGAGTTCCTTGATCAGCTATTGACTTACTTACCCATGCCCCCACTTGAGGGTTTGATGTTTAGAATAAAGATAACTATCAAGTAGAAGTCAATCAATAAAAAGCACCTAACGACTTTATTGAAAGGGAAATAAAATAAAAATCTACCATATTTCAATGCAAACATGCAATTATCATATAAGGAGAAAGTAAAAACAACCTACTCTACTAAACATGCAATTAATATGGTCCTATTTGCGGTAGAAAATAGAAAATGTAACATATCCCTAGAGTGTGAGTCCTGCGAGCTTCCCTAGTTGCTTCTTAGTGAGGTGTAGTTTATATTTTTGTGTTGTTTTCCTTTGTCCTCACTATTCTCTCCAATATGGTCTTTATCTCCCTAACGGGTGACCTATGGTTTCGATCTCTGTCTGGAGTGGCCCTGGACTTCTTGAATTTTTGTTAAGGGTCTCGTTGGACTAGTCGACCTTGCCCGCTATCTAAGCTCTCCCAGCTTTATCTATGTCGCTTTTCTCCCCGTCTCTCTCTCTTTGCGCTATAATTCGCCCGCTCTCTTTTAGGGTCCTGTCTCAAGTGAATTAATTCTTTAGCACTCATGTACTTCTGGGTTCGGCTTAAAGCCTCCGAGAAAGTGCCTGGAGTTGTCTTCCCAAAAGAGAATACTAATCGCTCATCTTTCACACCGGATACAAAGGCTATTGTGCCACTGCATCTGTCAGACCCTCTACTTGTAGCTTGTCTTCATTGAACCGAGCTACATAGTCTTTGAGACTCTCCTTCGCCTTTTGCTTGGTAGTTAGTAGGTACGTTACTGGTTTCCTTCTAACCCGCCCTCCAACGAATTGGGTGACAAATGCCCTCGCCAATTCCTTGAAGCTTGAGATCGACTTTCTTTTCAACTGTTGGAACCACTTGTGTGTCGAGCCAGTCAAAGTGAAAGAAAGCACTATGCATCTGATGGCTTCTGTTATGCCGTAGATGTCTGCCCATTCTCAATATGCATCAAGGTGATCGATGGGATCTGTCGAACCATCGTATTGTGTGATGGCAAGTAGCTTGAACTTCGGAGGAGCTTTTTCCTTCATTATCTTCTCCGTAAAGGGAGAGTCTGCCTGGTTCATCGGCTCTTCGAGACCAAACTCCTGGTCTTGGTGTCCTCCTGATCGTATCTCTAATTGCACAATTCGACCAGATGGCCTTCTTCTGTCGACAGCAGTATGCCCGAGGCCGGCTCGGTCAACTGGGTTGCTCTTGTTTTTGTTGGGCGTGACAGACCTCTATTGTTGTACATTTGCTTGCCGACCTGACCGACCGGGGCCATTGGTTCGAGGTTTGTCGTTTCCTCTTATCTTCAGTTTGCTTCATGCATGGCTGGTTGTCTCCTCAACTTCTTTAATCATCGGAGCTTTACCCTTTCGTGGATCGCGAACAAGCGCTGGTTGTTCCACCTCATGTTGCTCGAGTTTTTGCAGAAGCAGGGACATGCTCCGGTGCATTCCCTCTACCTTCTCTTATAAGGCAGTCATCTTGTCGCCCAGTTGATCAAGACCTTCGATCAACTTTTCTTTCGATCTGAGCATTGGTCGGTCGGTATCCGTCGGTCCGAGAACTGGTCGGCCGGTATCTCTAAGAACTGGTAAGTCAATCTCTCATTCGACTGCCTCGGGCGGAGATGTGTCCCCTTAACCTTCCTCCTGTGGTGGCACCTTCATCAGAATGTCGTGGACTCCTTCTCAAGCTCATGTTGACAAGTCTGCAATCTCTAGTTGTTCCCACAGACGGCGCCAATTGTTGATGCTAGAATTCTGCCTTCCGGGATCTCGCCGAATTTGCACCAATCTTCAAGAACAAAGGGATTGATGAGACTTGCAAAACAGTTCAACACTAGGACCGGTGTGGCTTTTGCCACACGGGCTCCGATGCCTAAGTTAGTATCGGAGTAGTCGGGTATAAAGAGTAGGGTTGTTAGGCATATCCCTGGGTTTGGCTTACCCTTGTATTTATAATGGTCGACTCCTAATCCCTTCAGGATCGGCTGAACTCTAATCCTCCTAGGGTTTACATTTGTTGAATCCTTGATCACAGAATGTGCCTCACACTGCACTATTCAGGGCTGAGACCAAGTCAACTCGGACTGGGCTTGCACGGGAGTCGAGAATCACTAGAGTGGTTCTCGGCCACTCGGACTGCTCGGCGTCGACCCCGGGTTGGCCACGGCCGGCCTGGGTCGATGGGCCCCGACCTGCTTACCTCCCTCCGGGTCCGCTCCTTCTTTGGCTATTTTTCCTCTTTTCAGTTGCTTAGCTAATCTCTATTTTCTCCCTATAACAGTGTCATCCTAATCTAATTAACTCAATGATAAATGAGCTAAAGCGAGCATAACTCAGTGCTAGTTGGCATATACCTCAAATCATGAGGTTGTGAGTTCGATCCCCACCCCCACATGTTGTATTAAAAAAACTCAATGGTAAATGACATTTATTTCTTTTTTTTTAGGTTGGAGGTTCATAATTAACATTTTCGGATTGAGTCGTGGAAGATTGAAGTGTGTTACCATGTTCCTCAAAGATAGTTAGTCAATTTAATCTTCGTATAGGCATAATATATATGTTAAACACTTATATGGCCTTTCTACTTAATTCTCTTACTATAGTCACTAATTTGATCATCAAAATTATATTGTCTTAGGCCAATCTAAACAAACTCGTTAAAAATATCAATTTAATTCATATAAGATATCTCTCGTTCACAAACTATTCTAATGTTTAAATATAATATTACATTTTTTTTGGAAATATACTCGTAGTTAATGTCTCACCTAGAAAATAAATCAAATCCAAATTACCTCAATTAAATGACATTTACATGTATTGGTTAAGAAACACATTTGTCCCTATATTTTGGTTAAAATAGTGATTTAGTTCCTGGTCTTTAATTTTGTAATAATTTAGTTTTTATATTTTCAGATGGGTAGTAATTCAATCCCTAAACTTTAGTATATAACAATTTAGTCTATGTAATTTAAAGTTTGGAATAGTTTAGTTGTTATCATGAAATTTTTTGTTTAGTTTATTATATATGTGGATTGATAAATCGATGAGTGACCAAATGCATTTATACATTACAAAGACTAAATTGTGTTTGAACTAATAATAATTTAGTCCCTAAACTTTAGTAAGTAACAATTTAGTCTATGTAGTTTAAAGTTTGTAATGATTTAGTCCATATCGTAAATTTTTTTTTTTTAAGTTTCTTATATATATAGGAAGATAAACTGATGAGGAACCAAATGTGTTAACACATTACAAACTAAATCGCTATATGATTAACTTTGACACTTCATATTTTTTTATGAAACTTTTTATAGTAGGGACTAAATAGTTACGAATTTTAAACTATAGAAACTAAATTGTTACGTACTAAAGTTCGAGGACTAAATTATTACTAATTTGGAAGTATATAAACTAAATTTCATATACTAAATTATTAAAAATACAGTGACCAAATATGTTTTTTAATATATTTTTTTTTTGATAAAATGTTTATATATATGTATATTAGAACATGTATGTATGCATATATTAGGGAAAATAATAATTGTGATGTTTAATTTGTTTGTTTGGTAGCATGGTGTATGATTATCCATAACTTCTCCGGCGATGAATGCGATGCCACATTTTCCATGCGCCCAAATGACGCGTGTCATTTCCCTACTCCCCCTCTGCACTGACACGTGCCAGTTGGTGTTACCGCTGGCATCCAGCTAATTCCACTCACATTCCTATTTTTTACTATTTTTTTTTTGGAAATATTTTCTTATTTCCATTAAGATAATACTTTATTTGTTATTTAAGAAAAAACTTTAAAATAATTTTTTCAAAGAATTGATTTTGTAAAAAAGATTTTTATATAATTATTTTAATGTTTCCTTATACACCTTTCCGAATGATTTTTATAAAATAAGAATGATTTTGAATGATTAATATTTAAAGCTTAAAGAGAGAATTTGACGAAATTTTTAGAGAGAAAGAAATTTTTAGAGAGAAAGAAAAGTTAGTGAGAAAAAAGAATCTTATAGATAGAAATTTTAGAGAATGACAGACAAAAAAATTTTAGATGGAGAAATAAATTCAGAAAACATATGTAAACTAAAAATTTAGAGAAATTAAAAAAAGAAAAAAAAAAGGAGAATAAATGAGAGAGAGTAAACAAAATTAGAGATAAATAAAAATTAGAGATAAATAAAGTTAGAGAGTGACAACAAATTTAGAAAATAGAAAAAATATTCAAAATTTAAG
The DNA here is from genome assembly GCF_001995035.1 of Momordica charantia. The sequence goes on from NW_019104643.1 coordinate 348,287, forward strand.
ATAAAAATAATGCGAATAGAAAGATAATCTAATTTTACGAAAGAAAGTATGATCCTACTATATTTAGTTGCAGGCTTGAACACGTTCTTTTTAAATTATTTTGATTTTCTTTGATGAATCATGAACCTAATGAAAATAAATTTATTATTAGCTATATTTTAATATTTATTCCTTATCCTTAATAAGGTCAAAACATATTATTCAACTATATTTTAAAAATAACACACATAAGGGTAAAAGGATAGCAATATATCTAAGATATTTTCAAGCAATAGATTGCGTCTTTGATTTATAATAATTGACTTTTTCTTCATGGAAAAAAAAAACCAATTTGGTCATTTAATTTTTCTATAAAATAAAATTGATAAGTAATTTTTATTTGCCAAATTAACAAAACTAGTATATAGAAAAAGCAAATAACGAAGACTTTGAACAAAAATGAAATGTCAAATATGGTGCAAATTGTTTACTATTTTTCATTATATATATATATATTTATTTATTCAAAAAATTAGAAAAAAAAAAGCGACTGTTCTTATAAAAGTATATCTTAAAGATAATGGTCAACATAATCAACTATAATTTTCCAAAAAAAAAAGAAAAAAAACATCAACTTTAAAATGACTCCAATAAAATAATATATTTGTGAATATCTTAGTACTTTAATTATTTATTTCATTTTTTCTGAGAATAGCTGATCTTTTATTATGATTTTTTAGGAAAAAAATTATTAGGAATATAAAAATAATAGATTGCAGGTTAGATATTATGATTTTTTTTTAGATTAGCATTTTGGTGTTTTTAAATTTGAAAATGAACTTGCTATAAATGTAATAGGTCTTTTTATTTTATTTTAAATTTTTGATTGGATGGCTGTTCAAAGTGTAGATTAATTCTCACTTTGGAAATAATTTTTGGATATTAAAAAATAAATTTCATAGTAAAAGAAATTAATCACTAATTTTTTTAGCGAATCAGTAACTAGTTTAAAGTTAATTTACAAAATGAAAAAATAATAACAATTTCGACTCTTTTTATTCAACTTTTAGTTATTTTTATTGAACTTCTCTGAACATGTGAGTCATCGATCTTTATGGTGATTTAAAATTTTTATATTTTTAGAAATAAAAAATTTTCATATATATAATTATTTCAAAAAAATTATTTATTATTCAGCGACATAATTAGTATTTTTAAATATGTTGCAATTTTATAATTTCATGGAAATAGTATAGTAAGTGATTTTTTCTAACGTGACAGGTGGATGGGTATGGCTTGTTTCTATTTTCTATTTTATTTGTTTAAAATTAATTGAAATATGTTCCTATAAATGAAATATATATATTTTTACGTTAAATTGCATTTTTCTAGTTCATAATATTTTTTTCTTAATATTTTTTTAATTTTAATTTTATTATTATTTTTTTTAACGATGAGATGTCAAAACAAATTTCAAAATACTGGGCATATAACCTAAGTTACACCTAACCTTATCGTGAAGCATCCATTGAGAAATTTGAACTATAATTCTTCAAAATAGATCTCTTGTCGTTCAGTTTCAACCATCATTTTTGCTAGCTCATGACTACATGCTTTACTCCTCGTCTCCAAAGCAAGAATGAAATGGAAGAAAATTGGTGAGTAAATTGAAGAGTTTCTCAAATGATGAGCTTTAACTATGTTTTATCAATATTTAGCTGAACTAATATTACGTGAACTATAGCATAGTTAGAGTTTCCACCATTGAGTTAAAACCAGCTTCACCTGCTACAATCAAACTTTTACGTATGGCAACGGCTTCAACCATGTCTACATTGATGACATGTGTGAAATCATCTTACGCATAATTTCGTGCTCCAAAAATTTCTAAAATAACATTTAATATAGGTTATTGTTCCAACAATTCTCTTCGAATCGATGAAAATGTTTCTCTCGTTGCATAATTTCCCCATTTCTTATGTTCCAAGCCCACCAGCACATGACAATAAACCCCTCAACAATTCTTTCCACAAGTGATCCTAAATCCCCATGTTAGACAACATACTATTGTTGTTTTCATCGGACTAAAGTTTATACAATGTTTTTCCATTAGTTAAAAGTAATCTAAATTTCATGTGACAAAATTGTCCTTGTACTCAAAAGAGAAATAGTAACAAATATCTAATAGATTATTATTTGTGGTAGTTAAAAATATTACTAGTCCTAACTGCCCTTTTATCTTTCAAGCCAATAATATCTTAAAATAATGGATAACTTAAAAGTTCGATACTCCAACTTATAATTAAATTGGCTCAAACAAAATTAGTTTTAAATACTATTTTGGTCATTGTAATTTTAGTTCTGGTTGGTTTTAATCCTTCTATCTATTTGATTTTTATCCTTTTAGTTCCTCTATTATGGAGTGTCTATTTTGGTCCCTATAGTTTTAAGAAAATGATTATTTTGATCAATTCATTTTTATTTTTATCCCATTTATTTCAATCAAAATTTTTCACAACACTTCACTCACTAAAATTCCACTATAAATTAATATATAAAACTTGTGTTAAAGTCTAACAATCAATACCAAAATAGTCGTACTTAAAAATACAGAAACCAAAATCAAACATTTTAAAAATAGAAAAAACTAAAACGAGAGACCAAAATAGACCTTTTAAAGACAGGACCAAAATAATATTTAAACAATAAAATTATAATTGAGAAAAAAAAAAAAGAAAAAGAATATAAGTTAGACATATCATGTTAGTTAGATCACAAAAAAATGGCGTACAATTTGGAGTTTTATAGAATTTATATTCATAATTGAAGAATTCTTGCAACGCGGGCCCCACCCCTCTCTCTCTCTCACTCATCACCAATAATTGATCATCTTCATCTTCTTCTTCTTCTTCTTCTTCTTCTTCTTCTCTGTAATCCTGCTGTCAATCTCTCTCTCTCTCTCTCCTCAAACTCCATTGCTAAAACCCTACTTCAAGAACCACAATTCCCCTCAACATTTCTCCATTTCTCATCTCACTTTCCAACTCTGATTTCGCCATGCTTTTCCTCTGGTTCTTCTTCCTCTACTTCACGCTCCCAATGGCGGCGCCGACGCGCTCTTACGCTGCTCCGAAGCAGGATTCCAAGTCCATTTACGATCTGCTTTCGGCGCACGGCCTCCCCAAGGGCCTACTCCCCGAGGGAGTTAGGGATTACGAAATCGACGAGGAGAGTGGGCGATTTCAGGTCTTTCTGGATCGGGAATGTAATGCGATGTTCGAGAATCAGCTGCATTACGATATGAATGTTTCAGGGACTTTGAGTTACGGCCAGATCGGCGCCTTGTCTGGAATCTCTGCGCAGGATCTCTTCTTGTGGTTCCCTGTTAAGGGCATTCGCGTCGACGTTCCCAGCTCCGGCGTTATTTACTTCGACGTCGGCGTTGTTTTCAAGCAATTCTCTCAGTCTCTCTTCGATACTCCGCCGGAATGTGTCGCGGTTCAATCCCTTGCCGCTAATTCCAAGGTCTTACAACTCTTAATCTAATTTCTCATCTCCTAATTCAGTTTTCGTACTCCGTTTTTCTGCAGGAATTGTTTATTGTATTGATTTAGCGAGATTTTTACATTTTGTGGATGTTTTCTGAGTTTTTGTGTTGTGAGATTGTTAGGGTTTTTGTTTCGATTTCAATCTGTTCCGGATTCGGATTCAGGGTTTGTGCTTGTTTTTCATGTGTAGAGTCAACACCGGAAGATTGGGAACCAATTTGTTCAGCTGGGTTCAGGAAGGGAAGTGGTATAATCACTCTTGAAGCTATGCAAAGAGGCTGAAAGAAATCTCCATTATTGGGTTGTGAATCTTCATTGTTGTATATGTCATCAAAAGCATATATTATTAGCAATCTGCTATATGGTTCTTTACACAGTGTGTGCTTGAACTTCTCATCATCATCATTCAGAGCAGAGTTTCAGTCTGGGAATTTGTTGAGCAACTTCTGGTTTGGGTGAGGAAGAAAGGGGAAGAAGAAGAAGAACAACAACAACAACAATTGGTTCAGAGAAAATTCTTTTGGGGGAAGATTGCAGAATGGTAGGTGGAGTTCAGGTGAAAAAATCTACACATTTCTATTCAATAATCTTCAGAAATTTTGGTGTATTGTGAATATTATCATCATCATTATCACTATTTACCATCATCATCATCATAATCATCATTAATATTATTATTACAGTTGCTATAATTAATTTTGTTTTTTTGTCTGGAATGCAAACTTTCTGCAATAAACATGTCAAGAATAGAGTGCTGCTTACTTTTGTTTTATGCCCATGTCCTTTTTTTTGCCTCTCAGTTCTATAATCTAACACCAATATTGCAATGGAGACAGAACAGTGGAAATTTGTCAATCTTGTCAGAATCGGTAAACATTTTCTTTGTTGTAGTAGTCTAAAACTTGATAAGAAAACAAACAGTACTTTTTTGTTTGCATGAAAAAGTGATATCCCATATCTTAACTTGAAAATGGGATTTTACCATAGTGTTTGAATGGTGCTGAGTCTTTTTCTTTGACATTATACATTCATAGACTGAGGATATATTTGCTGCTGCACTGATAAGAACTGGGTCAACTAGAGCTGTTTGACACTCTTTTTGAAACTTCATATACAATCTTGTTTGGAAGATGATCAGATATGTATATCATTAGAGCATTTACCTTTGCTTTTTGAAAAGTTGTTTTTGGTCTGATGAGGAGATTTTACCATTTGATAAGACATTAGAGAAGATTAAGAATAACAAAAAGTGCTTTTAGCTAATTAAAAGCTCTTCTTTAGATTAGTCATGGCCTTCTTAAACACTCAAAAAAGTGCTTTAGATGGAAAGGTGTTTCACTTAGTTTAAGGTTTTTCTGGTCAGCTGAAGGTCTTATTTAGTCTTACATGAAATTTGCAAGCACTTTTTCAGGAACTACTGGTCTTCATGACAATGTCTTTTCTTTTTCTTTCTCTTTTTCTTCTCTTTTTTTTTTCTTTAAATTTAAATAGAAAGGTAAATACCCTTTTAACCCCTCAATTAAAAAAAAGGGGGAAGTGAAAAAGGTCGAGTTTCTGTTAGTTTGTGATGATAGAGGAAAAAGTATGGTTTGATTTAATTGATTTGATGTTACGTGTTTAATAAGTAATAAGAAATCTATTTTAATTTTCATGACCACGTAAGCAATGTTGAATCAACTTTTTGTCATTTTAACTCAAAAAATTAATGGTCGGATTAAATTGAAAAAGGTTGGAACTTTTATGGTTCTGTCTATTGGCCTTATACTTTAAAAAGTTTCTAACAAATTATTTAAACTTTAAATTTTGTATCTAATTAAATTCTCGTTGCAAACTCCATCAGCTTAATTTAAGGATAATTTAGCAGATTGATTTTAGGTATTTTGTAGCATAAATGTTTAACTAATAGAGTTAACAATAAAAACCTATTCAACACAAATTTGAAAGTTGAATGACCTATTTGAATATATACTTTTTAAAGTAAATGGACAATATAGATATAAGCTTAAAAGTTCGTGAATTTATAAGAAACTTTCAAGGGTGTTTTCATTTAAGTAATGATTTAGTGTCTAAACTTTAGTTTGTAATTATGATTTAGTCAATGTACTTTTAGTATGTAACAATTTGGTTCATTTAGTTTGAATTTGTAATGATCTAGTCCCTAACGTGAAAAATGTTGTTAAAATTTATGTACATTGATGAACATTGATGAAGAACCAAATGTACTTATAAAATATAAAGTCTAAATCGTTGCATAATAAAGATTGACACTTAATTTTTGTATACTATAGAGACTAAATTATTATGAACTTTTTAGTATAGGGATTTCAAATCGTTATATATTAAAATTTTGAAAATATAAGGACTAAATTATTATAAACTAAAGTCCAAAAACTAAATCATTTTCTGCCCATCTTTTACCCATTTTCTACTAATAAAATTCGAGGGTACCTCCTTCACCTATTAAATATAGGTAGAAGATGCCCCTATCCATAGCCCGAGGTGTATTTTTAAGAACAAATAAATATTTTTTAACCAATCGCTTAAAGTACAAGGGCTAAATAGACACTTTTGCTGCCATATAGTTGAGTTGAGTATAGAAAAACAAATATGTGGCATTAATTTGCATTTATAAAAGATGAGAGGCTAGAAAATTATTCATACCTAAAAGAATGAAAGTTAATCTTTTCCTTTTTGACTGTGGAGTTTTCGTCAATACTTGTGTGTTGTTCAACTCCATATGGCCAAACAAAAAGCTTGACATAACTACTCCACCAAATATAGAGTGATGAAATCTCTCTCTCTCAGATTGAGAAATATATAATTGTTTGAAGTTACAAGTCAAATATGTCTCTTGGGAACGACGAACTAGTAAGAGCATGGGGTCTTGTGATATTATCTACTGTGAGGTTTCGTGTCAAGCCTTGTACTGGTCATAGTGTTGTTCAGTCCATACAACTTGTCCTGATTATGCACACTGTCTTCATACCCGTATATACGCAAAGGGTCATTGTTTGGTGGAGTTGCGTTTCTTGTGGCTTGAACCCAAAACCTCAAAGATATTCCTGAAGTCCCAAGCCACCCAAGCTATCCCTCGGAGACACTAAAACATTAATGTGTATGTGTGTCGTGGAAGAGATGAGAAATTAGAGACAAAATGATTATGTTGGATGGAAATAATTCATAAGGTGGGGGTGTGGATATGGATATGTCCAGGGTGTGTTTTATGATAGAATAAAAGCCATGCCATTTTTTGAATTTGGATGGGTTTGAAATAATTTATATAATATTGTCACTGATTTTGTTGGATGATAATGGTGTGTGTGATGAAATGGAACTTTGCTGTCATGCTCACACAATCAATAATTTTGCAATTCCATGTTTGGGATTGGGATTGGGATTGTTTGAAAGTTTGTTGCATAAATTTGTCATTTTTTTTTCTAAAGTAATTATGAATTATGATGGGTGGTTTGAAACAAGTTTAAATGATTGTGTTATTTCAAATGATTGTTAATCAACTAATCAATTTTGTAATTTTTTAAATGGTCTATATACTTTTTTATCATTTTAATTTACGAACTCTCGTCTATATTGGTCTAACTTTTAAAAAAAAATACCATTTTGTTATTCCTGGTTTGTAAAATTGTTACACAAATTTATACACAGTAGAAAATATTTAATACAAATTTATGCTTATAATTCAAGTAATTTTGTAAGTGAAATGTCATGCTAAAAATAAATGGACCAAAATGATTTTTAAATTACAGAGATCAAAAGAAAAGCTTCGAAAGTATATGAACTAAAATGAACAAAAATTGAAAATATAAAAATCAAAATTAGTTAACTGTTTCAAAAATTACATGAACCAAAATGACTGAAACTTGGAACTAAAAATATAGATATTTTTTTTTTGTACATGTTGCAAAAATTAAGATACGTATGAAATCAAAATTTTAAAATAGTTATCCAAGTTTTATTTTACTTGGTTTTTATTCTTGAGTATTGAAATTCATTTCTCAAAATATCTCAATACATAGTTTGGATATGGATTTTTTCTCTTTTTTATTTTCTCCTTTTGTTTTTCCTCTACTCAATCTGTTGATAAAATGATGAAAAAATTATGTCGATTCAATTGAAGATGGGTGGGTGGTAGATGAGATTCTGTTTGATACTAAAGTCATTGAAGTAGCCTGTGGTCCAAAGGTTGGTTTATCGTCTAGACCAAAAAGTCAAAGTTTGTTCCGTTTGATCCATAAATCCAATAAACTGTTCGAGAATTAGCAGTCAGAATAGCAAAATTATATTGGTTCACCCCAACAGTTTAGGGATTATGTCCAGTCTTCCGCTCAGAAGCGGGTTCAACTATAATAAGAGATTGGATACAAAACACTTAAATATCTCCCAGATACACTTTCTAGAGGTCCCAACAAAAGCCCTCTAGCTTCTAAGTATTATTATAATACACTATACTTAAGTAGAGGAATGAAAAACAATCACTAAACCCACGGGACACATAATTCTTTTTATCACTGCCCACAACCACACAAGTCTCTTTTATTTGGGTTCTGCACAAATGAAACTTAACATAAGAGCTCTATTTATATAAAAGAGTAAATATCATAATTCTTATATATTGTAATCCTTATAAGACAATAATATCCTCCTTGTAGGGATTGGTTGTAATGTTGAAAATTATTTTCTTCATAGGATATGAGTTTCCTGTTTTAACTCCATAATCCCAACATAAACAATTTATTAGAAAAGTTGGGGTTAATTCCATGTCAATATTAATGAGGTTTCATTTCAAAACTAATTGATATCCCTTAATCGTGACGGTTTTGGCTCATCAATGTTGGCCCGATCTCATTTTTTGACTGGATTCTCATATGAACGTTTTGGACTTTGATACTATATCAATATTCGTGAGTTTCATTCCAAAATAAGTAGTTCATATCTATTATAAACTATAAGATCTATTGTTTTTTTTTAATATGAGATCCTTAATAGCCATATTTATACCAAAAAATAGCTAAAAGTATCCCAAAAATATAATGACCAACTGATTTTTATGTAGGGTTGATTATGACAAATATATATATATATATATATATATATATATATATTTTTTTTTTTTCTTTTCATTTTTAGCTATATTTATTTTTATATCCATTGTATTTAGTTATATGTCTACTAGATTTTTAAAACATATCATACCGTATTTTCCTATTCAATATTTTCAAGATCAAAATCTCTCAGCATTTTCCTTTATTCTAAATTACTTTTTAATTATTTTTAGATATTGTAGGCGTGATTCTTTCAAGATTTTCTGTTAATTAAATTTTAAATTGACCTGTCCATTTTTTTCAACCGTGATTTAAGATTTTTTTAATTTAAGAGTTGTTCTTGCTTAAAAAAAAAAAAAGAAGACGACGAAGAAGAAGACATTGTTATTCCAATTCTTTATTTTAATTTTCAACGTAGTACATACCATATCATTGTAATTTTTATTTGAGCACGAGTTAGTCTCATTTATTATGAACTTCTACTTGAGCCATGTTTAAGAATAACAAGTTCTTTATTACCAAGAATAGAATAATGGTGTATAACGAAATAGATTTGTGTATCAATTTTTTTTTCTAACTTTCAATTTCATCGAATTACACTTAAATTTAGATTGACGTTGTAATCTTTACTTTAAACTTAATAAGAGTGTTGCAATTTTTGCATTCTAATAAGTTTTCATTTGAAGAATAGTTTAAAAAGTATTTTCATGTGCATTTAATGAATTATAAAACATATATTTGGTATGTAATCATAAGAATGCTCTAGGTTTATATCTCACTTGCTTTAGTGCAAGTGGAAGATTGTTGAGATGTCATACCTAAACTCATGACATTAGATAAACTATAGATAAATAAGGAAAATAAACTCAATATAATTAGATGTTCATCTTGTCGTGGAAATTGACATTCAATGTTTAATCGCTCCTAAGCCACCATATGCGTTGTCAAACTAGTATGTAACGGACATATGAGAGGATATATTTTAAGAATAGTGACTTAAAATAGTCTACAATATATGGATAAGGTTGACTATTTGATCTTAATCATGAGTGTACTATCAACTCATGTCTAAGCAACTGTGGTTTTTTAATTTACATGGGTTAGGGTGATGTAAATGTTCGCCCAATAAGCCTTCTAATTTTAGAATATATTCAAGTTGGGAGCTATGAACATTTCTACATACAGTGAAATTTACAGTCTCTCAATAGGAGAAAATGAAAAGTGTGCACTTCTCCTTATTGAGTATGTAGATAAGTGATTTCTTTAAAGTGTTAATTCGAGACTTGGATAAAATGGTCTCGCCTTCTTCATACCCAAGAAGATTTTTTTTCCATGATGAGATCATAGAAGACCTTATCTCTCTCTCCATTAGAAAACCAATGCAACTTAAGGAGCAAGAGATACAATTAGGAAAAATGATAAGTTCGTGCGGCTGAAACCATGAATCACTTTGTGAAGGATTAGATGAGTAGTTATAGTTATATTTGTGGACATAATTCATCTACAACCCATGAGAGTGCAAATCTTGGTTTATAGTGGAGTCACATTAGGTTAATAATAAAATTAGTTAATATCAAAGAATTTAATTAAACAATTCTTGACCGTTGAAATTCAAAGTTGTAGGTTCTTAAGGTCTCATGTTAGCTTGTTGATCTCTATAGTTAACATTTAATTGGAGAAAATTAAATAATGTTGATTATTTAATTCAAATTAAACTATTTAATCTGTAAATTAGATTTATTATTAATTTAATTGAAAATGGGTCCATTTGGATAACTAAGTCATCTTTAGGCTCAATTAGATAGAAAATGACCCATTGAATTTTGGAAGCCCAATGAGATATTAACTTGATTTATGGTCACATGGAAGAGTCTCTAGACTCGAACTCATGAGTTGTGAGCCAACAAAATAATTAAGAAAATTTAAAAAAATTAAAAGATTAAGAATATATATATATTAATTTCCATAATTAATGAGAGAATTAGTTAGCCTAACAGGGTTTTGTCTTAAAGTGAGACTTATCAAAATCCTAAAGTGCCCATATACCAGTTCGTTGTTGGTCAAGATGACCGCACATCTAAAAAGATCACATGTTGTCCACACATCTAAGAGGTAAAGGATTGATCCTTTTGTTTTCAAAATCATTTTAATTAAAAGTCGCATTCATTTTACCGATTTAAAAGTGCTTGCTTCCTTTGCGCCGCTGGATAGGGGTGTTCACGGATTGGGTCGGGTCGGGTTAGGGATATTTTTGGGACCAACCCAAATTTTCGAGTTGCCTATATATAAGAACCGATGGACCC
>NW_019104643.1:365099-401195 GCF_001995035.1 Momordica charantia
CTGGTCATCCTAAGAAATAGCAATCTATTAGTTAACTGTGTTACACCTAAAGATTGCCTATTTCGCGGTCCGGTCTTATACAAAATCATTGTACAGGATACCCCCACTCGCATGTCTCCACACGAATGACCTGGATCGAGTCGTCTGTAACCTTTACAGAGCGGGCCGTATCCATAGTGTTGCCAGGATAAGGTACCCAGCCTTATCCATATACTATAGACCCTTTAGGTTATTCACAGGACATTATCCATTCATATATCAGGGGTATATCAAATATATACCCCGTATATCAACTATATATCCAGTATATATACTGTCCCGATTACATAAAAAATAACCTTGGATGTTTAGTTTATTGGATTTTGGACAATGCAAAGCTATGATTCAACAACAAATTTATTGAATAAAACTTTATTAAATAGACATTTGTTTTTACAAAATACAAACTACGAGTTTAGGACAACACACCCAACAGACCCATCATCTAGGGTAATACCCACAATTTCATTATTTTTATTTCTAATGGAAGCCTGTTTATGAAACCACTTGGTATTTCTATCACCCCATTTAATTCAGTCCTCACGGAAGCGTTGTTTCCAATAGATTTCTTCAGCTTCAAGAGGCTATTCAAGCGATCCCATCTGATAAACTAAAGAAAAATCAACAACGGGTTGTTTACTGTATTCCTCAGCTAAGGTTGCCTTGAGACTTCTGATTTCCTTAAAAAGATCTCTGCTTAAAGAAGAACCCTAGGACTTCAGCGCTGCACCAATGTCCTTCAGTCGGTAAGAAAGTTTTTGTTCATTTCTTCACTCGACCGCCAATGTCCGCCTTGGTCTATCACTTGTTCACATTCCAGGTTGTGGCTCCAAAACTTCTCAAAACGGAACAGCTATCTAAATCTCCTGTGGTGTCTTCCCCCCATTCTTAGATTTGTAACCAGTTGAATGGCTCGGTGATCGGACTTAGACCACCCAACATGAGAGACTTTAGAGTATGGAAAAATATTCTGGAACTCATCATTTTCAATTATTATAATAAATAACTATTTCTAAAATTATATAGAAAGAATATAATGTTATTGTAAATTTGAGCATAATTTAACTAATTTAAGAGGTTATACATTTGTTTTAAAAATTAATGCTCATATCCTCGCTTTAGTTCAAGTGGAAAATATGGAGAATAAACCCAACGGAGAAAGTGGTCAGCACAAAGGGAGCAAGGGTGAGTGCATTACACATGTAAAGAGAATATAAACCCTAGTACCAACGAAACTAAGAAAAACTATTGATCAAAGATGAGACTTCATCCTGACATCCGAGTTGGTCTTCAGAGAGCAGAAAACGAATGAATAGCTACTTGTGAAGAATCTGTTATCGAATAAAATGTTGGTCAATCTCAATCGTTTGATTTAATTTTGAAGCACTAGATTTATGGGCAACACTTGTCAAATAACCCAAAAGACGAAGAGGGTGCAAGCTTAATGAATCACAAGAGTTTTTTTTTTTTTCTAATTCATTTTGATTTTCGTAGTTTCAATAGCAAAGATCAAATCCATATAATTGATGGAAAAGATGGACAAAAATGGAACCGTAAGCAATAATTTCGTTGTGTCGTGGACATGACCACTGACTTGAAATCAAAATCGGTACGACTTTGGTGCTAAATCGTTGTATTTCCGGAATGCTCCCCAATGTTAACAAACCTTCGACTAAGACATGCACTCGTCAGAACGGAGTAGAATCACCTTGCTCATAAAATCTTTAAGGAAAACACAAATTGAATAGAGAGGGAGAGAAGAGAATGAGATGAAGAAAGAGTGGAAGAGAACACTGAATTTATAGTGATGGATAGGTCCATAATAGAAATTTAATTTGTAAAAATAAAAACATAAAAAAATTTAAGGCCTTCCACATGTCCCTTGAAGGGTGGCCCATGGTTTAGGCTTACCCCAAATCATGTTTACAAGTCCACTACAAGTCTTTAGCTTATAAAGCCTCTTCCCAAGGGATAATCTTTCCATGTGGGACAATTTATGGCTAAAGAATTATTTTACAACATCATTCCCAACAATCCCCCATGAACAACAAATAGTAAAATAAGATAAAAGAGAAAAAAAATTTTCTGAGCAAAAGAAAAGTAAAACTTAAACACTAATATCTTTCGATTTAAACCAATGCATAGTGAAGTAGGGCAATAACTAAAATAGTGAAAGTGAGTTGTCTCTTGAACTTCCATTAATTATGGTTAAGACCCCCCACAATACGTTTAGACCCTTGATTTTGATTCCGCAATATTCGTCAAGTGATATTAATGGTCATGTACATAAACACCTTAGGTCATCGTGAAAGCTCTAGAAAAAAACTCAACTCTTTCATAAAAGGTGGCTTCACCTTCATAATCACGTTATTGCTTCATCAAGTTTATCATAGATAAACCACTCAGACTTAGAGCTATGAAGACTTTGAACATTTATCTATCAAGTTCGTACAATGACCACTCCAAAGAAGGGCTATGGATTCACATAATGCTCCACTACATCCATCAAGTCTATACACGGACCACCCAAAGGATGGGCTATGGATTCACATAAGTGAGAAATATCATGGTTTGAGTCTCATACATCATAAGGACTCCAGAATTACCCTCCTTGTTTGGTGAAAGGATCTGCCAAGTTCCTCTCGGACCTCACGTACTCCAAGGATATAATTTCATCTTTCAACAACTGCTTCACAGCTCCATGTCTTGGACGTATGTGGCGTCTATTGCCATTGTACACTACTTTTTGTAATCCCCACGGCAGCTTGTGAGTCACAATGTATGAATATAGGTACAGATTTCCCCCACAGTGGTACATCTTCAAGAAGACTTCTTAGCCATTCAGTTTGTTGACCTACTAGTTCAAGTGCTATGAACTCATATTCCATGGTATAGCGAGCAATGCAGGTCTGTTTGCTGATTTCCATGAGATAGCTCCACCGTGATAACTCTCCAAAATAGAGTTATTCTAGTGTTTATTTGGGTAGTTTTGTATAAGGAGTTGTCAAAGTGTGTCGGTTTTGGTGCTCAATTAGCATAGAAAAGAGTAGAAAATGGAATCCGAGCTAAAAGTCCTAGGTCTTGAATGTTGTAGCTAAATATTACACTAAATGCTCTTATTTCTGGTGTAAATGCACAGGTTTGGAAGCTAAAGAATAAGTATAAAGGAAGTGCAAAAATCCAGAGAAGAGTATGTAGGATAATTTCAAGGCAGAGCAAATAAATGCTGGAGCGAGGCAAAGTTGGAGCATGGATTCACTGTGCAATAACAGCCCAGACACAGGATTTATCGTGTCCGTAGAATTTTAAGCTAGATGCCCTAAATTTGGAACCCGATATAAAAGGGGAATGTTGCCCTAGCCGCCAGAGAGATATCCCAAGGGAAGCACGTTTTTTTAGAGTTGAAACAACAAGGGGAAGGATTCTCTCCATTTTTGGGGGTATAAAGCTGACGATAGGGGGGATATTCTACTGTAATTTCGAGTTGTCATCCTCTTCTTTTTCAGTTTTTCTGCTATTTCCCTAAGATGGATTGTCTTCTTCTTTTACCCATTTTATTTTCTTCTTCATTTATGAGCTAAACCACATTTCGGGGGAGATTTCCATGTTGTAACTGCTGTAAACTGAACCTCTAATTGCTATATTCGTTTTTAAATGAAGCTGAATTAATTTCTGATATCTTATTGAGCATTGTTGGCCACTTTGTTCTGTTTTCTTGCTTCTATATTGACCCGGGAGGGTTATGGGTGCTGAATTGCTTCATTTGGGATTAGTACTTTTCTATAGTATTTTGTGGATTCTCAAGAATGGGGCACCCTAATCTTGCCTAGAGCTTGTTTTTACTGCTTGGAAACTTAACAATGGGAGTTGTGAGTTTTCATGTTCGGGTGTCTAGGAAGGGAACCAAGTCGAGTTGGGCATTAACGGATGTTTATTAGTTAGAGGGTAGGTTGATAGGTTTGTGAATGCATGTGAATCTCCCCCCCTTTTCCATATTTGTATTCTCCTCGTTTTCATATTCTATGCTGGTTCTTCTGCTTGTTATAAGCTTTACGAAGTGTGTCTGCTACTGTGTTTTGTTTACTGCTTTATTTATTTTATGTTTACTTGTTCAAGTCACAAAACAACTTCTATACATCTTTATTTTACACTTTTGGTATCTGTGAACGCTGTTTAAAATATCATCCCAAGTCCATGTAGATTCGACCTTGTTTCGTACTACAATCGACATTTTGTGTATACTTGCACGTGTTGTCAGCACGGTTGTGTGGACGCAACAAGTTTTTGGCATCTTGCCAGGGACTTTAGTGATTTTATTCTAAACAATAGTTTTTGTAGATACAGTGCTTAATAGAGTTTTCTTTTTCTCACATTTTTGTGTGGTTGTAAGTGCATGAACGATTTTGAGAGCTTGGAATACATTATTGATCACGAGATAGAACGAACTTTCCATAGAAATCGACGAGAACAAAGAAGAACCCAAGCTGAAGCAAATATGAATTCACCCAACCCGAATATGCGTCAACCTATTCCGCCGAATGTAAGGATCGAGGAAATAGTAGATGGGGTTCTTGTTGCTGTTGACCCTGAGGTAGCAGTGCTCCCTCTAGCTCAATGCTATATTACTAGCAGATGACATCAATAGAGAAATCAGGGCATATGCAGCTCCAGCATTTTATAATTTCAATCAAATAATCACGGAGCCTGAAATTGCAGCCTCAAAGTTTGAACTAAAGCCGGTAATGTTTCAGATGCTCCAGACAGTGGGTTAGTTTCACGGATATTCATTGGAGGACCCGCATCAACATCTGAAGTTTTTTATGGGAGTTTGCAATTCGTTTAAGGATGAAGGATGCAGCAAAGAAGTGTTGCGGCTTAAGTTGTTCCCTTATTCACTTAGAGATGAAGCGAGAACTTGGTTGGAGTCACTCCCTTCAGAATCAATTACAAGCTGGGACGATTTGGCGGGAAAGTTTTTGATGAAGTACTTCCCACCAAGCAAAAATGCTAAGTACAGAAGCGAAATCAACAATTTTAAGCAATTTGTTGGGGAGTCGGTTAGTGAATCTTGGGAGCATTTTAAACGGCTTCTGCGAAAATGCCCTTACCATGGGATCCCAAGATGCATCCAGATCGAAACGTATTACAATGGTTTGGACGATGCCACCCATCTTGTCATCGATGCGTCAGCAAATGGGGCTTTGCTAGAAAAACCTTATACTGAAGCATTCAACATCTTGGAAAGGATATCGTCCAACAATCATTCATGGTCTGACCCTAGAGCCATCCAAGGAAGAGGAAGAAAGCGATTGAATGAATCAGAGTCTTTCACCGTCTTAAATTGTGAGAATTTGACAGATTTGGTTATGAGGAGTATGACGCAGCAAAACACAGTGGGAGCATCTGCTGGTAAGGCAAATGTTAGCCACATCCAAGGGATTTCTTACTCTTTTTGTGAAGGAGATCACCATTACAACAATTGCCCTGACAATCCAGAGTCGATGTACTATTTGGGTAATCTGCAGAATAGTAGGAACAATTCATACTCTAATACGTACAATCTGGGTTGGAGGATCCACTCTCACTTATGTTGGAGCGAAAGTCAGAGAGGAAACGATGATGGTACATCTAATGCTCCAGCATATCAACAAAAAGGAAGTTATTCCCTAGGCTTCTCTACATCCACATATTAATTTGTCATTCAAGCTCATGAACCTATATACAAAACTATTTTGAACATAACTAATGAAAACACAATCAAAAGTTTTAGATCCAACAATAGGTTTTTTGAATGCAACTTCCCCCCACACATCATCAGATAAACTAGAACTTAATAGCATGAAATTTATCATCTCTTTTAAAGTTCTATTTTTCCGTTAAGCTATTCCGTTCTGTTAAGGTGAATATGGAGTAGTAAATTCATGTATAATTCCACTTAATTCACAAAAATCTCTAAGCAAATTATCACTATGTTCACCACCCTATCTGATCTTATCTTTTTATCTTTTTATCTTTCTGTCTAATTGGTTTCCACTTCAACTTTGAATTTCTAAAACAAACTACTAGTTTCATTTTTAGATTTTAGGAGATATATTTTCGTATATCTAGAAACATCATCGACAAAAGAAATATAGTAATTTTTTCCACCTCTGTTAGTTGTGTTTTTGAAATCAGTTAAATCATAATGAATTAATTCTAGGAGTTCAGTACACCTTGCAGTGACAGGTTTAAAATGTTTCTTAGCAAATTTTGCTTCTACACAGATGAACATTGTATAGTTTCAGGCAAATCATAAGCATTAATTAAATTTAAAGTTCTAAGCCTTTTAATCGATGCAATATTCACATATGCTAATCTACCATGCCACACATCAAGAGACTCAACTATGTAAGCAGAACTAGAATTAATTTCATTTGATGAAGTAGTGTTGAGAACAAACGAACCATCTGCTAAATAGCCCTTAACAACAAAGACACCACTTTTTTGTGATAATAACCTTGTCGGCCTCAAACACAATCCTAAGTTCGGCTCGGTTGAGTAGACCTCCTGCACCAAATTCCTATGCATGGAAGGAACATACAACACATTATTTAATGCTAAAGTTTTGTCAGATGTGAATTTCAAGAGAATCTTCCCTTTCCCAAATACTCCATATGTGGTAGACTTCCCCATAAAAATACATTCACCATTAGTGAAGTCCTAAAAGTCGTGGAAGGGGTCACTGTTCGAGTAGAATTGTTTGGACGCTCCTGTGTCAAGAATCCAATCGGATTTGTTCTCTACCAAATTTTCTTCCACAACCACAGCGACAATGATGTCGTCCGTCTTTGCAAGATTGGCTTGTGGAGTAACCCTTTGATCTTTCCTATCTTTCCTCTAAGTGCACTGATAGGATTTATGCCCGGATTTTCCACAGACATAACATACCAGTTTGGATTTCTCAACTCTTCTACCAGTATTTTTGGGTTGGAGACCTTTGTTCTTTTGAGCTCTATCCCTTGAAATTTGCTTCCTTTTGTTCTTGAACTTGCCTTTGGAAGCACTAAAAGATTCAACTAAGTTAGCTTTAACTGAATTTAGGGATTGATAAAAGATATTATCCTTTAGCCTATTGGCTTCCTCCATGCGCATGTGACTGATCAGTTCTTGCAGAGTTAGGTCCTTCTTCTTATGTTTCAGATGGTTGCGATAATCACTCCAGGAATGAAGGAATTTCTCGATAAACACATTGGCGTGAAGAATCTCGCACATCTTCATAACTTCAGACAACACACTTGCCGCATGGTTCTTGTACTCATGAACCTGATCTATCACCTGTTTGTTGTCCGACATTTGAAATTGTAGCCATTTATCGATGACGTACTTCCTCCTACCTGCATCGTCCCCACCATATCTATACTCTAACGTGTCCCAAATGATCTTTGCAGATTTTGGACTACAAAGAGATCAAAGAGAGAGTTGTTCATATGGTTAAGAAGATGCCCACATATCATTTTTTTGTCTTTCTCGAATTTATCAGCTTTGACGATAATGGTAGTAGACGTCCTAGGATGAGCAGCAATGGCTGAAGCGGTGGCAGCGGTAACGATAGGCGGATCAGTGACGGCTGCACTGATGGAAGCGATAGTAGTAGCAACGGTAGCAACGACGGCGGTAGTGGTGACAGCGGTAGCAACAACGGCGGGCTAAGGAACAATGAGGATGTAGTCGATCTCCAATTGCTCAAAGAAAATCAGTAACTTTTTGGAACTATATTTACACAATTATATAATTTTAGGATATAACATTTTGAGAGTGGGTTGTAGAAGATATTCTTCACATAATATAGTTCCAAAAAGAAAAAGAATAACTATTTATAATCTATTCAACAAATATTAGTAGTTGAACTAAAAGACAAATAAAATCAGAAACTGACAAATATATAAAAAAAAAATAATTAAAAAGAAAAAGAAAAAAAACCAAGATTTTGTACAACTCAATTTCTAAAATTAATACTTATGCCAATTAGAAACTTAATGCACAGATCATAACTTATTTTTCTCATTTGTAATGTAATAAAGTAGAAAAAAAAAGTGATCTTATTTTTCTCATTTGTAATGTAATAAAGTGGAAAAAAAAAAGTTTAAATTTCATTTTGGTCCAAATTTATTAGACTACAATCTCTGAATATTTATATATTTATTTTTGTTATTCAACTTTTAAAAAATATATAATTACTTTGGTCTGTCAACTTCTTTAAAAAACATATTTTGATGATTATAATTATATTATTTTACCACTTAATATCTTTTTTAAATACAAACTATTTGTACTCCATACATGTCTGCAATATTATTAAATATATACTCGAATCACCCTATCCATTTTCTAAAATTAAAATAAAGATGATTATATTTTTAAAATCTAGAGACTACAATAAACATTTTTAAATATTTTGAAGTTTTAAAGACTAAAGTGAAATAATTTTGAAAGTCATGGACCAAAAATAAATATTTAAAAAGTTTAAAAGTAAAATAAGAAAAAGTAGATTTCCATTAAAAAAAAAACTAACAAAAATCACTCATTTTTTTATGTGACTGCAAAAGTTTTAATGAGCAACAAAATCATATTTAGAAGGTTATTTATGTGTATATATATTCATTTGTTAGTTCACAAAATTATATTATGTTAATCTGATTTTGCATAATTATTAAAACCACATCGAAATTGATCATCATTACCAATATGATCATAGCTCCGCAGTTAAGTTATTTTGCATAACCATTCACAAAATATATATTTTATTATCATTTTATTTGTGAGATAGTTTTATATTCAGAAGCCTACTCCTTTTGTTATTCTGTAGCAGAGAATATCGAATATCGATTAATGTGTGGTATGATTTTCTCCGATATGTTTTACATTCAATTTGCAAATGAAATAATCTAAAATCATAGAAGGGGACGTAGCTCAGATGGTAGAGCACTCACTTAGCATGCGAGAGGTATGAAAATATGGGCGGGTGGCTTTAAAACTCGATATGAGTAAGCGCTTTATTACCTCGGTCTCTTTTTACTTTCTGACCAGTGAGTCAAGGAAAGGTGATTTCAGGCCACCCCAAAGTTTGCATCAAGTATTTCCGCTTATCCTTTCACTACTAGAAAATTGGACTTCTATGACATTTGTGAATAGTAAAAAGTTTGGAGAAAAAACTGTCTCAAATTGTGGGGCACATTTTTTTTTTGGGAGAAAAAACGTTACTTTTCATATTTTTTTAATTTTATGACAATTAAAAACTATCACGAAAATAGAAATTTTTTTTTTGTTCAATGACAGTTAAAAATTATTATGAAATGGTGGATGCGCGATTTTTGCGAGAAAAAACGCTAATTTTTCGGTTTTGTATAATTTTGTGACAGTTAAAAACTATCATGAAAACTATAATTTTTTTTTTATTCAATGACACCAATTTTCTTAATTTGTTTTTCTAATTAGATTTTACCATTAGAAAAACATGATATATATAGTCTTGCCTTCGTTTTACAGAAATTAAGTACATTTTTTAACCATCACAACTTTGTTTAGCCATTTCGGATTATACATAAAAATAATTGTTAACAAATAATTTCAAGCGTGTTTGTTTTGCAAAAATTCAATACATTCTCTTACCCTCTATTTGCCATGAAGAATGTTTAAGAATTCAATACATTCCTGACTGTGTTTGGAAACCGTCAAAATAATTAGTTTAAAAAAAATTCTCAATCAAATCTATTCCAACCATGTTTTAAACTGTTGGGTAATTATGGAGCCAAAACTCAAATACATATATCAAAAGTATTGTAGCATGTTTTTGGGCCAAAAAGTCAACTAAAGCCCAATAGCTTGTCCTTGTTTTCATTAGATTTGATGACCTAATATTAATACATGTGTTTGAGGGTATTTTCCATGCCTCTTCCATCGTGAGAATAAAAGACAGAAGAAGTGGAACAAGAAATTGACGGCAGCAGCTTGGAGTGAGTCAGATAGTTGTGTGGTTGCACAATTGAGGGTCGTCTTGCAAACGTGTAGGTGCACGTTTTACAGGGCAGAGGCAGTATTTTGGCAGAGCAGTACAGAGTTCGAGATCCTGGGTTGTAGTGCATCGTCGGCAACTAAGTTTCGTGACTATTGTGAGGTTTTTCATTATTGTATTTCCTAGGATTGTATTGTTGTAGTTCCTAGAAGCTAGTGGCTTTTGTCGAGGCCTCTAGATTTGAGAGATTGTATTGCCCATTGTATTTATCTTAATATCATAGTAGAACCCGTTGTCGCGGAAGACTGGACGTAACCCATAGTTGGGGTGAACCAATATAAATTCTCTAAGTCGTTTCTGTGCTTTTCCCTATATTTCTCTTATTGTGGTTGATTGTATTTTTCACTGACGAACTGTGGAAGGGGAAAATATTATTGATGAGTAAATTTTCCCAACAGGTGGTATCAGAGCGTAGGTTGCAGTATCATGGGATCCAGTGAAAAGTCACATCACTATTTCGAGGGAGTTTTAAGATTTGATGGGGAAAATTTCGGGTTTTGGAAAATGCAAGTGACATATCTTCTTACATACAAGAAGATATACAAAACCTTTAAGGAACGACAGGCTGGGATGACAGATAAAGATTAGGCGGAGATGGATGAACAAGCCGTAGCGATCATCAGGTTGTGCTTGTCAATGAATGTGGCAAGTCTCGTGGCGAATCAGAAAACTGCAATGGGATTGATGAAGGCGCTGACGGACAGATATGAAAAACCTTCTGCCAATAGCAAGGTGTATCTCATCACGAGATATTTTAACATTCACATGGAGGAAGGCACGTCGGTGAACTCCCACATCAATAAGGTCACTCAACTGATGAACCAGTTGGAGTCGATGGAGATCACTTTCTCAAAGAAGGTAAAGGCTATAAAGCTGTTGTCTTTTTTGCCTGACGGTTGGGAAACGATGAAGACGGCGGTGTCGAATTCATTGGGGGACAAGAGTCTGAAATTTTCAGATATATGTGACGTTGCAATTGCTGAGGAGATTCGCAGGAAAGGAAATAGAAAGAAGTCTGCATCCACTTCTGGTGGTGAGAACCATTTAGAGTCAGCATTGATAACGCAGAGTAAAGGCAAAGGGAAGATGAGATATGGGAAACAGCAGGGACATAGCCAGAGGAGTGGGAGCGGCGAGGTTGAATGTTTTTACTGCCATAAGAAGGGCCATTTCAAGAAACACTGCAGGAAGCTTAAGGAGGATCAGAAAAATGAGGACACTCTAAATTACGTGTCAATGGAGGTGTTAGCTTGTATTGAGGGTAACACGATACCTGTAGACCAGTCATCAGAATGGGTAGTGGACAGTGCAACATTGGTGCATGTATCTTCAGACAGGAGTTGGTTCACATCTCTCACTACAGGCAGTCATGACATGGTGAGAACAGGGAATGGTAGACTCTCCAAGGTCAGAGGAATTAGAGAGGTGCATCTGAGGGCTGACAGTGGGACTGAGTTAATACTATATGATGTTAGGTATGTACCCAGTTTCAGGATGAATTTGATATCAACGGGGAAGCTGGATGACGAAGGCTACAGAAGTGAGTTTGCAGAGAATAGATGGAAACTCATGAGGGGATCTGAGGTAGTGGTTGTTGGCCACAAAAAAGCTTCAATGTACATGTTGAGGTTTGGTGTTGCCAGAGAATCAGAGAGACGGTTTATGCACAGGGTTGCAGATAGTTTTGGGGGAGACTTGAAAGAACTAGCAGCATTGACAGTCATGACAGATCAGGAGAATCTGCCATCAGTTCAAGTAAAATAGCTGGGAAGTAGAGGAAATGGAAAGAGGAATAGCTTAGTGAGCCATTCAACAGACTGTCAGTTTCAAGCCCCAGTTGTCAGACGGATTAGAGAGCTGATGAAGTCGCATAGGTGGAAGAGTGCATTGAGAAAGACTACAGTTGGTGCTGAGGTCGATGGTGAAGTCTCTAGGGTGGCAGCGGACTTGGGTGGGAGTGCCAAGTCATCAGTGAAAAAACTTTCATTCAAGAGTCGTTGGGTGTGAGTGAAGAAGGAAGCGTTAGGGACCACTTAGTTCAAGTGGGAGCACGTGGCTGTGTCTCTTACGTCTGGGAGACAATACCACATAGGATTGCTCAGTAATCACAGATGGAGCCTTGGTTGGTGCCAAAAAGATTTATAGATGTTGGTGCAGTGGGAATTGAGCCTTGGTTGGTGCCAAGAAGACGTTGATCAGTTAGAAGCTGTTAGTGCAGTTAGAACTGAGTCATGAGGACACTGTTGTTGCAGTGGGAGGCGAAATTGTCGTTTTGTCTCCAAGTGGGAGATTGTTGGGTAATTATGGAGCCAAAACTCAAATACATATATCAAAAGTACTGTAGCATGTTTTTGAGCCAAAAAGTCAACTAAAGCCCAATAGCTTGTCCTTGTTTTCATTAGGTTTGATGACCTAATATTAATACATGTGTTTGGGGGTATTTTCCATACCTCTCCCACCGTGAGAATAAAAGACAGAAGAAGTGGAAAAAGAAATTGACAGAACCAGCTTGGAGTGAGTCAGATAGTTGTGTGGTTGCACAATGTAGGTGCACGTTTTACAGGACAGAGGCAATATTTTGGCAGAGCAGTACAGAGTTCGAGATCTCGGGTTGTAGTGCATCGTCGGCAACTAAATCTCGTGAGTATTGTGAGGTTTTTCATTATTGTATTTCCTAGGATTGTATTGTTGTAGTTCCTAGAAGCTAGTGGCTTTTGTTGAGGCCTCTAGATTTGAGAGATTGTATTATCCATTGTATTTATCTCAATATCATAGTAGAACCCGTTGTCGCGAAAGACTGGACATAGCCCATAGTTTGGGTGAACGAGTATAAATTCTCTATGTCGTTTCTGTCTTTTCCCTATATTTCTCTTATTGTGGTTGATTTTATTTTTCACTGACGAACGGTGGAAGGGGAAAATATTATTGGTGAGTAAATTTTCCCAATATAAACTAGTTAGAAGAGATCACTTTTTGCCAATGAACGTTTAAAGGAGTAGATATATCCCCGACTTTTCTAAAACTATTGGGATATTCATTTTAATAATAATTAAAAAAATTCTCCCGACACTTTCCTAAAACAGTCGGGAAAGGTCTCCTTCGGCCAACGAAGGTCCACGATAGTCTATATAAGTAGATCTATCTCGATTATTTTACAAATTGTCGGGAGCACACTTTAAAAATATTATTAAAAAAAAAAGATTTTTGTCGACTATTTACATTATAGTCGGGAAAGGTCTCTTTCAATTGACACTTCTTCTTTACAGTCGACATAATGGGACTAGTCCCGACTATTTTAATTTTGTTTTTTAAATAATAATTATCCCGATGATTTTACAATAGTCGGGAGAATTGACGACCGAATTGAATAAATGTGGCAAAAATATGTCAAATTTTTTTAATATTACAACTCCCAACCAATTCTAGAAATAGTCGGGAGAAGTTAATATTCTCAACAATTTAAAATATTAATCGGGAAGAGTGGACTTCAACCTGACTATTCGAATAAAGCCGTTGGGTTATGTTGTTTTAATTTTTTTTTAAATAATACAACTTCCAACTCTTTTATAATAAACCGTTGGGATGATTATCTTTTGAATAATTTCTCTTTGGACTATTTTTCAAAATAGTCGGGAATAGTTTTGTTTTGTCGACTTTGTTGCACTACTGCTGAAACATGGAAAAATTGAAATCTTAGATATAAAACATTATGTATGGATGGTATGAATGACCTAAACAAGAATTCTCGAACAGCGAACCACCAGAGCTATTGCTCACTACATAAAAAAAATTTGCATTAATAAGATGTAAATCTATTGGAAAATCAAAAATACACATGCCGGAATAGTTGTTGCTATTTGTTACAGTAACCAATCATTGGTATATTTGTTGGGAATTGCAAATCCTATGAATACAATCTTCATTGTACATCTTGGATCTTTGCAGATTCTGATATCAAGCTTTTGTAGATGTGTTTCTCGGTATTCCTTTAGCATTTCGTCCAAGAGAAAGAGATCCTCTTATTAAGCCATCGGGTAAGGTTGTTTTAATTTATTTTTTAAAAAATAATTAATTTGTTTCAAATTTTTTTAAATATTAACTAAACCAAGAGCTCATTTGCTCGACCGTTCAAAAGAATGATTGGTGTGAGTTAATTTTTTTTAAAATAATAATTAAACCAAGTGCTCATTTGCTCGATCATTCAAGAATGATCGGTGTGAGGAATTTTAAAAATCCCCATTCAAATCCTCAAAATTTCGTTCTCTCTTGAATAGGAGTTGAACCTGCTACTGGTGTTTCCATATCATTTCGGATAAGTTTATGTTGTGTTGATCAATATATTTATTCATTAAATATTGAACTTTTAACGCCTTTGCGTAGGTTCTTACATGGATCTTTAGGCAATAAAAATGTATCAAGTTCGTACAAGTTTTTGGATCATTTTTTCTTTCATCGTTCATCCCTTTTTATATCAATAGAGAGCTACGAGCGAGGCTACTTTGCTAAAGACAAGAAACCAGCTGGTCCTCGCCCCTACTCAACTAAAAAAGGGCAGGCTGCCCTGACGACGACACACTACCTCGAAGAATTGATGATATTTTAACAATACCTTCTAAGGGATGGCTAGTCCAAGATGCTGAACGTACACGCAGTAGAAAAACTACACCATGTTGGGGCCACTTCCATAATAAATTTGTCGAAAGAAAACAACGTGCAAGTATTGATTAAACGACTGTCGAAATTGGAGTTGAACCAACTATTGATGTTTCCATATCATTCCGGGTAAGGTTTGCTTAGCCGTGGATAATTATTGTTTATGTTCAAATAATTCAATATTAACTTGATTTTGTAGAGATCATTGGACCTTGATATTAATAGCTCCTGCAAGGAACATGATATTCTTTCTTGATTCATTAAGAAATCGTCTGACTGACAGTATTATTAGTGTCATCACCATGTAAGTTTATTTCGTGCATACTCATTTAATATTGAAGACTACTTAGTATATATAATTTGATTTCTGTTCTAGTTCACAAAATTATATTATGTTAATCTGATTTTGTATAATTATTAGAAGCACATCGAAATTGATCATCATTGTCAACATGAGTATAACTCAACGGTTAAGGTATTTTGCATGATCATTCACAAAATATATATTTGACATCATTTTATTCGTGAGATAGTTTTTTATTTTCAGTACCCTACTCCTTTTGTTATTCTTTAGCAAAGAATATGAATATCAATTAGTGTGATAGGATTTTCACTTATTTTATCTCCTTTCAATATGCATATGAAATAAACTAAAATCATAAAAGGGGATGTAGCTCAAATGGTAGAGCCCTCGCTTCGCATGCAAGATGTATGGGATTGATACCTTGCATCTCCAAATTATTTATTTTGCTTTACACCATCCACTTGTTCAATTGATTTTGGGAAAAATAAAAGTATATTACTTAATTCTAATTTTACTACGAATCATCACCCTTACTTGTTGTACTTATATATGACAACGGGGTGCGGCTTGACAACGGGGTGGGGCTCGAGGGTCATCTCCATCCCCACCTCGTTGGGAATTTTTTTCCCCCATCCCGCCCTTGTCCCTGAAAGTTTAGAGGCGAGGACGGGGCAAGGATTCTTCGATCAAAGATGGGAACCTATCCTCGATATATATTTTTATTTTTTTATTTCTTACTTTTTTCTTTTAGAAAGAATTATAAAAAGAATTGGGCTACTACTAGTATATGAAGAAATTGGACTTGAGATTTTTGTTAAAAAATTAGAAAAGAATATATAATAATTAATATATATATATATATATATATATTAATTAATTATTAATAAAATATTAAGTGGGGCGAGGAGAGGGATGGGAGTTCCCTCCATCCCACCTTGAAACTCAAATAGTATCCTTTGACCCTTTGTTAGTTAACTCAAAGTGCAAGTTTTTGAATTTGTCTAGTCCAAGTCCTAGTTTCTAGAAGTTGTTAGTGTAATTTTTTGTTATATTCAAGTCAATTAGGTTGCTATTTTTATGGGTAGTGGAGTAGTTGCTTTTTATGTGGAATTAGTTAGAGTCTATTTTTAGACTTAGAGTGTGTATATATATGTAGCATTATTGAATGAAATACACACTTCCCCACTTTCTCATTTCTCTCTCAATAATAAGAACTACAGTGGTATCAGAGCCTTAAATTCTTAAGGTTAAGGATTAGTGAAATATCCCCGAGAGAAACCGAGTGATACACCTGTGAGAGTTGTGTCCAATGGAGTTAGGATCAAATAATCTTTCTTCACTGGTTCCACCTGTGTTTGATGGTGAAAACTACCAAGCATGGGCAATCAGAATACAAACCTACATGGAGGGTTGTGATTATTGGGAAGCAATTGAGCAAGATTATGAAATTGCTCCACTTCCTGATAAATAAACAATGCATCAGATCAAGAATCACCATGAGAGAGTCACCAGGAAAGCAAAGGCTCAAGCTTGCCTATATGCAGCTGTGTCTCCCGCTATATTCAACAGAATTATGGCCTTGAAGTCAAATGAGATTTGAAAGTTCCTCAAAAGTGAGTATGAAAGCGATGAAAGGATTAAATGCATGAAGGTGTTGAACTTGGTGAGGGAATTTGAGAGAATGTAGATGAAGAATTCTTAGTCCATTAAAGAGTACTCAGACAAGGCAAAATCATTAGGAACTGATCTATCTGACAATAGATTGATTTAGAAGATTCTGGTTTCAGTTCCTGAGAAATATGAAGCAACCCTTAGTTCCTTAGAGAATACTAAAGACCTCTCCCAACTCAAACTGATAGAAGTTGTTAGTGCTTTGCAAGCACAAGATCATAGGAGGTTGATGAGACAAGAAGGAAGCATTGAGGGGGCACTGAAAGCTAGAATGCAGCAGGGAGAAGGTGGAAGAGAGAAGAAGTGGAAAGGAAAGAACGCGAGTGACAGCAGCAGCTTAGAATATGCTGCAAAGGATGTTGGTAGTGCATGCAAGCACTGTGGGAAGCACAATCATCCACACTTCAGATGCTGGAGAAAGCCAGATATGAAGTGTTGAAGGTGTCATTTATTCGGGCACATTGAGCGGTTTTGTAAAGAAGCCAAGACTCAACAATAAGGAGAAGCACATGCTGCAATACAGCAAGAAGAAAATCAACTCTTTGTGGCTACATGTTTCTCATAAACCACTAAATGTAATGGTTGGTTGGTTGATAGTGGGTATACCAATCCCATGACAAGTGACAAAGAGTTGTTCAAGGACCTTGACAAGTCATTCAAGTCAAGGGTGAAGATAGAAAATGGTGAGTATCTAGAAGTGAAGGGGAAGGGCACAGTGTCAATAGAGAGCTGCGCTCAAACCAAGTTGATTAGTGAAGTGTTGTTTGTTCTGGAGATTGATCAAAACCTGTTAAGTGCTGATCAACTGGTAGATAAGTGATTTAAAGTGTTGTTTGAAGACGGGAACTACCTCATTTCTGATTCCAGTGGGAATGAGTTGTTCAAAATAAAGATGTAGCACAAGAGCTTTTCATTAGACCCATTCGAGAAGGAGCAGATAGATTTCAAGTGTCAAGTGAATGACACTGAGTTATGGTACAGGAGGTTGAGGCATTTTCATCAGAAGAGATTGCAGCATCTGCAGAAAAATGAGATGGCAATAGGAGTACCAGTTCTTGAGGAGCTGAAAACAATTGCAAAGCTTGTTTGACAGGGAAACAAACAAGGTTGTCATTCAAGAAGTCAATTTGGAAAGCAACTGAGAAGCTACAGCTCATCCACACTGATCTGTGTGGACCTCAACCAACTCTATCTCTGAATGGTAGCAGATATTTCATTATCTTTATTGATGATTATATCTGAATATGTTGGATATATTTCATGAAGCAAAAATTTGAAGCAGCTGGAGTGTTTCTAAAGTTTAAAAGATGGGTTGAGAATCAAAGTGGCTGTAAGATTCAGGTGGTAAGGACCGACAATGGGACTGAATACATCACAAAGGTTTAATTCCATTCTGTGAAGAAGCTGGGATAGAATATCAGCTCACTGCTCCACATTCTCTACAACAAATGGAGTTAGTGAAAGGAAGAACATGTGTATTATGGAGATGACAAGATGCTTGTTGCATGGAAGAATTTGCCAAATGAGCTTTGTGCTGAAACAACAAATACAACAGTCTTTCTATTGAATATAATACCTACAAGGGTCTTAGAGAATAAAACACCTATGAAACTGGGTTTGATACTAAACCAAAACTGATAAATTTGAAGGTGTTCAGCTATTTGTGTTTTGTTCATGTTCCACAGGTGAAGAGAGACAAGTTGAGTGAGAAGGCAGAACCAGGAATCTTTGTAGGCTATAGCATGGTGTCCAAAGCCTACAAGATATATCAAACTCACACAAAGAATATGGTGATTAATAGAGACGTTCAGTTTTTGGAGGATGAGAAGTGGGACTGGACAGAAGAAGCAAAGGTGAAGCAACAAGAAATCTCTCTGGATCCTGATGAACTAGTTGATGATACACCAGTTAGATCAGGGACTAGATTACTGACTGAGGTGTATGAAAGAAGCAGCGTAGCTGTGTTGGAGTCTCCAAGGTTTGAATAAGCTAAAAGAGATCAAAAGTGGATGGAGGCAATGAAGTAGGAGTTGAGAATGATAGAGAAGAACAAGACATGAGAGTTAGTGGAGAGGCCTGCTGACAGAAAGGTGATTGGAGTCAAATGGATTTTCAAGACTAAATTAAATCCAGATGGCTCTGTAAGCAAGCTCAAGGCCAGGTTAGTGGTGAAAGGCACAAGTCTGGGGAGTTGATTTCTCTGAGACTTTTGCACCGTTGTAAGAATGGATACAATTAGGATGCTACTGGCTGTGTCAGCTCAACATGGATGGAAGGTGTATCAACTAGATGTGAAGTTAGCATTTCTAAATGGGGTGTTAGAAGAAGAGATCTATGTTGAGCAACCAGACGGGTTCATCACACCAGGACAAGAGCATAATGTTTATTTATTGAAGAAGGCTCTCTATGGTTGAAGCAAGCCCCTAGGGCATGGTATAGCAAGATAGATGGTCACTTGTTGAACTTGGATTTTGCGAAGAGTCTGACTGAATCCACACTTTATATGAAGAAATCAGGTACTGCTGTTGTGATTGTATCTCTCTATGTAGATGACTTGCTGGTGACATGAAGTGATAATGTTTAGATAGAGGTCTTCAAGCAAGAAATGATGAAAGTTTTCGAGATGACCAATCTAGGTCTGATTCATTACTTCCTTGGTATGGAGATTCAACAAGTGCATAATGAAGTGTTTCTTTGGTAGAAGAGTACATGAGAGAGATATTGAAGATGTTCAATATGGATGAGTGTAAGAGTGTGAACACTCCAATGATTCAGAATGGATGGAGAGGAACCTGCAGACGAGAATGTGTACAGAAGTTGAGTTGGATGTCTCATGTATCTCACATCCACTAGGCCTGACATCATGTACACTATAAGTATCTTATCTAAATTTCTTCACTGTGCAAACAAGAATTATATGGTGGCTGGAAAAAGGGTTCTGAGATATCTGAAAGGTACACTGTCTTTTGGAATCAAATTCAGTAAAGTTGAAAATTTTGAGTTGTCAAAGTTACTCAGATAATGATTAAGCTGGGTCATTGGATGATATGAAAAGCACATCTGGCTATTGTTTCACTTTTGGCTCACTGTGTTTCTCATGATGTTCAAAAAAGCAAGATATAGTGGTTCAATCAACTAGAAGCTGAATTCATTGCAACAATGGGAATAATCAATCAAGTTGTTTGGTTGAAGAAGTTGATGCATGACTTGCATCTAAAGCAAGAAGAAAGTGTGAAGGTGTTTGTGGATAATCAAGCCACTTTAGCTATTTCACCGAATCCGATTTTTCATGGAATGACTAAGCATTTTAAGATCAAGTATTATGTTCTTAGAGAGATGCAGAAGGAAGAGAAGTTCAGCTGGTGCATTGCAGCTCAGAGGATCAAATAGCAGATATCTTCACTAAGTCCTTTAGTGTGGGTCGTTTTCAATCTCTTAGGATCAAGTTGGGTGTTTGTAGTATTTAAGTTAGGAGGAGAATGTTAGTTAACACAAATTGCGAGTTTTTGAATTTGTCTAGTCTAAGTCCTAGTTTCTAGGAAGTTGTTAGTGTTATTTTTTGTTATAGTCAAGTAAATTAGGTTGCTATTCTTATGGCTAGTGGAGTAGTTGTCTTTTATATGAAATTAGTTGAGTCTATTTTTAGACTTAGAGTGTGTACACACTCCCCCACTTTCTCATTTCTCTCTCGATAATAAGAACTACACCTTTTCTCGGTCAAATAAGGAATTTCCCAATCGGACCAGATCGGTACCTGCGGATTTTTTTACCATCCCAAGTATGCAACTGTCTACCCAGGTGCCTCGCCTCAAAATTCTTTTAGTTATCTCTCGTGTTCTATTTATTATCATTTTGCCAGAAAGACAGAGACAAAATTTCTTTCCTATATTAGGCTCGATAGTTTCTTTTAGATTAAAATTATTAATTCGGTTCCTAGCCATTCGTTCTATAGGGTTTGAGTTTAGATTTTAATTTCATTTCTATAATATTAAATATGTAAATTTAATCATTTTAGTTTGGTTAGAACTTCACAAAATTGGTCCCTAAATTATTTTTTTACTCATCTGAAAACTCACAAATTTTCTTATGGCTTACTCAATATTAAATCATAATACAATCAACTTATTGTAACTCAAAAAAAATAAAATAAATAAAATAAAAAATTCATCGCCAATTGAATAGAAAACATGTCATGTATTCAATATGGAATCATCATATATCGATAGTGACAGTTGTGATATTTTAACGAAACTATTATAAAGACCAAATTGAAACTTTTAAAATTATGGGGATAAAATTGAAATTAAACTAAAACCATAAATAACTAAGTTGAAATTTTCAAAATTACAAGGACTTAATTGCAATTATACTTAAACCATAAGGAGTACCAAAGCTGTAATTTAATATTTTTCTAATAAATATTTTACTACTTAATTTTAAATACGGATCCTTTTGTTCATGATTAGTTATCCAAAGAAAAAAGAGAGAGAGTGAAATTCCACTCCATTGCATTATGTTAATAATCAACGAGACGAAAATATGGATGGGGGCTTTAAAACTCGATATGAGTAAGGTACATGACAAAGTAGAGTGACGAGACTTTCATGTTAGCACTGGATTTTGAGGGTGCTTTTGTAGATTTTATTATGTGCTTTATTACCTCGGTCTCTATATTTTATGATCAATGAGTTAAGTAAAGGTGATGTTAGGTCATCCCAAGATTTGCATCAAGGTGATATACGATTTTCGTCTATCTTTTCCTTTTATGTAGTGAAGGATTGTCCCGTTTTGCTAAATAATCTGGAGTTGGACCTTCTTTCACCTTTCTCTTAGAAGAAGTCATTGTCTTCAAGTTATATCAAGGAATGAATGTGGAATTTCATTCATAAATGAAGAAGTTAATTCTTTTCATTTAGGGGATCGAGAGGTTATAATTAAATCGGTTATTCAAGCTATTCGAAGATATTATCCCTGAGTTGCTTTAAATTTCGGAAGAGGATCCTTGATGAGTGTAATCAACTTATAGCCTAGATTTTGGTGGGGAAGTGAGAGTGACACGAAACAAATACATCGACTATCTTAGAAAATATTGTGCATATCAAAATTCAAGGATGAACTGGGTTTTCGTGATTTTAACTTCTTTTAACCAAGCTCTACTTGTGAAGCAAGCGGAAGGATTCTCTCTTATGTAAGGAGGTGTTGAAAGCAAGATATTTTAAAGATTCTTCTTTTAATTATCTCAGCCGAGGTTAAAAATAATGCCTCTTTTGTTTGGAAAAGCATTATTTAGCGTTGTGAATTGCTTAAGAAAGACCTACGACGATGGAAAATTTGGAAATGACAAATCTTGATACTTGACAAGTCCCTCTACCTTTAACCTCCTAAAGCGGAACCATGTTTTGAATATTGTTAAAGTTGAGAACTTTGTGGATGGTGGAATGAAAACAAAATACAACAACTATGGTACTAATGAAACATTAATTTGGCACTATGAAAAGTTGGAATTTATAAGGTTATTTTTTTTAATTTTGTTTGTTTCTATTAAAAAAATGGTTAGAAATAGATTTATATTGTGACAAATAATCTTATTCGAAATTTGATCAATCCACAAGTAAGATTATAATTAAATTTATTGAATGATGATTGACATGCAAAACGATTAACACAAGTATTATAAAGATAAAAGAAGCTAGCACTTTGCTATAGGCTTATAAAAACTCAAATATGAATCAAAATAAATGAATGCTAGTGGAGGCACCAACTAATTAAAATCCACGACATGAAAACTATTTGAAATGAAATATTAGTTTGAAGTTTAGTTTCCATAAATGAAGTTTGAGATAAAATCTTGATTAATCCGTGTATCTTCGAGTTCCATAAATGCAACTTAACTTCAACTTTTAGCTCGCCATTAATGAAGTTAAAATGCATTTAATATATAATATGAGACAATGACCCCTTCATCTTCTTATGATTCCTTGGAACATGAGAAAATCTAGCCTTGTTGAAGCTCCTTCGCACTTGTCTGCACGATTGGTTCATGTGACATGACAATATCTAAGTTCCTATGCGATAAGGTACATAACAGCCACGAAATAAATAAATAGTAATTAAATTTGTCAATTCATCTAAAAATACACGAGTCAAGTCTAAACCACCAACAAGTTAACTACCTAGTCATCATTTTTTGTTGAGTCTGAGACTAACGATCAACTCAATTCAAGAACCAACAAGAATCAACCAAATTCAAATTTCAATTATCAAACATGTAACTTTTGAAATATAAAAAATCAAATACAAATTAAATTCAAACTCTACCGACAAAAGCGTTTGTTTTGAGACCTAATAATCAAATAAAAAATTAAAGATAAAAACTTCATATGCTAAAATTATAATTGGCTTTGGTTCAAAATTACACATGCTTGATGGTTCGAGAACAAATATTCTCAAGAATTAAATTGGAATATTTGGATTGAAAATATATGCTTCCACTTTTTTTAGACTAAAATTAAAGATGTAGTTAAACATTTTGAGAGAATATGTTTTAGTGTAGAACATATTCTCCACGTAACATGGTTCCAAGAAGAAGAAAAAAATATATCCTTTTTTTACCCAATAACAATAATAATAAAAAAAAAAGAATATATGATTTCAAATAGAAATCTACTTTTTCCTCTGAATTCAAAATTTTCAGGCTTATTTTACTTTCCCTTATAAATTTTTAAAATATTTATTTTGGTCCATAATTTTTAAATTTATTTTATTTTAATTTTTAAAATTTTAAAATATCTATGGTAGTCTCTAAATTTATACCCAATTTGGTCATAATTATCATTATTTTGCTTTTAGAAAATGGATAGGGTTGATTCCAGTATATTTAAATATTGTAGATATATATTGGAGCCTTAAAAAATATATTAAGTGGTAAAATAATATAATATTAATCATAATATATATATATATATATATTTATATTTTCAAAGTTCAGGGGTACTAAAATAATTATATTTCTAAAGTTGAATAAAATAAATAAATATTATGGATATTTGAAATAAACCTTAAAGTAGGACCAACATTAAATTTAATTTTTTTTCCACTTCATTTACATTACAAATGAGAAAATAACTTATGAACTGTTCATTAAGTCTCCAATTGGCATAAGTATTAATTTTTGGAAATTGAGTGGTACTAATTCTTGGGTTTTTTTTTTCCGATCAAAAACCTTGAGGTGAATAGAAGGTAAATAGTTAGAAGTAGGTAAAAAGTGATCACCAACTTGAGTATGGCTAACTAAAGCAAACTTGCTCTTTTCTAAAGATCGGAAGTTCAATCCTCCATTCTCATATTTATTATTGTACTAAAACAGAGAAATTGATTAACATTTGATACATGAGAAAGTTTTTTATAAGCAGTTGTCGGTTCGTTCCATTGTAGTTGGTGTGGTAAAGACTTACAAGTTTTTTTCTATATTCTTTACCTTCAGTTTGTGAATGAAATAATTGAAATCAAAGAGGGGATGTAGCTCAGATGGTAGAGCGCTCGCTTAGCATGCGAGAGGCATGGGGATCGATACCCTGCATCTCCAATTTATCATTATTAATATTTTAAATAAACAACTGTCAACCAACGTATTAGAACAAATCAATACTTACCAAGCTTCCTTGAACATGAGAAAATTGAGAAAATCTAAGTTCGTTGAAGCTCCTTCACACTTGAATGTGTGATCGGGACCATCCACCCCTCCGTCAGGGCATCAGCTCAGTGTGCCCCTGCACCCAAAATCATCGTCGTTTCTGGCCGGCCGTGTGGCCTATAAAAGGAAAAGGCCTGAGATGTCTACTTTTTTTTTTTTACTTCAATTACTAACTTGAGCATTATAGTATATTAGGCGGGACGTTGCATCGACGTTGAGTTTTCTGGTTGCAGGCTCATTTGCTCCTCGATGAACACGATCATCCGAGAGACACATGAGAAATATTTAATTTGTTTCGGTCTAAATAAGAGAAATAAATAAATAGTAATTAAATTTGTCAATTCATCTAAAAATACACGAGTGAAGTCTAACCACCAACAAGTTAACTACCTAGTCATCATTTTTTGTTGAGTTTGAGACTAAGGATGAACTCAATTCAACAACCAACCATTCAAATTTCAATGATCAAACATGTAACTTTTGAAATATAAAAAAATAAAAAAAGAAATTAAATTCAGACTATACCTATAAAAATAATCGTTTTGAAACTTAAAAGATCAAAATGAAAATCAAAGATAAAAACTTCATAGACTAAAATTATAATTTGCTTTGGTTCAAAATTACACATGCTTGATGCTTCGAGAACAAATATTCTCAAGAATTAAATTGGAATATTTGGATTGAAAATATATGCTTCCCCTTTTTTTGAGACTAAAATTTAAGATGTAGTTAAACATTTTGAGAGAATGGGTTTTAGTGTAGAACATATTCGCCGCATAACATAGTTCCAAGAAGAAGAAAAAAAACCTTTTTTAACAAAAAAATAAATAAATAAATAAACAATATATGATTTCTATTTTTTAAAATATAAATCTACTTTCTCCTTTAAATTCAAAATTTTCAGGCTTATTTTACTTTCACTTATAAACTTTTAAAATATTTATTTTATTCTATAATTTTTAAATTTATTTCATTTTAGTTTTTAAAATTTCAAAATATTTATGGTAGTCTCTAAACTTTAAAAGTATATATCATAATTATCATTATTTTACTTTTAAAAAATGGATAGTGTTGATTCGGGTATATTTAGTAAATGTTGTAGGCATATATTGGAGCCTTAAAAATGGATATTAAGTAGCAAAATAATATAATAATAATGATAAAAATATATATATTTCAAAGTTCAGGTACCAAAATAATTATCTTTCTAAACTAGAATAAAATAAATAAATATTATGGACATTCGAAATATAGTAGAATAAACCTTAGTTAGAGTAGACTAACATTAAATTTAATTTTTTTTTCCACTTCATCACATTACAAATGGGAAAATAACTAATGAACTGTTCATTAGTCTCCGATTGGCATAAGTATTAATTTTTCGAAATTGAGTTGTACTAAATCTTGGGTTTTTTTTATGGGTTTTTTTTTTGTTACTTTTTCGAAATTGCGTTGTTCTAAATCTTGGGTTTTTTTATTGGTTTTTTTGTTCAACCAAAAAACCTTGAGTTGAAGCGCATAAAAAGTGATCACCATTACCAACATGAGTATAGCAAATTAAAACAACTTGCTCTTTTCTAGAGATCGGAAGTTTTTTAGAAGTTTTGATTATCAATCTTCCATTCTCATATTTATTGTACTAAAATAGAAAAAAGAAATTGATTATCATTTGATACATGATAAAGCTTTTTATAAGCAGTTGTCGATTCATTCCATTGCAGTCCAGTTTCGCTTAATTGGTGCAGTAAAGACTAACAGGTGTCTCCTATATTGTTTATTTTGTAGATGAAATAATTGATATCACAAAAGGGGATGTAGCTCAGATGGTAGAGCGCTCGCTTAGCATGCGAGAGGCACGGGGATTGATATCCCGCATCTCCAAATTTATCATTATTAATATTTTAAATAAACAACTGTCAACCCACGTTTGGTTCCTATTGTCGATATAACTTGAGCTTAAATTCTAATTTGGACACTATGATTTTAAAAATGTGGGACCAATTTTGAAGAAGTCAAAATTAAAATTTATAAAATCATAAAGATAAAATCGAAAATTAAACTAAAACTATAGAGACTAAATTGAAAATTTTAAAACTATGTACACCTAATTTAAATTATATCTCAACCATGAAAGACCAAATTTATAATTTAATATTTTTCTAACACCTCCCCATATTGTACTAAAAAAATAGAATATTATGTATTAATACGTTAACGGGTGAAGATTAGTTTCAGTGAATAATTAATTACAGTTAGTGAAAATAATTTACTTAAACTAATTTATCTAATTCAAATTAATTAATGAAATATATTTATTATGTTATTAAATAATTAATAATTTCCATAATTACTTAATTCTGTGAATTTAATAAAAAAATTTCAATAAAAATGAATTAAGTATATTTTAATAAATCAATTTAATTTTAGTAACTTTAGTACACTACTACCAATTAACTTTAATGTATTATTATTGACTACAAATTTAATTGAAACATACTAACTAATTTAAAGTAACAAAATGTAACTAAGTAATACATATAAATATATTTAAAGAATTATAAAAATAGCACAAAAGGAATATATATTTACATATGTACGGGTAACATTAGGTTTAAAATTTTATAAAAATTACATAGATCGCAAACCAATACAATTAGATGAAACTAAGCAGAAGTCACTTCTGTGATATTTTAAAAAAAATAAAAAAATATAATGATATTTCTATCCCTACATATTTATTTTATGTAATTTAGTATAATTTTCCTCAATCTTTTTTTATATCTCATTTCTTTTCTTATTTTATGAGCTACACACTTTTTCAAAATTACCTTACAACTTTTATCTTTTTTCCCTCATCTATTAATGAAATTCCTAACTTTTTAATTAATTATTTTACAATTTTATAATTTATGGTTTAGTGTTACTACTCACCATTTTTCTTATAATAAAAAATTTATACAACTTTTATTAGTTGATGTAATTTTATAATAAAATATTATAAATTTTTATTTAATTAATAAATTATTCAATTTTACTTTGTTATTATTAATTAATGTCAATAAAATTGTTAAAATGAAATTTATTATTATTAAATATTATAACAATAAAAGCATTTTTGAAATGTTTATTTTGGAAGTAAAAAAAAATGTTTATTTTGGTCCTTGTATTGTCAAATTTTGTTTATCTTAGACATTGTACTTTCAAAACTTCTGTTTTTGTCCCTCAACTTTTAGGAAGTGACTAATTTTGTTTTTATTTGCAAAATTTTAACACAAAATACAATCGAAACTCTTTAATACAAATTTATGTCTACATCTCAAAAATAAAGTTGATCGAAATAAATGAAATAAAAATAAAAAATAAAAAGATAAAAATTGTCACTTTTTAATCATACATGCACCAAAATAGACAACTTAAAAGTAGATGGATCAAAATAGATATTTTAAACGTACATTGATTAAAATAAACCAAAATCATATGAGCCAAAATAATAGTTAAACTTAACGAGTATTAATATATTTGGTCCACATTCCCCACACAAGGTAAAATTTACTTTTTACCGACCTAAATATACTTAAATAGGTCAACATACCTATCTACGATTACAAAATCGTGGTATTGTTAAATAATATATATTTATTATGAGAAGAAACATACAAACAATATTTACAAATGCAAAAGACAAAAAGTGGCTTCTAGAATTTTGAAATACGAGGCAAGTATGGCCATCTGGCAGCCGTTAATAAATAAAAATATCTATATTGCTTTGGAGATTCTTACAACAAAAACAAAAAAAGTAGAGTTAAATTACTATTATAGTCCTATAAAGGCCCAATTTAATCTCACTTCCAAAATTATTAAGCTTTAAAAAATAAAATTAGTTTCATGTTAAAATTACAGAAAAAAAAATTGATATTGTGTTACGTGACATTTTCTGAACACATAATAAAGAAAATACTTCAATCTGAACAGATTTCCATCTCGATTACCATTGCAAAATTGACAACTCATTATTTTTTAAGATTTTTTTTATTTCTTCTTTTAAGTTATCAAAAATTCAATATCTACCCACATTCACAAGTTAAAACACTTTTAAGTATTTTATACCTAATAATACATTTATTTGGAAATAACCAATATTGCAAACATGAACTTAACTTTATT
This sequence comes from Momordica charantia, assembly GCF_001995035.1. Next base: position 393,675 of record NW_019104643.1, read on the forward strand.
TTTTAGACGGAAAAGGTGGAAGGTTCGAATCCCTATACCTGCATATTCTTGAAAAAATATACTTAACTTTTACATATTCTTGAAAAAATATACTTAACTTTTACTTTTGTATTCCACTCCCACATTTACCTACTAATTTTAACCAAATCTCCAAAAATTTATTAATTTTGATATGTATCAAAATTAGGTTCAATAAATACATAAATCAATTATTAAAAAAAATTGAATAAACCTAAGAAAAACTCACAATTTTCAACTATAGAATCTTTGTAATCTTATCTATTTCTTACTAGATCTATGTTTAATAATTTATTCAACAAACATTTTTTCTTTAACAATCCTACAAATAAAACAAAAGTCCCGAAAAAACTTGTTAGTGAAGGAAGATCTCTTAAGGATAAAAGTCCGAAGTATCCGCTTTACTGGRTAGAATGCCTTCGACTGTGAGTTATCAATCCACTCTTAACCATAGCCGTGACAACCCACGAATAAACTCAAACTTTTCGGCCTTGACTCAAGTCTTCATGTCCGCTCTTCTCCACCCGCAACCCAAGTAAAAAAAGAGATTTATCAATACTTATCTAAATTTAAGGTCAAATTTAATGAAAGTAACACTAAAAATCGATACACTTTGTCAAGTTAAAAAATAAACCTAGTTTGGGGTTGAGGGACTAAATCGGTAATTTAAACCATAAGAAAAGAAATTAGACCCAAAGGGAAAAAAGAAAAGAAAAGAATAAACTGAAATCTTCAGAGCTTCAGCTCTTCTCACCCAACACTTGGACAGATACGTCTTTCTTTGTTTTGTTTCCAGTCGTTTTCCTTTTCCCTCCCTTATTTATCGTCTATAAGAACCTCACCGGCGGCGAACCACTCACTTTCCGGCGAATATTCCACCGGCGATTTCACCGTTTATCACTTCATTTTCCTTTCCATGTTCGCCATACCACTATGCTCTTCTCCGGTTCCCTTACTTCCTCAACCGCCTTCCCCGATCAACCATGCTAAATCCAAATTTCATTCATCCCATTGCTCCTACGTCTCCGTTTCCAGTATTTCGAGTTCGCAATCCAGATTGTGGTCTTCGTCTCACTGTTCCACTTCTAAGAATTGCCGGACGGCGAGCAATGGAGCTCTATTTTCGTTTGCTTGTTCGACGTCGCCGTTCGTCGGGAGAGTAGGGTCGCGGATTAGGCAGGGGAATTTCTCGCTCTTGTCTTTTGGATTGAACTCTCATGCGGCGGCGGACGGCGGAGGTGGCGATTCGTCTCAGCTCTTATCGGCGTTGCTTCCTTTTGTGGTAGCTGCAACCGCGATTGCTGCTCTGGCTCGGCCTTCCACTTTTACTTGGTGATTAATTTGGATCTTCTCGATTTGGTTATTGTTGTTTCCAGCTTTCAATGCTCGTTTCTTAGCCTTTTATTTTAATATTTAAAGTGAATTTTATTCTCATTGAAGTCAGCATATTGGACTCTTGTTCTCTGCAAAATGATGATTATTATATTTTTATTCATTCTATAGTTTCTATATCCTTGTTACTAAATGTAGGTTCTGTGGTTCAAGCTTCATTACTATTCATTCACCTGTCAAATATTTAAATAACGGTTTCTTTTATCATCAGCTAGTCAACTTTCTGGCTGTTTTTATCTTATTGTTATATTCATTTTCTATGTTTGTTTCTTTTTTGAGGTGATCTTTGAAACTTTCAATTTGCTGGACTATAATCTGAGAATACAGTCCACAAACTAATATTGAAGTTTCAAATCAGAAGCTTCCCTGTTTTCCCTTTTCAGGTTGCTATCTTATTTAGATGATTGGATCATTGACAAAACTAACATTTATAGTGTTATGTTACCATTTCTGAGGTGGTGCATGTAGTTCATACAAAATATCAAATTAATTTTAGTGTTTTATGAAGTTTTTGACTTGGGATTTTACAGGGTTCCTAAGGATCTCTATGCCCCAGCTCTTGGTGGGATAATGCTATCTATTGGGATTAAGCTTTCCATTGATGATTTTGCTCTAGCAATTAAAAGGTTTATGCATCTTCTGAATTGCCAATCATATTAACCTAACCACATTTGAAAACTCGAGTCTGTTCTTGAGAATTCTTTCATTTTGTCTATTATTTGCAGGCCTCTACCACTTTCTGTTGGGTTTATCACTCAGTATGGTTTGAAACCAGCTCTTGGGATATTGATAGCTAGAGCATGTGGCATATCTCCAATGTTCTATGCAGGATTTCTTCTCACAGCCTGTGTTGGAGGGGCCCAGCTATCAAGTTATGCCAGTTTCTTGAGTAAAGGAGATGTTGCCTTAAGTATTCTCCTTACCAGCTTTACCACCATCTCATCCGTGCTTCTAACACCTCTGTTGACTGGCGTTCTGATCGGTTCTGTTGTTCCAGTTGATGCAGTTGCTATGTCCAAGTCAATATTGCAGGTAATGGTATTTCAATGAATTTTTGTATGATAGATAAGAATCATTGATTTCAAAAATAGTAGTACAATGATAAGGGAAAACAGGGAAACTTTCCATTTTTTTGTAGTATATATCCCATTTATTAATATTCACCCGTGTAATCATTTGGTATATATTATGAGGGGTTTATATTGTTCATTTGTTTTAGTTGGAAAGAGTATTTACTGCAGTAGTACTGGAATTTTTCCCGAGAAACATGTCCTACTTTGTTGCTAATGTCTAAAACTAAGCACTAAAAAAATTAGTACAATGAAGTCTTGATATATTGGATTTCTCATTATCTAGGCACCTGCTTGAATCAGGGAGTTTTTCTAGTCTTCATAGATAAAATTTTCTTCTTGGCAAGTGAGATAAACTAACAGAAACTTCTTATTTGGAGGTTTTATTATGTGTGTTCTTTTCCTTCTCCAGTTCTTCAGTTATTTTTTGCTCTGTTATTACGCATATCCTTCCTATTTCTCAGCTGTAACCAAGCTTTAACAACCTCTCACTAGCAAGAACTGTTCCTCATATTAAAAAGAAAAAAAAAAGAACTGGTATATTTTAAAGGATCAAAGTTGTCCTGTATTATACTGATATAATTATTAATGTTTGGTTATTTACATTCCCGGCATTGATGCAGGTTGTTCTTCTTCCAGTTACTCTTGGACTCGTCCTTAATTCTTATGCAAAGCCAATCGTGGCCATTATTCAGCCCGTGATGCCTTTCGTTGCAATGATATGTACTTCATTGTGCATTGGCAGCCCTCTTGCTATAAACAGGAGCCAAATCTTGTCGATAGACGGTGTCCGGTTGGTTTTTCCAGTATTGGCATTTCATACTTTGGCTTTCACTTTCGGATACTGGGCTTCCAAAATTCCAATTATAAGGTAAAGTTCCACCCCTTTACATAAAGTCTCATACATTTTGACGAATTTTGTGGCTTCAGTTCCTTCAAAATGATCCTTTGGTAGTTGAATTCTTGATTATATAATTGAGTCTATCTGCTGTATATTGTGCATGAAAATAGAAATAGTAGTAACCGTCCATCTATAAAAGTTTGGGAAATTACATGAGTCTATCAGGGCAGCTACATCGGATTCTGATCTTTTGCTTTGATCAATCAATCACCTTCAATCTTTTAGAAAACTGAGATATAGGCATGTGACTATAATTAGTGAAGGCCTTTCAACTCTTCATTCACATGGAAACAATGTGCTGTCATAATGTTGCTTCTTTCTCTGCTCAAGTGGGTCTTAGATTACACTGCTGGCAATAGAGCGTGATATAGAGGGCAGCAGTCAAATCTGTACTTTGTATGGCTTGTTGGGAGCAGTTTATAAAAATTATTTTCGATCTTAAAAATTAGAAATAGAAGGGTTGTTTGCTAAAAAATAAATAAATAAATAAATAGTGAAAACATGTGTGGTAGAATCATAGGAAATTGTTTACTCTTGTTTTTTGTTTTACTTTAATCCCAAAAGTACAAATTTTTATATTAGTATGTTCGGCGGGGGCTCCCTTGGTATAAGGGAGCAAAGCTCCGACTCCCAGTTATACAAAAAGTGCACCCTATAACCTTTTAAGAGCCACCCAAAAGCTATTTTCAAAAGAAAATTTGAAAACGGAAGTAGGAAACTATTTTTCAAAATGGCTTCTGATCAACAAAATTTTAATTTACAAATAAGTGTGTTATTGTGTACTGTTTTTAAGTAATCCTTTTTCTGTTATCTAAAGATAGTTTTCATATGCATTGTTGTTCTTCATATATAACAAAAACTATTTAACTGAAATACAATAGCAAAGAAGAATCTGTTCAAACCATGTTTCGAAGTGAAAAATAACTAACAACTTTTCAAAATTGTTTAGAACGCATTTAATATATGATTTTACAAAAAAACTACTTCCATATAGACTGCCAAAGACGTTTTCTCAAATTTCTGCATTAATGTTGTAAGCTTTCTTTCTAATTCATGCCTTTGATATACATTGTTTAGAAGAGAGTCATGCCACTTTGTTTATTAGCCTGGTTTGGATTGAATTCACATTAGATTGACCCCGAAGCGGCAACCCCGTTGTCTCCCGACTCGGGGTCCTACTTCCTGATTTTTCGAACCTTCCAGTAGAAAGTTTAATAAATGAAAAACTTCGATAACTTTTCAGAGCTTAGCATTAGATTGAATACTAGATTTCGAGACATGTTGCACATTGCTTGATTGCCATTTGTTATAAATCTGAAACTGCGGGTCAATGTCGTCGTTGGCGCAGGCAAGAAGAAGAAGCTAGCAGAACCATTTCACTGTGCACAGGGATGCAGAGCTCCACCCTAGCAGGGCTTCTCGCTACTCAGTTCCTCGGGAGCACGCAGGCCGTTCCACCAGCGTGCTCGGTAGTCGCCATGGCGATCATGGGCCTTTGTCTAGCTTCCTTCTGGGGCAGTGGCTCAAAAATCAGAGACTTGCCATCTCTTTTGATACAGAAAACCAATTAATTCCATTGCCAGTGCTTCTTGAATCTGCTTGAATTAGCAACCTCTCCATCTCTTAAAACTGATTGGAAGCCCCACAAGGGAAAAAAAGTGCTTCTGCCAATAGCAGCAGCAGCAGTTGGAAACTTTTCTGTACAGAGAGAAATCAGGTACCACATAGAATACTAAGATAGCAGGAAATATATATCTTTACTTTTATAAGTTCATATGATACAATAAATTTCCTGGATGCTGGATAATCCACAAGGTATAAAGGTATCATAATAGTTTTCAAATAAAAGCAAGAAAAAAAAAATGTTTTGGCATCAAATTTCCATTGATTGGTCCAATCGGCATTTTCATATGTCAATGGGATCGATATTGACACAAGGAGTGAATTGATATTTCTATTAAATCGTAAAAAAAATCTACAAGATGTAAGAAAATATCAATAAGATATCACTAATGTAGACCTAGTATTAATAATAAGAATTTTAACTTAATTAGAAAAGGTGAAATGTTTACTGGTTAATTTAAATATATTTTATGTATTTCTTAATTTTTATGATTTTTCAAGAATATTCATCCATTTTACTCAATATTTCTATAAAATCGAGACCTCAGACATTTCCATCAAAATAGACATTTAAAATCTTGGTAAATAGCCATGTGTTCATATGTTGATTTTTGGGTTTTTTTTTCCACCAAAATTGGTAACTCAAATCTCACTATTTTGGGTAGGAAGTTATTATTGGAAATTAACTTAATTGAATTGAGAATGTTATTTTTGTTGTAAAATTGAGGAATGAAACGAGGCAACGTCGGGGAAATAAAATAAACAAAACAATTCAAATAATAAAGAAATTTCAAAATTCAAATTGGAATTTCCCACCAATTTTCAAACTTGATTATGCACCAAATTTCTGATTAATTTCTCACAAAGTCTCACCACTAATTTCTCACAAATTCTCACTATTAATTGAGCACCACATTGACCTAGGTCATGGATAAGCATGTGGCGTAGAGGACACATGAAGCATGGATTTTGAGACACCTAAAAATTGGACACTAAACAAGGGTTAGTGGGCATCTATTTAATTAAAAATTCATAATAATTTTGAATTTTAAGATTTGTCTTGATAGAAGTAAGGAGGGTAAATTATTTTCATTGGGAAAGCAGTTTCTTCCAAGTTTCTATTATCATTCTACACTTTTTTTTGGCTATTAATCTCAATAATCACAAGTCAATAGGTACATGAGAAAATTTTAAGCACTATTGTAGCAAGTACTACTTTAGATTAAAATAAATGAAGGGTGAATTCACGTAATAAAATAGTATATTTATTAATTATGTAGCGGAATGTTAATAAGAATACATACTACTGTGGTACTAGATATTTTTCGAGACATATTTTTCACTGTCTTAATTAATTATGTATATTGATATATCTAGAAATTTTAATAAACATTTTTTTCTTATAATTCTAATGAAATGTTTTATTTTATACTTTATGTTTAAAGCACATTTCCAATATTGAGTATTATCTGCAATGTCCCTTTTATTTTATATTTAGAAAAAGATATATTTAATTAAGGTCCCATTCGATAAGTATTGGTTTCTGGTTTTTGAAAATCAAGTTAATGAACACTATTTTTACCTATGTATTTTTAGGTTTTTTTTTTTTTGGCTTTTGAAAGGTATTTTTATTGTGAGAAAGTAAGTAACTTTTTTTTTTTTAAATAACAAGAACAAATGAAATGATAATCAAACATGCTGTAGTTTTCAAAAATTTGTTTTTGTTTTAAAAATTCGGTTAAGAATTAAATGTCGTTCTAAGAAAAAGGTGAGAAACTTACCAAAGAGATTGTGAGGAAGTAAGTGTAAGTTTTAAAAATAGAAAATAAAAAACAAAATCATGACCAAGCAAGACCTTAATAAATCAATTTTTACTTTAATTGTTAATTGAACTTTAAACTCGAATAACTCGTGAAATTAATGATTTATACTATAAAAGGATGCTGCAAACTTGTTAAGAAGTGTTGGTTGATGAAGGTTTTTTTTTTCTTGAAATAATTGGATGTCGAAATTATAGTATGGTACATTTGGATTTGATAAAGTTATGGTGTAGCATATCTAGATATGATAGGACAAATTGAAGTAAGTTATGGCAATGATATATGATATGATAGGACAATATCTAATAATGCATAGCCAATAATAAGATGGCAAAAAGAGAGATTTGTATGCATTTTATAGAGCCACAATAAAGATAAAACTCATTCTTCCACATGTTGGAGTATACACAAAATATATAAAAGGCATAGGTTTAAATTTATTTTGGTTATGATTTGTTATATTTTGGTCTTTAAATTTTTAAAATATCTATTTTAGTTTTTGGATTTTTTATATTATTTATTTAGTCCCTGAATTTTGAAAAAATAACCGTTTTTGGTAATAGCTATATTATTACTATCTAGCTATTATTCACTTACACAATACTCGCCTTCAATCTATGTGGTTTGAATACATGCTCACGACAGCACTTGTTCAGAGTCACATTATCAAATTTTAAAAAAGAAACGTAAGGGCCGA